>CM070776.1:77789750-78123321 GCA_036346955.1 Dipus sagitta
GTGCAATGTGGAGTTCTCACTCCATATAGCAGTTCCCCAAGTAGTTCAGAGTCCTCCAAGCCCCATTCTACATAAGCCACAATAGTTGAGTTATTATCCTACAAATGTCCATGTGCCAGTCAGGTTCAGAAATGTGGAAATAAGTCCCTTCCTATTTCCTTTCTCTACTCTGCATCAGAATTCAGGGACTTGGGTAATACAGACCCATTTTGTGAAGTTCCTTAATCTTAGAGGGCCAACCCAAGCTTTTAGAGTCAATATGAGAGTTGGGATTAGAGACTACAAACTCCAATCCAGATAGAGTCCTGAAATAATGATGCAACCTTCTTGCATCAACATGGATCCAAAGTGGGACCCAACTGTTATAATGAGACCCTTCTCACTCCCTGCTCACTCCCTTCTAACAAAGTGTGTATCTACATAGGAGTCATTTTCATAAGTAAAGGATCTGTAAGATATGTTTGACTTAAGTGAAGATGGGAGGGGTGGCTTGCACAAATCACAGTCCATATTGTCCTCAATAAATGAGTCATAACCCTGCTGATGGTCATGTGAAAATTGGAGTATGATTGCAGGAATGCACCTCTCCCCACTCTTCTGGCTTTTAAGGAATGAGCTTCTTCCACCCTTCTGCTTCAGCATCTGTGAATTTGGAGATTTAGCAGAATTTTTTGAGGTTCCTGAATCTTGAAGTGGGCAGTTGAATGTTCACAGATCAGGTGAGTGCTGGGGGTGGTCTGTGTAATCCCCACTGCAGAAAAAGGGGCTCAGATAATGAGGCAGTGCCCCTACAATTGCCTCACAACTAAGTGAAGCTAATTGATATAATGCAACCCTTCCCTCCTACAAAACTAGACATGTCATCCTGCATAGGAGAAATTTTAGAAGTCCCAAATCAGAGGTTGTTCTGGCTCTTTCAGAGCCCAAATGGAGGCTTGGAAGTGTGTGGCCTCTATAAACATGATCTCATAATTATGTCAAAATTCTATTCGTGGTCCTAAGCCACTGCCTGATAAAATGTGGAAATGAAATTTTTGCTTTCCCCTCCCCGTGGTTGCTCATCAGAATCATGTGACCTGAGGGATATAACACCATTTTGTGAAGTTCCTGCATGTTACATGTACTTTAGAGCCAAAGTGATAACTAAGCATAAACACCAGGAGCCTCAAATCAAGATATTAGATTCCAAATAATGCAGAGACACCCTTATGTTAGCCTAGTACCAGTAAGTCCCAATTTTTGTAATGAGCCCCATCCTACCTCTGGAAACTGGTATAAGTGTATAGCAGTAATTTCCACAAGTAATGGATGAAGAAGGACCACATCATTTCAGAGTCAAGATGAGAAGTAAAAGTATGTATTTACAGCCAAGTGCAACATCAGCAAACTCCAATTATTGAGTCACAACTGAGTAAAAGCCCTGTGCCAATCAGGGGCTGCATTACTGAAATGAACCTGTATGCCCTCCTTACTACTTCAACATCTGGGAGAGCGCATGACTTAGAGACATGTTGTGATGTTCTTGGATCTTACTGAGGCATTTTGAGAAAAGGTGAGTGATGAGGGAGAGCTTTAGAAGCCTCACTCTTGTCAGGGTTCCACATAATGATTCATCCTGACACCAGGTAGTTCCTAGTTATATAGACTACCTCCCCTCTCTGTGAGAATGGGAATGTCTGTATAGGAATTCTGCCTAGGAAGGATGAGGTCACATGAAGAGTCAAGATGAGTGGTGGGAGTTATTTCAGTCCACCAAATATAGGCCACAATCATCCAGTCATAACCCAGTTGATGCCTTTATCCAATCAGGAACTACTTTGCTGAAATGAGCCTCTCAGCTCACTATACAGCTTCAACATCTGGGTATGAGGGTGACCTAGGGACATTTGTGAGACTCCTGGATTTTATGGGGGCATTCAGAATAAAGGTAAGTAATGAGAGAGGATTTTAGAAAGGGTTTTACATAATAATTCAGCCAAAAGTAGTACCTAGTTGTAGAGCCCTATGCCTACCTATCATCATGGGCATGTCTATACAGGAGTCATTTCCGTAAGTAATGGATCAGGAATGACAAGGTCACTTTGAATCAAGATGAGAGGAGGTTGTGGGTCCTTCAGGCCACACCCAACATAGGCAGGCCACAATATTCCAATATTCAAGTGATAACCTAGTTGAAGGCATTGTCCAATCAGGGACTGCTTTGTTAAAATGAACCTCTTGGGCCTCTGTACTGCTTAGTAAAATTCTGTGAGGTTCCAGGAATTTACAAGGGCATTCATAGTAAAGGTGAGTGGAAGGGAGGATCTTAGAAACCTCAATCTTGACAGAGGGTTGCACATAATGATAGAGCCTGTGATAAGTTGACACTTTATTCTTAAGACTCCCATCCACCCCTCTGACAATGTGTTTATCTGTGTAGGAATCATGTGCAGAAGTCATGGATCTGAAGGGGGCAGGTCACTTTCTGAATCAAGATGAGAAGTGGCAGTGTATCACTCAGGCCACACATCCTAGGCAGGCCCCAATTATTGAGTCATATCCCTGTTAATAGTACTGTGCAAATATGAGCCAGGAATGTTGGAATGAGATCCTGCTCCCTTTCACATCCACATCTGAGGACTAAGGGGATGTGATGCCATTTTATGAGCCTCTTGAGTCTGAGTGGACTCAACGTGCATTAGAGTTAAGGTGTGTCCTGAGGGAGGATTATGTAAACTCTAATCCAGACAGAGGGTCCCCAGATGACAATTAAGCAGCCCTTTATGAACCTGGCACCTAGAGTGGGTCCTAGTTGTAATGAGTACCTTTCTCCACTCTGAGAATGTTACAGAACTTAGAGTGAGAGATAATTTCTGAGTCAAGACTGGGGGATAGGAGCAGGTCACCCAAACTCCACACCTCTTAGACCCAATAATTTAACTGTAACCTTGTTATGGGCAATAAGATAGCTGGGGTCATATAAGATGTGAGAATATAGTGGTTTGCTAAGTTCCATATCAGTATCGGGGACTTGGAGAAATGGTTCCCCTTGGTAGTGATACTTGGGAAAGTTTCTGAATCTTAGAAAACCCTATTAGCAATTAGAGTCAGGGTGATAGCTGAAAGTGGACAATAGAGGCTATGTTCTAGCTGGAGGATTCCCAAATAATTCATCTTCGTCCCCATGATCACCCATATATTATATGTGGACCAATTAGAAATGAGCCCTATACATGACTTCTTTTGGAACTTTGTGTGTGGTAGCTCTGTCCAGAGGCTTACACAGCACAGAACAGGTCTCCTGGTTTTCAGTGTGAAAGAAAGACATGAGTATGGGCTGAGAAAACCCAACTCCATATGGATGGTTCCCAAATGATACAGCTTTCAATCTATAGTCAGTGTTGTACTTATGAGTGGCCCATTTACTGGAATTGTATAATTGGAACCTCAGTTGCCAGGAATTCTATGTAGAAGAGCCATTTTTGTAGGTTGTTAGAGATGAGAGGGTCAGGACTCTTTCTGTGTGTGAAGAAGTTCTGAGTGCTTTGTGGGAGCCACAACCCACATTGCTAATCCCCAAAATACAAGTATAATCCTCTTGAATGCAAAGCACCAAAATTGGGCTCACTAGTGGAAAGGAGCCCCATTCTTATGTTTACTTTGTGCATGCATATCTAGGGTCATGTAGGAGCTGTAGCCATTTTGTGATGCTTTTGGAGTTTAGAGTCTCCTGTTCAGATTTCAGAATGAAGGAAGGTGAGAACTAGACATGACCCCACAGTATACAATCCAGATATAGAGACCCTCAATAATACATGCTTTTATCTCTGGTAAGATCTGAACCAGTTGTGGCCAAAGTGTTTAATGGATTCTTTGCCCAGTCTATCTCCAGGGCTCTTGTTTGTAGGAACCATATTGAAGATTCTCAGAAACTTAGAGAACCAAGGTCCTTACAGGAAGAAAATGAGACTTCAGTGTGGAATGAAGAAGGTTCACCCTAGACAGAGGATCTCTGAGAGCTTTGTTGATTGCCCTGCACCAACAATTGCAGACCTGTGACAATGACATCCTCTCCACCCTTTAGCATTGTCTTCCTGGGTCTCAAGGAAAGTACCGTGACATTTATGGAGCTCAGAGGGACATGTACTTTCAGAATGAGTGAGTACAGGGGGTGACTGACAACCCATTCTGGGTGGAGGACCACTAAATAAAGACATTGAAATGAAATGTAGCCAAAATGGTATAATGAAATTTTTATTCCCTCTCTGTTTCAGGGTGTCATGTAATAATCAACATTTTTTAGAGGTTTCCCAGAAATAGGATAACAGAGTGATAGGAAAACTAGAGAATGTACTGCAGGAACTCAACTCCAGGTAATGATCCCCATATAATACACCTGAGCACTCAATGAGGTCTGGTCCAAGGAGGGCACACTTGTTTCCCTTCCCTCATTCATCTTTGGGAACTGTGTGCATAGGAACAATTCATGGAGGTTCAGGGTCAAGGAGGGCCTGATAGCATTCATAGCCAAGATGAGAGTGGAGAGTTGGTTGGAAAACCCCACACAAAACACATAAACCCAAATAATCCAGTTTCAAGCTCATTTATTGAGTTGCTTCAAATGGGAGTTTGGAGGATCTGTGAGAATCACTTCCCTGCAGCCTCTTTTTCTACTGATAGATAGATAGATAGATAGATAGATAGATAGATAGATAGATAGATAGATAATTATAGATAGCAGTGTTTTTTTTTTAAACAGATTCCTGACTCCAAAAATATGATTCCTGACTTGTACAACCAGAACTGAGGGAAGACTGAAGTTTGGTACAAAGACCACATCCTCAGCAGAATGGACATAAAGATCCTGTTCAGACTCTAGCTGAGAAATAGGATAGGATGGTGGGAACTTACACATCACATGAAGCAGATCATCCACCCTTGTGTGAAATTGGGAGGGAAACTTAACTGTGTCATCATATGAAGTGTAAGTTGACTTTATCCTGTAGTGCATCAGGGAGTTGTGTGTCTTGATCTGAGGAATATGGGCACAGGAGTCCAGAGGTAATGTGCCAAAGTCCTGATGGGAAAAGCACCAAATCCACTATGCAACACGTGTGAATAGTCTTGCTAATTCAGATGGCGTTCAGGAACAATGTGGATAACAGCATCTACATCTGGGGGCTGGAGAGATGGCTCAGCCATTAAGGTGCTTGCCTGCAAAGCTTAAGGATCAGGTTTGATTCCCCAGTATCCACCTAAGTCAAATGCACAAGGTGGTGGACGCATCTGTAGTTCCTTTGCAGTGGCTAGAGGCCCTGTCAACGTCCATTCTCTATGTATCTGCCTCTTTCTGTCTCTCTCTCAAGTAAATCAATAATATTAAAACAGAAGGCTAAAGGAAGAGTATCCAGAGATCAACTTATAAAAAAGAAAAAAGAGCCGGGCGTGGCAGCACACGCCTTTAATCCCAGCACTCCAGAGGCAGAGGTAGCAGGATCACTGTGAGTTCAAGGCCACCCTGAGACTACATAGTGAATTCCAGTTCAGCCTGGACCACAGAGAAAACCCTACCTCAAGAAACAAAAAACAAACCAACAAACAAAAAAGAAAAAAGAATCAGCATCTGGCTTCATCTAAGGAACCTCAATCGGAATCATGGGGACTGTGGGATTGAATGGTAGGAAAGATCTAAAAATCAGCAGAGGACCTGTGAAGAATAATTATGAGTACTCTGAGAAAATCCAATCAAAAGAGGTACTCACTTCTCTTTTATTTCTTGGAGGGCTATCCAGGGTTTTACAAGTGTGTTTCATCCTCACTCCGCCTCTCTCAGGAAAGTAAGGCTGTTGTAGTTCAGTGAGTCATCAGAGTAGAGGTCTTAGCCAGATCTATTTAGGAGAATGAGGTAGGCAGAATCTTCCAGCAGTCAGGATAAGGAACCACGGAGAGAAATAAATGTGTGAAGAAAGACCACATTCCCAAATAAGGGCCCTCATAGGTCTGCTTGCTCTGTTTCTCCTCCCTAGGCTTCCCAGTCAGGGTGACTACATGTACCTTGCTCTCATTACCAGATCCTAACTGGGAATGGGTGGGGAAAATTAAGGATCTTTGTCCTTAGAATGATGTCAGTTTAACAGAATAACATGTGGATTCAGGTACAGGGGAGATGTAAGAATGAATGAGTCAGATGATTCAACATCAGTAGACTTAGGAAGCACATTTGTCCATAGTATAAATCCAATTATGGTCACTGTTTGATGCCCTTTATAGAAGGGAACATATGTGTCACCTGCTATTGACTCCTGAGGGATGCCATTGTCCCTGGGGTGTGAATAACTTGCTCTAAATGGATGCCCTCACTTAGTACACACAAGGGTCCTTAGATCTGAAAAGAGATAAGGTAAAACAATAAAGATGATTGAAGGTTTGAAGGTAACCCCAGTCCAGAGGACAGACCAGGGCCACATAAAAATTTTAATTGTATCCTTGGCACCTTAGAGTCCTGTGTGTAGGTGGCAGTCTCAACCACCTTGCTTCTCTCTAGGTCATTTGTCCCCGGAGGTAAAGGCCATGGATAACAGCGACCTTGAATGAGATCATCAGGGGAATGATATCAGGCTTGTCAGTACTCAAAGAGAGTATGGAGGGAGTCCCATCACATAGGAGAACCAGGCCCTCCCGGACCCTTCTGTCAGTTATGGGAAAACATATGAATTGTCCTGGTTTCCTTCTCTTCACATACTCTTCTCTTGCCTTACAGAAATAGGGCTTTGGTTTAGGAAAGATGTCCTCAGGTCATTACAAGGAACTTTGTGGATATTTACATTTATCAACGAGCTTGAGCATTAACCACACTGGATTCAGCCACCTGTTTTCATCTCCCCTGTGCAGTTGTAGGCAAAGGTGAAGCTCCCTCACTGCCCTTTGCTCCATTTAAGGGAGAGGAACACATGTTTCAGGATTGTTGCCACAGGAAGGGTAAAGTCCCAGAGTAAGCACAGGGACCTTATACTATAGAGTTGGGTGACTTCCACAGAAACACTAAACTCCTTTGATGAGTTAGTGCATAGTATTGTCCTTGCAGTTGAGACCTATGTGCCTATGTGACTGTACTGGAGATATATGCACCATGACATAAAGTTCTAGGTTTCAGGCAGTGTCCCCATGTCAAATAACAAAGGAAGAACAAGAGGTGTCAACAGTCAAGGTGATGTACATACTGTAAACATGTGCAAAATGTCCCAACCTGACACACCAGAAACCCCATTGCTCAGAACCACACACCTTGCTTTCAGACCCATATTCTCATCATCTCTGATCCATCTTCACCCTGTTTTCAAGGATCAAGTCTGTCAAGACAAGAGCATTGTAGTCTTACAGATCCCTGAAGGGATAGCATGCAATAGGACTTTGAGTTAACAGGTCTCTGGGTTAGCATCACCATGATCATGAGTAGTGTCTCAGAATAGAGTCAACATGTCTTCACCTCAGAATACTACACCCTTCATGACTGAGGGAGACCTTACACCCAAATATGACAGAGGAGCCCATGGGTATGCAGGAGGCCATAGAGGAGAATAATAACCCATCCTCTTCTACCTGCTCCTCTTTATCCTCCTCTGTCTATCCTCTGAGTTCCAGTTCCTCAGAGGAGGAATTCTATGCTTGTGGTATGTCAAGTCCTTTCCAGGGTTTTCAGAATGGTAGTTGCTCATCTACTACCTCAGTCTTTACTCAATTTGGCCCAACTGTTCAAGGCCCACATGTTGAAAATTAATCTCAAACAATTAACTTACAGGACCTTCCAAGGGTTGCTCCCTGTTCCTACTGTCACACTGATGTTAAAGTAATTGACTCATATATTTCATGCTTCTCAAGTATAGGATGGAGGTGACCACCTACCTAGGAAGAAATGCTCAACATAGTCATTGGAATGTATCAGGATTATTACCCTTTGATCTTCTATATAGTGTCATGGAGCATGTTGCTGATCTTTGGCATTAAGGGGAAGGAAGTGAAGCCATTTGTCCCCTCTTATATTCTTGCTCCTGCCCTGGATCACACTTATGATGGAATGCTGAGTGAAATCCAGGACATACATGATAGGCTTCCTGATGATGGCTCTGTGCATCATCTTTAGTAAGGGTAATTGTGCCAGTGAGGAGATTGTCTGCAGCATGTTGAAGTCTATAGGAGAGTTTCATGATAGCTGTCATTTCATATGTGGACATTCTAGGAAATTCACCCCTGAAGACTTTGTGCAGAAAGGGTACCAGGGGTACTAGCATATTCCCCATAGTGATCTTGCCCAAAATGAGTTTTTGTGGTATACAAAGGCCAATCTTAATCCAGATTAAGTTCTTAATGGTTTTGCAGATCCACGAAGCTGATCCCAAATTATAACCATGTAGTACAGTGAGGCTTTGAGAGTTGAGGAAGAGAGTACCTAGGTCACACCTGTTACAGCAGATGATACCCGTGCCATGCTCAGAACAAATTGGCATCTGCTAGCAGCTTATAGCAACCCTAAGGACACACTCTCATCATTTAGTAGTATAGGGTAAGACAGAGTTTGTTGGAGTACAGAACAAAACAACTTTGACTTACTGTTGTGCATGTGTGACTTGAGAATTTACCTTGTTTGGATTCTAAAACTTGTCATTTTACCATAGTTTTAGATTTTAAGTTTACTAATTGTCTTGGTCTTTGCATTTATTGGTGTTTAGCATGGTCAGGTGTAAGTTTTGCTATTTTTATTCAGATGAATTTGGCATCTTCAATCCTATAATGACTCACAAAATGGCATTGTATTGGTATTGAATATTTTGGAAATGGAAAGAAATTGAGATTAAAATGAATAGAGTACAGTTATGTTTTATTCCCTTATTTTATTCACACATTCATTGTCAATCATTAACAGACATACACTTGACATTGGTAACCTAATTAAGATTAAAACTAAAGTTTACAAATGCCACACTGCTCCATTCCCCAAACTTTACTGGAGCATCTGTGCTTTGCTAGATCCAGTATAAATGGGAGGACACTAGGAAAAGCAGAAAAAATTCATTTTTATAAAATTAAAGTTAAAATGTGAAAATGTCACATTTTAAAATTAAAAGTTATACACTGAGATCATTGTAACTTGATTAAGTGAAAACTACATATTGTAACTTGAATATTAGTCCTCATTACTGAACTTTACTGAGTACCTGCTATTTTCAAGTCCCTCTAGGAGAAGCAAACTCACCCCTAACTATAGGAGGGTTTAGTGATATGAGGAAGGTTTTACAGAGTCCTTTTTGATGAATAGAACAATGAGGGGATGGGGTTACATGGGAGATTAGGAAAGGATAATAAATGGAATCTTTGTCCTCATCATAGAACATTATAGTTGAGCACCTGCTATTTACAGCTAGCTGTGATCTGCTTCCCTGATGCCTCACTGAGTTATGGGCATGGTCTTGGGTCCTTGCCTCTGAAACATCCCTAATTTCTTTTTTTTACCTCCTAATAGCCAGGAATAATCTGTGAGGTCAGCTGTTCTTGCTGCTACCTGTGCTGCCCTTGAGTCTATGGATGAACATAGAAGCTTCCTATATTCCTTGACTTCAGCTAGTTCAAATCGCAGCTTGGATTCCTATATTGCACAACTACTACCAAACAATTCCCTTCTGAAAAGGTTCCTCCTGCAAAGCTTTCTTGTCTTTAGATCTAAGCACTAGATATCAAGCCCTGCTCTCTGCATTATGGCCTAACATGGGTCAGGATCTTGCAGTATTGTGGACTCTCTGCTACCTAGCCCAGCAGAGTGTCATCCTGCAAGACAAGTTGCTTTGAATATATGGTGTCCATTCCATGTTTGGTGGTTAATATTGATTCTCAATTTGATAGGACCTAGGGTCATTTCCTCCTCCTCTTCATCATCATCATCATCATCATCATCATCATTATTAACATATTTTGTCTGGATACATCATGTGTTGGTACACTATTTTCTTTAGTCCCTGCCATTATTCCACTGGGGACCCTTCTCAGTGGGGTTGCAGGAATTCCCTATGGGCTTGTGGATTATGCTTTTTGGGAGCAGCAGTCAGTTATTTTGGGGGAATGGAATGCCTCTGGACATGATGTCTCAACCTGTGACTCTTACATTCAATCTTTCAGTCCCCTCTTCCATGAAATTCCCTGAGCCCTAGTGGGTGTGTTTTACGACTATTTCAATGATGTACTCTGAGGGATCTCTCGCTCTCTTCTTTGGTAGGTGGTGAGTATCCTCAGGGTCTGTCTCCTTCACCCTGGTGCTGATTATCAGGTTCAGCATGGAAGCAACACTCTTGCTCATCTCCCTAACTCCTCTGTGGTTTCTGCTGTGGCTTGGCTGAAGTGCAAGGGGTAGTTTATCTCCTCAGGTCTTGCTACCTTCTGAAAAAGAAGAACAGAATCTCCAACAGAGAATAAAGTTAGCATAGTTTAAATGGAATAAGCATTATTACTTTAGGGAGAATTTGGTGTATGTAACCCCTTTTTTACAAAAGACTAGTGAGAGTTCGACACTGGAGAACATACTCTTTGTCTTCATAGGATTCTTATCTGGTTCCCAATTTCAGATATGGGTTCCTTTGCACCAAGAAGATCTCTTAGCCAATGAGAAAAGCCATTGGTTACCCACAAAGACTGTGTGTCACTATTGCAGTTGTGTGTACATCCTGTCAGGGCATTTGCTTCTGAGTAGCTTAGACCTCTGGTTCTCAGACCATTGTTGGACACTTTCCCCCAGTAGCTTATATAACTCTTTCCAGCACTAGTCAGGCTCAGTGTCTATATTAGTTTACCTTCTGTGCATACCTGTGAGGGATTTTCTTGATTAGGCCAACTAAGGCAGGAAACTACCTTAACTGTGGGAGGCCCTCTTCCATACACTAGGGTCCAGGAGTGAATAAAAAGAAGAGTGCAGGGTGAGCACAAGATATCATCCCTCCATAAAATCTGACTACACATGGAATGTGATCACCTGCTTC
Organism: Dipus sagitta; assembly: GCA_036346955.1. Lineage (NCBI taxonomy): Eukaryota > Metazoa > Chordata > Mammalia > Rodentia > Dipodidae > Dipus > Dipus sagitta. The sequence goes on from CM070776.1 coordinate 77,800,751, forward strand.
AAGCTCCTTCTCCAAGTCTTCCCTTCCATGATGGAATGTAACCTGGAACTGTAACTTGGAATAAACCCTTATTGGTAAGAGAATAGCAATTAAGACACCTTGCAATGCCTGAATGCTTTTTCTCCTGGCATCAAGATACAACTTTAAACTTGTCTTCATGACTCAGCCTTGACATGTAGGTATGGTTTTCTCTGAACTCTGGGGCATTTTTCAACTTTCTCCCATGCTCCTTGTATTAGGGTCTTGGAAACTTTTGATGTAAATGCCCTCTCATAGTCAGTGATTCCCTGAGGACCTCAAAGACATTATTTGGTTTCATTCCTTTCTATAAGCTCAGGCATGACACAATTCCTACTGAGTAAATGTTGGATGAACTAAGAGCTTCTTTTCTCTATTGAGGTTCATCTACTCTCACCATGAAGAAACTCCAAGAAATGGGAAACTTACAGGTTAGGTGAAGAGGATGGAGTATCTTGTTTGTGAGTGAAAATTCCATGGCACAATACAGGGCTCTCAAGCTCAGTGGCTCACATTCTGGTCCATGATACTGTGTCCTCTTTGACTTCTTCCCTCAGAGCTGGTTCCTGGTTTCTGCATAAAATCCTGACATCTACCTCATGATAATCTTTTCAAATTCTGAAGGAGGGTCCCCTGAGTGTGAGTGCACTTCTTCCTGTGACCAGGTGTGTTAAAGAGCTACAGCTTGCCCAGGGAGACACATATTCAGAGTTATGTTTTCTAGTGGGGATCCAGTGGTGCCACTACATAAGTGGTCACTTTCCTGACTCACCCATTTTCCCTGCCATTGTGAGGGTGCTGACCAGTGCTTTTTCTCTGGAATGCAGACACTTTGGGGGACAGGGTGAGCAGCTGTGGCCTAATGAGTCCTCTGCAGCAGAGTTAGGAAAGCCTTGGAAGAATTGCCTTACCAGATTAGAGATAAGATATGGTATCATTTGTGCACCCAGGAAAAAGACCAGAATGCATGTCCATCTTGATTTTCATTCAAATCACAAGTCAGCAGCAATCCTGGAAGCGATCTGCTTTCTGACCCACAGTTGACATTCTGGTCAACAGCTGCTTCCCTGGGCCCTTTATGTAATAGCACTGTCTGATTATTCCCACTTATATTTTGTTTTGACACAACACACAGCTCTATGTCACTTAGTCATGGGCTTTGGGGCCATCCTAACATATCCCTGCCATGATTCTACATGTAATTTGCCAATAATCTAGGAACCACTACATTGACAATTTCCAGGTTCAAAAACTGGGTTAGGGAGCAGAGTATGGACAGGGATTGTGAGTAGTTTTTGGAGTGTCACCCAAAACCTTTATTTGCATCCTTTCCCTCTTAGCGGCCACTCTGTGCTGAAGTAGAATTTGTCATGTGTTTCATGTATATTTACTGAAATCCGGTGTGTACTCTCTTGCAGTTCTCATTTGCTCAGTGATATCCATGGCTGTTCTTACATTCAACTCTGTTCTTGCTGCTGCAAAGGAGAATGAATAAGATGGATGTTAAAATGTCAGTATATATGGATCAGATCTTGTTTAGATGGATGTATTCTGTAACAGACTGTCCTACAATCATTCTGGTCCTAGAAAGGAACAATTCCTGAGTTTCAGAATGACATTTTCTCTCCATCATGTTTTTGATGCCCATAATGTATTACGTGTCTTCTGAGCCCCCTCAAAGAGCCTGATCCTCTGGAGCTCTTTTGTTTTTACCTATTCCCCAGTAGAAACACATTTCTTTTGCCCTCTAAAAGTCCTGAGTGCCAGAACAAATAACTTCAAGTCCCAACCCATGTGGACTTCTTTCCTGGCAGCTCCAGAAACATGTTCTTCTACATTCTATAGTTATAAACACATCCATTTTTTACCAAACCTAGCCTGTCCTACTGGCATCATGCTGGGCTAATAATGATAAACATCATTCTTGTTAGGCCTTGGAGTCACCTTTGACAAGTCTTCCTGATTTCACCTACTGTCCTTGTTATACCACTTCTTGTCCAATAGCCACCTGGAATCATCATTCACTAAGAGATAAATGAATACATGCACAGAGAGTGGGGTGGGGAGCTCTGGCACAGAGAAGAGTGGTGCAAAGATTGTCTAACTCTGCTGAGTTGGGTGCACCAGGTCTTCTGGAAAGGTGGAGGAGGCACCACAGCAGGCTTAAACATTAAAGATAGTTCTGGGGAGTGAGATATTCTGACACCTCCTTACTGTCCCAGTTTCCTGTGCCTCAGATACAGGACTTGTGATTTGGCATGATGGAATTGCCTTGGTCCTTTGAGAACCTTGCTATACATAGACATGGACTCCTATATTTCTTCTTATTATTCTTGTGTATATTTGTGGATATGTATTATATGTGCAAGTTTGAGTGTGCACATGACACAATACATGTGTAAAGTCTGAGGAGAACCAAGGGGTGTTTCTCCTTTCCTTCTACACTCCCTGATTGAGACAGGGTCTCCCATTTTCTTGTTCAACTTTGCTGATTTACTTCTTCTATACCAGTCTTGTTGCCCCTGGGGCTCTAGCTCTACAGTTGCTGTAGGAGCATTTTGAACACAGAAAGTATGTACCACTTTGCATTTGGATTTTACATGGATCCTTGGAATAAGAACTCAGTCCAGCAGGCTTACAAGCAAGTGTCTTTAAGTGCTGAGCCATATCCCCAGATCCATGTTCCTTTATCAAAGCTTGGGTTTAAGCTTAAGCTTCCATGGTTACTCTCACTCTGAAATTGGAGCTGCTCTGTCAGGCCCCATGAGAAACTACTGAAGCCACTCTTTGATAATCATTCAGTGCCTCTCAATAATCCCCTATTCTTCACCAAAGGAACATAGATGCAACAGTCTTTACCTTGTTGTATTGGAATTGTCATACCCATTCAGTTCTCATTCCTGGATGTCCTTCCTAGTCATGAGTGGCCCCTGCAAAGTCACTTCATCCTAGCTAAAGGTATACCAACATAGGCTTACTGCTGGACAGCCAGCTGGAGACCAGGGCTGTCTAAATGTCACCTACCCAGAACTTTGTGATTCTAAAAGCTACTTAAGCCAAGACATCATCTTACCCCTTGCTCTCCTGTAGAAGATTAATGTCTTGCTACCTTTAGTTAAGGGCTGCATTGCTGTTCAGAGGGGAGGTCACTCTAACTGGCTCTTTAGTCAAAGTTTGTTTGGAACCTGTCATGTCATCTTGGGTCAACTGGGAAGCACAGCCAAGAGAGTTAGTTGATCCAAAGTTATATTGTAGAATAATCCCCGCTAAAGAAGTAGGAAGGAGATAATATTAAGAAGCAAGCTGACCCTCATCTGTCAGTCATGAATGAGCATCAGGCAGGGGCAGAGGAAAGATAGCCATCATAATCCTGAAAGCCTGTGTTTTTGAATGAGGGTAATATCATGACCTTCTGTTTGGAATACAGTGAAGGACTGGATGAATGAATGGAAACTCAGGAAACATGCCTTGGAGAATAGAGAATGACTGACTGCCCTGACCTGCACCAGGATGAGCCCAGCAACTGTCTTTGCATAGGCAGTATTGTGCTCTGCCTCACAGCAATCTTTCTAGAAGAAGGTATAGGCTCTCCATACATTAGACACTTATTGAGGTGCTGCTGCATACATTCTTCTAGGGATTTGCTTAGGAAATCCCTGAGATCTGCCATGACCTGTTTGAATATATCATGTCTGTGTACATAGGATTAGGAGATACCAGAGCAAAATCTTCACCCAGCACTGTGTAAGAGGCCACCTGAAAGTTCACACTCACCGTTTATATTGCTGATTTTACTTTTAGGGAAATCAGCCATCAGAACATTGAACAATACAGTCTGAATGGAGCCAGTAGGAGTATGGAAAATGGGGATAAGGACCTGATAACATGGAGCAATGGGTTATTAGGCTTCACAGAACAGAGTCACTCCACCTAGGTCATGAGCTCAAGAGGATTTTTGTTAGGGGAGTGTCTGTAAATGCACAGGCTGAGATGGGTGTATACAAGCAAGGACTGAGAAATATCAAGGCGTGAACAGATCACCTTGTTAGTTTTGAATGGGATGAAGGAATAGGAACATTATAGTGTAAAGTGTAAAAAAAGGACTACTTAGCAGACAATATAAGGCACTGTGACTAGCATATTCTCTGAGAAGCTCATGTCATAAAGTACTTAAATCAATATGTGACACAGGGTAGGACTTCGGCCAGTGACAAGACTACTATGGAGCCTGGTCCCTATTCTGTCTTCTCATGTTCCATGGAACTTCATATATACTTCTAGGTAAATAAGGCAGAATCAGATTCTGTTTGTGATTTCATTCGCTTTCATTCCTCTGGGGCCCCTAATAGCCCAGGGCATCTGGAGCTTCTGCCACGCTTGTGGAGGCCCAGACCTAGCTGTGTCCATCCACTATCACCAACAAGCTTGACAGCAGACTCCTAGTGCTCTCATTGATCTGTACCCGGGTCCAGGAACACACAGAACAGTCTCCTGAGTGTTCATAATACTTGGTAGCATTTGCAAACCAGGGTATACTTGTGGTGATGGAATGGATACCTCTGCCTTCAGGATCCAGAACCTGGCCCTCCTTGATGGAAAGTGAAAGTGTCATGACAGGTATCAGGATGTTAACAGCACAGGACAACATAATACATGCTATTAACACCTTAACACCTTGTTTCTCATCCCTATGGGTCATGCAAACACTAGCACACAGTGCTAACATTGGACATTCAGTAGTGAGCGCAAGGGGTAGAACATGTCACAAAGAACCTGTCTGAGAATCCTTGAGAAAAAAAATGGAAGACAGTTTCTTTTTGTTTGTTTTATTTTGTTTCTTCACCGTAGGATCTCACTCTAGCTCAGGCTGACCTAGAATTCACTATGTAGTCCCAGGCTGGCCTTGAACTCACAGTGATCCTCTTAACTCTGTCCCCTGAGTGCTGGAAGACTGTTTCTAATTTTCACCTGAAACCTTGTGCTTTGTGGCAGTGTGTCAGAACATTTAGCAACTTGCCAGTGCATTTTATCCTTCTCTTTCCAGGTAGTCCCGTACGTGGGTGGGCATTAGGAATGTATGAATAAGAGAAATTGAAGGTCTTGAATGGATAATTCTATTCAGAGATCACAGACTCTGAGAACTGCCCTCAGTGTCAAACAGTACAACTCAGGTTGGGAAGCACATGGAGCCGAACATAAACTTCTAGTGACAGTGGGATGTCATAGGATGGCTGCTTATTTGCCTGTGCCTCTAAGAACTATTTGGATACAGAGAATGAGCTAGAGGTAAGGATGACCTGAAAAGGGAATCTGTTGGTATATATCAGGGCTATGTTTTGTTGGTGGTGGAAGAGAGATAGAGAAAAGAAAATAGACATAGGAGATGCTAGCAGAAAAAAGAGCCTGGATCATGTTGTTAGGATCTAGAATGGGACGAAGCCATCTATTTATAATCCAGAACAAAGGGATGCTATCTCTAACTAAGGGTTAAATTGTATTGGGGTGTTTTTCAGTACTATAGATTGTACCCAGAGACTTGTTCATAATAAGTCAACATTCTACATCTGAAATATATTCACAGAACTTTAAGAAAACATTTTAAGAGAAAACATTTCATACATGTACATAATGTATTTTGATCATAAGTCACTCTAATTCCTTTTTTCCTCCCCTTCCCAAACCACTTCCAATAACCACTTCTATCAAAGTAGTCTCTCTTATGTTTTAATTTACTTTTTTGGCCTTACTTCACCTTCCATGATAAATTGTTGATCTCAATATTGTGCAAGAAATGATAGCAACTGTGAGGTCATGAATGCAAAAGCCTATTTGTGTTCAGAAAATAGTGTTCCAAACCACTTCTCCCCATCCACTGTCTCTGGAAACCTTCAGTCATGTCTTGTGCAATGTTACCTGAGCCTTGGCCATTGTGAAAGAGATGTCTCATTTAATTCAGAGCATCTAACCATCAATTTTTCTCAGGACCATGTGAGTATTCAGTTTTTCTCATAGTCACCAATGACTCCTAAAAAAGCTTCTCAGACTAATTGGGAGAGAAGTACTACTCGATGGCAATAAACACAATATTTTTAAGGAAAATTTGATTAGTACAACATGCCCATTTAGGCAAGCAACATTGCTTTGTGATCCTCATTGACCTCTCTGACCAACATTTCTCTGTGAGTAGGAGCCCAGTTCTGGCAATGGGATTTACCACCCAGAGCCTATGGTTTTAGGGATAAGCTTTCTGCACCCTCTACAGGGCATTTCCACCCGTACAATCCCCTCCCTACTTACTAAGATGTATATATGTTAATTAGCTAACTAGAAAGAAAGTTTCTATGGAAATGATTCATGTTGTCATTAGTTTTATGTATTTCATCCCACTGCCTCTTTCCCCCAAACCCACTGACCCTTCCATTCCTGTATTCTATCACCCACTTGCCAGCCAAGAATTTCATACTCTCATCCCTTCCCGTTTCCAATCTATTCAACCTTACTCTGATTTCTTGCCCTTACTACTGATGTTTAATACAACTTTAAGTCAAATCCAGAAGTTCCATATAGGAACTGTATATGAGAGAAAACGTGCTGTTTTTATTTCTGAAGATATGTTACTTTGCTTAATATTATTTTTTTCAAGTCTATCCAGATTTATACAAATTTCATTTTAATTTTTTCTTACCACTGACTAGAACTCTGTTGTGTATATGGATCCCATTTTCATTACCCATTCATCAATGTATGGTAATCTAGCACATTTTAAATTCCTTGCTATTGTGAATAGAGCAGGAAAAAAACATGGCTGAGCAAGTTGCTCTGTATTGTATAGTAGAGTCTTTGGGATATATGCTCAGGGGTGTTATAACTGGATCAAATGGTAGATCTATTTCCACATTTTTGAAGTCTCCATACTGATTTTCATGTGGCTGTATGAGTTTTCACTCTAAAAAGTAGTGGATAAGGGTTCATCTTTTCCCACACCTTCACCAGCATTTGTTGTCATTTTATTTATTTATTTTTTTTAGTGAACCAATGATTTTTTTTTATTTTTATTTTTTTATTTTTATTTTATTTTATTTTTTATTAGTCAGTTCTGTATTCAGCAAATACAGTCAGTTTGGTACCATTATTAGGCTCATCCGTGACCTACCCCCTCCCCTTGGCCCCTCCTTGTTGAGGTATACGGGTCATGCATTGTGGAGTTAGCCCACAGTTATGGGTAAGCTAAATGTCTCTGCATATCATGTCCCAACATGTGACTCTGACATTCTTTCCGCCCCCTCTTCCGCAAAATTTCCCTGAGCCATGTTGGGTTCAGCCCCTGCTGAAACTAAGAAAAATTGGAGAAACAAGCAAGGGGGCTGTTTTCCTGATGAACCGGATACCAGCACAAGGGAAAGGAGATCAGCACAGAGAAAAATCAACTCCTACCAAATCAGAGAGCCAGAACCAATGATTTTATTGGGATTACTTACAGAGCCCTGTCTTCCTCAGTTTCTTTCCTCAGTATTTTTATGTTTTCATTGTATAGGTCTTTCACTTCCTTACTTAGGGATATTCCAAAATATTTACTTTTGTATCTATTGTAAATAGGACTGATTCTCTGACTTTTCCTTCTTATGTGTACCATTGGTACATACCAATTTTTTGTAAGTTGATTTTGTATCCTGAAACTTTGCTATGGGTGTTTTTTTTTTTTTTTTTTTTTTTTTTTTTTTTTTTTTTTGGTAGAGCTTTGGTTTACTTATGTACAGCATCATATCATCTGCCAACAGGGCAAGGTTGACTCCTTGCTTTCCAGTTTGAGGTCATTCTATTTCTGTCTCATATTTTATTGCTTGAGCTAATACTTCAAGTGCTATGTTTAAAGGCAGTCTTCAAGTGCTATGTTGAAAGGCAGTACTGAGGGTTGGTATCCCTCTCCAGTCCCAGACCTTTATATGGGAAGGCGTCATTTTCTTTTTTTTTTCTTTTCTTATTTATCATGACATAGTCCTTAGGTCTGTTATATATAGACCTTAGTATGTTAACATATGATTCCTCTATCCATAATATCTCTAGTAATTAATTATGAAGGTATGTTGAATTTTTCCAAATTCTTTTTCTACATCTATTGAAATGATCCTGTAATTCCTGTCTTTAAGTCTATCTATGTGAAACATTATGTGTATTGATTTCAGTATGTTGAACCATCTGGGCATCCCTATAACGAAAACTATTTGGATTTGATTTGCAAGATTTTTTTGAGAATTTTTTGTCTGTGTTCATGAGAGATATTGGTCTATAATTTTCTTTTCTGTTGCATCTCTGATTTTGATGTAAGTGTAATTCTGGTTTTATAGAAGTGCTGAGGGATCATTTCCCCCATTCAAATTGTGTGAAATAAAGTGAGAAAAAGTGATTTTCGTTCTCAGTGAAGGTTGGCAGAGTGTAGCAGTGAAACTATATGGGTCTGGGCATCTTTGTTCTTGTTGTTATTGCTAGGAAGCAATTAATTATTTTTCAATCTCACTAGATGTTATAGCATTATTCAGGTAATTTAGCTCGTTGTGGTTTAGTTTTTTATTTATTTTTAAAATATTTTGTTTTTATTTATGTATTTCAGAAAGAAAGATAGAGGGAGAGAGACAGAGAGAGAGAGAGAGAGAGAGAGAGAGAGAGAGAGTATCTGTGTGCCAGGGCCTCCAGTGACTGTAAATTCCAGATACAAGTACCACCTTGTGCATCTGGCTTACGTGGGTCCTGGGGAATTGAACCTGGGTCCCTTGGTTTTGCAGGCAAGCACCTTAACCACTAATACATTCCTCTAGCCCCATGATTTAGTTTCGGTAGATGATAGAAATCAAGGAATTCATACATTTCTTGTAGATTTTCCACTTTTGTTGAATAGAGATTCTTTGAAATATGTCTTAATGATTCTTCGAACTTCATTTGTATCTTTTGTAACAGCTCTGTTTTCATCTCAAACCTTTTGCTAAAGGTATCATCAACAGTTCCTATAAGTATAGACAGTAAACCATATTTCCCACCCCTACCCTTATCATCCCCTCTCAAATCCACCATACATTGACTCCCTTCTTCTAATTTTTTAAAGCTTTTGAGCTATTGTCTCACTCTAACTGAGGCTGACTGGAATTCACTATGTAGTCCCAGGGTGGCCTCAAACTCACAGTGATATATGTATGTATATATATGTATATATTTGTGTATATATATATATATATATATATATATATATGTATATATATACAAATATGCATATGTATATATGTATATTATATATATATACACATATGTGTATGTGTGTTACTTAAGAGAGAGAGAGAGAAGCAAGAAGATTGAGAAAGAATGTGCACAGCACCAGGGCCTTGAGCCATTGCACATGAACTCCAGACACATGTGACACCATATGCATCTGGCTTATGAGGGTCCTGGGTAATGGAACCCAGGTCCTTTGGCTTTGCAGGTAAGAGCCTTAACTGATAAGCAGTCTCTACAGCCATCACAGTGATCTTTCTTCCTCAGGCTCTCAAGTGCTGGAATTAAATGCATATGCTACTAGACAGGTCTCTAGATTTGCCTTTTTTTGTAATTCAGAGAGAGAGATAATTGGCACTCCAGGGCTTCCAGCCACTGCATTCAAACTCCAGATGTGTATACCACCTTGTATGCAAGTGTAACCTTGTGTGTCTGGCTTATGTGGGATCTGGAGAGGTGAAAATGGGTCCTTAGACATCACAGACAAGCACATTAACTGCTAAGTCATCTCTTCATCCCTGAATTCCTTTTCTTTACAATTAGTCTCTCTGCTATTTTGTTATAATCTTTTACTACTTCTATGAAGTTCTTATTCAGGTAGTGTCAAGCACTGTGAGGTCAGGAATATTATAGCCATTTTGTGTCTGGAAGTTGACATTGCAAGTAGTCTTACACTTCCTTTGGCTCTTACATTCTTTCTATAATTTCTTGTGCAATGGACTCTGAGACTTGAAGGGTGTGATAGAGATGTCTCAGTGCTGAATAATCCACTGTCACTTCTTCTCAGCTCTGTGGTGACTTTTGAGTCACCCCAGTACTCACCACCATCTTAAAAGATTATCTTCTCTAACAAAAAAATGAGGATAGCATTAATACATGGGTATCAACCTAAAAATTTATTTATAGGCAGTTTGGTGGTCATAACATACATTGATCCAATAATAGCATGTGAGGAAAGATGTTTATTTTTGCTTACAGAATTGATTGGAAGTTCCATGATGGCAGGGGAAATTTGGTATGAGCAAGAGCTTGATACCACCTGATGGATCTCATAAGATTAACAACAATTGCAGGAGAGTGGTCAGGACACCAGCAATGGGAAATGGGCTGTAACACCCACCTACCTGCTCCCAACAAGAGATCTCTTCCAAAAATAATCCAATTCCCAAACTGCCGCCAGGTGGGGACCTACCATTCAGAACACATTAGTTTAAGGGTGACACATGATCCTAACCACCACACAATGATAATATGTTTGTGTCTTTGAGTTCATACTATCTTTGTCTCATACTTCTAATTATATTAATTATCAGGTCATATTTTGTAGTGTTGTTCTTTAAAAGAACACTAATAACTCACCCCCCCCCCCTGCAGACCATTAAGGACCATATTGGTTCAGTCTCCCTGACTCAAGACCAACAGTTCTCAGCAAACTGGTGATCTCACCTGAAGTCCATGAGAGTCTTTGAAGAGAAAGGTGAGCATAGGAGGACTTCCATAGCCAGCATCCACATAAAGTTTACCGAGGCACCAGGCGCAAAGCTTACATGAAACTGGTGTGCAATAGCTGTTTCAGATTATCCCTATTTCTCTTTTGTTTTTGATCCAGCACATAACTCTAGGTGACAGTGGTGGGCTTTGGGACCATTCCAGTATATCCATGTCATGATGCCACATATCCCTTGCCAGTGATCTAGGGACCACTATAGTGTTTATATCCAGGTATAAAAACTGTTAATGCTGGGTGTGGAGGCTCATGTTTTTAATTCCAGTACTTTGGAGGGAGAGGTAGGAGGATGATTATGAGTTCATGAGACTACATAGTAAATTCCAGGTCAGTCTAGACTACAGTGAGACCCTACCTCTGAAAAAAAGAGAAAAAACAAAACTCTGGTAGCAAAAACTGGACAAGGATTTTTGGAGCATCATTTATACCTTCTCTATGCATCCTTTCACTCTGATTGGCTACTCTCAGCTGGACCTTGGAGTTGGTCAAGTGTTTCATATACAATAATTGAAACCATGTTGTAGTGGTTTGATTAAGGTGTCGCCCATAAACTGAGCTGTTCTGAATGCTAGGCCCAGAGCTGATGGAGATTTGGGAATTAACACCTCTTGGAGGCAGTGTACTGTTGGGGGCAGGCTTATGGGTGTTATAGCCAGTTCTTCCTTTGCTAGTGTTTGGCATACTCTCCTGTTGCTTTTGTCTACCTTATGTTGGCCAGGTGGGGATATCCACCTTCTGCTCATGCCATTGTTTTCCCTGCCATCATGGAGCTTCCCCCCTTGAGCCTGTAAACCAAAATAAACCTCTTTTTTCCCACAAGATACTCTTGCTTGGGTGATTTCTACCAGCAATGAGAACCTGACTGTAACAGTAAAGTGGTACTGAGGAGTGGGATTGCTGCCAGACACCTGACTGTGTGACTTTGGCCTTTTGGAGCTGATTTTTAAGAGGAATATAGAAGGATTTGAAACCTTGGCCTAAGTAATGTCTTGCAGTGCTTTAAGTATAGCTTTACAGACTATTCTGGTCAGAGTTGAAAGACCTGAATGCAGTAAGAACTATGGACTGTGAGGTTTGGCTTATGAGGGTGAGAAAGAGCTTTGCTTGGACTGAACTAGAAGCAGTTTGTGTGAAGCTTGCTGTTATGTCCATGCCTGGAGAATTTGTGCAGAGTTTCTTTGCATAGAAAAGAACTGGTGTGAGCAGAGGGATATGGCACAGAAAAAAAAAAATCTTTGGGCCTAAACTGCTTCCCATTCACCTGCAAATTGTTTGAGAGATAACAACTGTTGAGATTGGGCCAGCTGACCTTCACTAGGGCAACAGGAAGAATGTAGATTCTTTTAAAGGGGCCTGAGTACTCAAAGAGTATCCTGTTCTTCAAAGTCTGCTTTATCCCCCCCCCCGGATTAACAAATTGGCACCCTACCTGGTATTGTAGAGTATAAGAAATGCAGGAAAGAGAGGGTCATTGAGTTTGCAACACCGTCTTGTGTTTTGGAAATGGCCATGTGCAGTGTGACACAGGTTTGATGAATGCCTGCATGGAGACCCGATGGAGCCATGAGGATGCTCTGTGGGTTGAAGTGGAGACTCAGTGGATATGCCGGGACCACGAGATGGATGCCAAGGAGAGCTGCCGGCCCCGGATGATGTTTGCCAGGATTGTGAGTAGCCTAGCTGGAGGGACAGAATTGGAACTCTAGAGACTTTTGCTGGTTAGAATTATCAGACTTGGAGATTTGTCACTGGCTAGAGTTGTTATACTGAAGTTACAGAGTTTGATGTTTGCCCTGATTATTTTAAATCTTGTATTGGCTGAATATTTCTTTGCTATGCCCAATTCCATCTTTTGTATTGTGAGTGTTTATTCTGTGCCATTATGGTTTGTTTGGGGAGAGGGTATTTTGGTATTATGGCTCAGTTAAAAGATCTTGGACTATGGTGATGTTTAAACATCAGTAGGCTTGATAAAAACTATGAGGACTTTTAAAGTTGGATGAATACATTCCATTTTACATCATGTATGGTTATCATTTTATGGGGGCCAGGGGTGGAATGTAGTGGTTTGATTCAGGTGCCCCCCAGAAACATATGTGTTCTTAATGCTAGATTCCCAGTAGATGGAGATTTGGGAATTAATGCCTCCTCGAGGCAATGTATTGTTGGGGGTGGGTTTATGGGTCTTATAGCTATCTCTCCCTTTGCTAGTGTTTGGCACATACTCTTGTTGCTATTTCCCACCTTATGTTGGCCAGGGGGTGATGTCCACCCTCTGCTCATGCCATCATTTTTCCTTCCATCATGGAGGTTTCCCCTTGAATCTCTAAGCCAAAATAAACCTCTTCTTTTCCCCACAAGCTGCTCTTGGATGGGTGATTTCTACAAGCAATGCAAACCTGACTGCAACACACACATATATATAGTGTTTTGAAGTTCAGTTCTGTTCAGGGATATCTACCACTTCACTGACCTCTCATTCTGAAGTTCCTGCTGGAAAGGGGAATAGGTCAAGGAGAAGAAGGGAGAATGTGAGAGGTATGTGGAAACGTGAGTATATGTTGATGAAGCCTTGTTTAGGTGGATGTATTATATAAGAGGCTCACCCACGGGCATTCTGAGCCCACAAAGGAGCCATTGTCAAGCTTTTATGTGCCTTCTCCATTATATTTCTGATGTCCATTGTGATCATGTGTTCTCTGAGCCCTCTCCAGGAGTCTAATCCCCTGGACCCCTTTGGCCCTAACCTGTTCCCCTGAAAGAACCTGTTCTTTTGTCATCTTATACTGCAGAGGGCCTAAACAAGCCACCTCAAGTCACATCCCACGTGGGCCATTGTTCAGGAAGCTCCAGGAGTATGGACTTCTATCTACTTTAAATATCAGCACTTTTTTTCCATACCAAATCCATACTGACTTGTCTCGTCTATGTTAGGTTAGGCATTCATTCTGGTTACGGCCTAAAATCACATTTGTCATGTCTTCATGCTTTGACAAGCACTCTCCAGGTTTTGGCAATGCAATCCTCATAACAAACATGGATGCTTAACCACCCTCTGTGGAACATGTGCACACATTTCAGGAGAGAAAAGGCTGATTTGGGGAGAAGACATAAGGTAGGTTTTCTACCTCAGATAAGTTGGGAGTATGATGTCTCTTGGGATAGTAGAAGGTCACCACAGCAACCTCAAACACCAAAGAGACAACTGGAGAGTGTGAAATTCTGACTCTTCATCCTGTCCTTGGTTCATATAGCAAAAGCACAAGGCTTTGTCCTTTGGCATGACAGAGTTGCCTTTGTTGAGAATATTGTTGTCTTTAGTCATGATTTTCTAGATTTTGTTTTATGAGTGTGTGCATGTGTGTGTGTGTGTGTGTGTGAGAGAGAGAGAGAGAGAGAGAGAGAGAGCGAGCCTGGCTGTGAATGTATATTTTGTGTGCATGTATGGGTGTACACATGTCACAGTGCATGTGTAGAACTCAGAGAAAAACTAAGGGGTGTTTGTCCTCTCCCTCTACCTTCTCAGCTTGAAAGAGTGTCTCCCTTTAGCTTGTTTGTTTTTTGCTGTTTCACGTCCTGTCTGCCAATGTAGACACTTGTCTAGGCACTTCTGACTCCTCTCATTGTTGGAATTGGATCACAAACATCGTGTCACAATTTGCATCTGCATTTTACATGAATTCTGGTCAGTAGAACTCATGCTAGAAGGCTGGTTAGCATGTGCCATTAACTGCTGAGCCATCTCCCCATCACCCTGATCTTTTTCAAAGTCTGGATTTACACTTTAGCTTCCATGGCTTCTTCCAGCCTGAGATGGGAGCTACTCTATCAGGTCCAGTGGGAAACTAGTGATACCACTGTTTTGTAATCCCATGTGTATCACCAAATGAACATAGTCAATGCTGCCTTTTCCAAGATTTCCTTTGATTGTCATTCACATTCTGTTCACATCCTAATTGTCCTCACCAGTTTGGAGCTGCCTCTCAACCAAATGTATCACATCACAGGTCAGAGATGTCTGCATGTCCCCTACACAGAACTGCATGATCTGTATTACAGATGCTGGGCCATCATGTACCAAGACCACAATTTATCCCCTTATTTCAATAGCAGTAAAATAACTGGCTAACTTTTGGGAAGGGGCTACAATGATGTTCAGAGGAGAGGTCATTCCAGCTGGCTCTTGACATCAAAATTGTTTTACAACCAACCATGTCAGCTTGGGACTTCCTGGAAGCCCATTCAAGGTAACCACAGTTTCATTGGCTACACCCCACATGGGAGAAACAGGAAGAAGGCAAAGTTATCAGTAGGTTAAGCCTGATATATCATGTATGACCAAAAATCCTGCAGGTGTAGAGCAAGAATAACCTTAACATTCAGAAAGACCTGTGTTTGCTGTGGACAGAAATGTCATGTCCTTCTAGTCTCTGGCACATAGTGGACCATACAGACCACACTGAAGGCCTGAATGAATGAATGAATTTTGTTAAGTGACTATTTGGAAATGGGCTATCTGAGATGGGTGTATAAATGTAAGGACAGAGATATCAAGACATGAACAGATCATATTGCTGGTATTCAAGGAGAGGAAGGAGTAAGAAAATTGGTGTGAAAAGAAGGAGTTTTCAGCAGATAATACTCTGCCTAACTTATTATATGAGAAGCTTGTGTCATAAAGTACTTAACTCAGTGTATGACACAGGGTAGAAGCTGTACCAATGTTAATACTATTGTAGAGCCTTGTCCCTATAGACTCATTTCAAGCTCCATGGGACTTCACATGGACTTCTAGGTAAATGAAGCAAAATAAGTTTCTATCAGTGATCTTATCCACTTTCATTATTTTGGGGCCTCTGATAGCCCAAGGAAGCTGCAGCCTCTGCCACCCATGTGGAGGCCCAGGCCTAGCTGTGTCTATCTACTTTCTGCAACAGGCTTGAGAGCAGAGCCCCAGTGCTGCCATCAATCTGCACATGGTCCCAGCCAGCTGAAGCAGTATTCAGAGTGCATAGAACACTTGGTGAAAGTTGCAAACTTGGGTAGACTTGTGGTGAGGGAGATATTTCCTGTGCTTTCAGTAAAAGGAACCTGGCCTTCCTTTCTGGAGTGTGAGAGTGTTCTGGAAACATCACAGGACAACCTCATCCATATTACTGGCACCTTTTTTATCATCCCAATGAGCCCTTCAAACACAAGCATGTAGTGCAAGCACTGGGGATCCAGCAGTGAGTGGAAGGGGCAGAAACTACCATGAAGTACCTATCTGAGGATACTTGGAAACCAAATGAGAAACAGTTTGTAATTCTTCCATGAATTCTTCTAGTACTGTGGCAGAGTGTCAGAATATTTACCAACTTACCTGTTCATTCTGTTCCTCCCACTCAAGATAGGGCCATAGGTGGGTAGACATTAGAAGTCCAAGGGCAAGAAAACTTGTGCTCCTTGACTGGATCACTCCCATGAGAGATCACAGAGACTTAGAACTGCCCTCAAAGTCAACAGTACAACTCTGGTTGGAAAAACATGTTGTATAACATAAACTTATAGTGACAATGGGATGATAACTTACTTTCCTGTGCCTCTAAGTAGGGTTTGGCTAGAGACAGAGGTAGGGGTAAGGTGTGCCTGAAAGGAGACGCTATGGTTATAGAACAAGGCTAACTGTGATTGTTGGTGCAATAGAGATATATAAAAGGAAAGACACAGAGAAGTTGCTGGTTGTGTCATATAGCTCTACGTTATTGGTTAGGATGTCATCTCTTTGGAACCCAGAATGAAGGGATATTATTGCTAAGGGATATAGTGGATTGTAATTTTTTTCACTATTACGTATTGAACCCAGGAACATGTACATGATAGGTCAACAGTATACCTCTGAAATATATTCATAAAAAATTAAAAACATTCTATAATACATTTTCATACATGTACATAATGTATATTGACCATAAATCACTCTCATTACTTTCTTTACTCCCCTCCCCCATGCCACTTCAATTAGTCATGTCTACTTAAGTAGTCCCACTTCTATTTTAATTTCTTTATTTTCTTGGCTTTATTCCATCCTGTATGATATGTTGATGTTTTCATTATTGTGCAAGAAATAATAGCCACTATATTGTCGTGAATGTAAAAGTAACTCTGTGCTCAGATGACACCATTACAAAATACTTCTCCCTATCCATTCACTGTCTCTGTAAAGCTTCCTTCATATTTTGGACAATGATATCTGAATCTTGGCCACTGTACTAGAGATGGCTCCCTTCATGCAAAGCATTTATTTGTCACTTGTTCTCAGGATTGTGATGAATATTGAGTTTTCCAGTACTCACTGCTGTCTCCTTAAGAAGCCTCACGGAATTAAAGCAGGAGAGGTACTACTCAATGCCCATAAGGATAATATTCATAAGGAAATTTTATCAGCACAATGTATTTATTTAGGAAAACAACATTGTTTTGGATTTACCAGCCAGACCCTATGGCTTTAGAGTTAAGCCTTCTCCACCCTCTACTGAGCACTTCTACCTGAACAATATTTCCTCCTTGCCTATAAAGCCTAATGTCTTACATTTGTTTCCCCAGTACCCATGTAAAGTCAGATGCTCTAAATGGTACATGCTTTTGAAGTTTGCTTCTAGTGATAGGAGACCCTGATGTGCCCATTCCTCTCTCTCTCTCTCTCTCTCTCTCTCTCTCTCTCTTTCTCTGCTTGCAAATAAATAAATTATATATATATATATATATATATATATATATATATATATATATATATATGCATATATGTTGTAATTAGCTAACTGGGAAAAAGTTTTCTATGGTACTGTTTCATGTTGTCAGTAGTAGTTTTATTTTATGTAATTACCTCCACCACCTTCCTATGCCCCTAACCCTGACCCTTCTAAATTCTGCACTATGTCCCTCCAATTGACAAGTATCTCCTCTCATACCTCCCTGTTTCCAATCACTCCCGTACTCATTTTGGCTCATTAATAGTGCTACTGATACTTAGTACATCTTTCAAATAAATCAAGCAGTTCCATGTTAGGAACCACATATGTGAGATAACATGCATATGCCTTTCAGGGGATGTGTAACCTTACTCAGTATGATTTTTCTCCAAGTCTATGCATTTTTTCTACAAATTTCATTATTTCAATTTTCTGTACTGCTGAGTAGAACTCCATTGTGAATATGGACCACATCTTCATTATCCACTCATCAGGGGATAGCCATCTAGCTTGTTTCTACTTCTTAGCTATTTTTAATTTATGTTTAACTTTTATTTATTTGAAAGAGAGAGAGAGGAAGAGAATGGGCATGCCAGGGCCTCTGGCCACTACAAACAAACTCCAGACATGTGCCACATTGTGCATCTTGCTTATGTGGGTCCTGGGGGATCGAACTGAGGTCCTTTGACTTTGCAGGCAAATGCCCTAACCATTAAGCCATCTTTCCAGCCCCACTTCTTAGCTATTTTGACCAGAGTAGGAAAAACATGGCTGAGCATGTTTCTCTGTATTATATTGGAGAATCTTGAGGGTATGTACCCAGGAGTAGTACAGCTTGATTAAATGGTAGATCTATTTTCAGATGTTCATGTGGCTGTGCAAGTGATCTTCCCAACAGCAGTTAATGGGGGTTCCCTTTCCTCACACCTGTGTTTGTATTTGTTTTCATTTGATTTTTTTTTTTTTTGATAATAGCCATTCTCACCAAAGTGAGTGGGAATTTCAGAGTCATTTTAGCTTGCCTTTTCCTGATGACTAAGTATGTTAAACAACTTTTTAGGTGTTTATTTGCCATTTGTATTTCCTCTTTGATGGCTTCCTTTTGTGTTCCCTGCCCCATTTGGGGGGGGATGGGCTGCTTCCTTTTTATTGCATGGTATTTTATGTACTATATATATTCTAGGTATTAAACCTCTGTTGGATGTTTAGCTGGTAAAGTTTCTTCTATGCTGTTGGTTTTCTATTTGTTTTGTGGATTGTTTGCTTAGGTATAAAATACCTCATTTGTTCCATAAGATACCAATGGTTGAGTGTTTGTCTAGTTCCCTTGGCAACTTAGGTCTTATTCTGAAAGTTTTTTCAATGCCTACATGTTGGAGTGTTCTGTTTGTTTCTTCTAGTCATTTTAGCATCTCAGGTGTTATATTGAAGACCTTCATTCATTTGGAGTTCATTGTGCAGAATGAGAGAAGACAGTCTATATTCATTATTCAACAACCAATTTCTCTAACAATATTTGTTGAAGATGTTCTCCATTATAACATAGGCATGTTTGGCCTGTTTGTCAAATATCAAATAGTTGTAATTACTAGCATGTAAACCTGAATCTTCTATCTATTCCATTTCCCTAGGTGCTTCTGTTTGTTGCAGTCCCATAATGTCTTTGTAGAATATACTGATGTCAGATATTGTGATACCTTTTGCTGAGGATGTTTTTGAGTGAGGCCTTTTGTGCTTCTATGTGAATTTTGAGAATATTTTTTCTAACTATGTGATGAATATTGCTGGAATTTAGGATGACAATTTTCACCATATTAAATCTTCAGATCCATGAGCATGAAAGATTTTTCTATCTTTACCTGTTTTCCTCAATTTCTTCAGATTTGTTTTTCATTGTACAGGTATTTCACTACCTTATTTAAGGATATTCTAAGATATTTAGTTTTTGTAGCTATTGTAAGTATGTCTGTTTCACTGATTTTTTGTTCTTATATTGATCTTTGTTATATATCAAAGCTACTGACTTTTGTCAATTGAATTTTTTTTATCATGAAACCTTGCTGAAAATATTTATCAGCTCTGGGGATTTTTTGGTTGAGTCTTTTTATTTTTTATTTATCTTTTATTATTATTAGTTTGGTTTTGTGATGTAGGGTCTCACTCTGGCTCAGGTTGACCTGGAATTAACTATGTAGTCTCTAAGTGGCCTTGCACTCATTGTGATCCTCCTACCTCTGCCTCCCAGATGCTGGGATTAAAAGAGTGTGCCACCACGCCTGGTTTTTATTTACTTATGTATCGCATCATATCATCTCCCAACAGGGCAAGGTTGACTCCTTTCTGTCAAATTTGTAATCCTTTTATTTTCTTCTCTTCTTTTATTGCTTGAGCTAATACTTCAAGTACTATGATGAAAAACAGTCATAACTGTGCATCCCTGTATAGACCCAGACCTTGATGGGAATACTTCAAGTTTCTCGCAATCTAGTATGATATAGGCCTTAGTTCTGTTAAATATAGCCCTTATTATATTGAGATATGATTCCTCCATCTGTAGTCTCTCTAGTATTTTAATCATGAAAGTATGTTATATTTTCTCAAAGGACTTTTCTGCATATATTGTGATTCTTGTCATAAAAAAGTCTTTTCATGTAATTCATTATGTTTATTGATTTCAGTGTGTTGAGTCATCCCTGAATACCTGGGGTAAAATGCACTTGATTGAGGTGTATGATACTTTTGCTGTGTTTTTGGATTAAATTTGAAAGACTTTTATTGAAAATTATTTATGATTGTGTTCATTAGGTTTGTTGGCTTATAATTTTCTTTTCTTGGTGCATATGTGTTTTTGGTTTTAGTGTGATGATGGCTTCATAAAAGTATTCAGGAAGCATTCCTTCCTTTTAAATTGTGTGAAATACCTTGAGAAAAGGTGATTTTAGTTCTTCAATGAAGGGTTTATAAATCACCAGTAAATTCATCTGAGCCTGAACTTACTTGTTATTGTTGTTGAGAGGCCTTTAATTATTTTTTCAATCTCATTAGATTTTATACCAATACTTATATAACTTATCTATTTGTTGTTTAGTTTTGGTAGGTAAATTATTCTTTTCTTGCAGAGTTTCCAGTTTTGACCAGTATGGGATTGTTGAAATATGTCCTGATGATTCTTCCAATTTTATTGATATATTTTCTATTATCTCTTCTTTAAAAAACTATTCATTTATTTGAGTGAGGGAAAGAGAGAGACAGAGAGATAGAGAGAGAATGAGTGTGAAAAGGCCTCCAGACACTACAAATGAACTACAGACACATGTCACATTATGCATCTGGATTATTTGGGTTCTGGGGAATCAAACCTGGGTCCTTAGCCTTTGCACACAAGTGCTTTAACTGCTGAGTCATCTCTCCTGTGAGCATCTCTATTTTAATTTCAAATCTTCTTTAAAAAATACTTTTCATTGACAGCTTCCATAAGCATAGACAATCAACCATGATATTTCCCAAACTTTAACCCCATTTACCCCTCTCATATCCACCCTTCTTTGAATACCTTCTTTTTTTCTCCAGATATTGTCTCTCCTATTTTGATGTCTTCATCTTTTCCTCCCATTATGAAAGTCTTGTGTAGGTAGTATCAGGCATTGCGAGGTCATGAATATCAAGGCCATTTTGTGTCAGGAAGGCAACATTGTAAGCAGTCCTACCATTCCCTTGGCTCTTACATTCTTTCCACCACCTCTTTCCCAATGGATCCTGAGACTTGGAAGTTGTGATAGACATGTATCAGTGCTGAACACTTCACTGCCATTGTTATTAACACCATGGTAACTTTTGAATCACCCCAGGTGTGACTTCCATCTGAAAAAAGAATGTTGTGTACTCAAAAGAAAGAATAGCATAATATATGAGTATAAACATTAAAAAATTGCTTAGAAGTTCATTTTAAGTACATAATATATGCATTTAGCCAGATAGCAACAGATGTTACTCCACTAAGACTCATGACTTTTCATTTTGTTTTCAGTACCAGTCATGCATTCCCTCCAGTGGAGTGAGCATCCTGTCCAATAGGAGAGTAGTTGGTTTCCCCATAAAAGACATGCCACTATTGTCTAAGTTAGCACATTTCACCTGACTGGAGTGCAGGGTCCATTGGTGCTTAACACTATTGATGATTTCTCTCTTTCCAAAAGGCTCTGTGTAACATAGCTTTTTCCAGCCATCTAACAGTTAGTCAACAGCACAGATCCAGCTTGATTTCTCAGTGACCTGTAGCTCAAGTTTGTTGAGTCTTCAGAAATAGAGTTTTACAATCTAGTTCTAGTGGACAACCAAGAGCAGTTGCAATGGACTGTATTATTTTGGTGGCATTGGGGACCTCACTGGCCAACAATTCTTTGGAAGGTATTCTAGACCTGGCACTGAAACTTTTCTAATAACAATCTATGGCTTCTTGGTGCACCATTATAAAGGTACATAGGATACTTCTTCTAATATTTTCTTTGTTTAAAACATATATACTTTGGCTAGCAATGAAGTAAGTTACCATATTGCTTATTTGCAGCCTATTGGATTTTGATTAATCCTATTTCCATCCTTCTGTTTTAAAACAATTTATTTATTTATTAGAGAGAGAGAATGGGCATTACAGGGCTGCCAGGCACTGCAAATGAACTACAGACATATGTGTCACCTTGTGCATCTGGCTTACATGGTGTTGCAGTCAGGTTCTCATTGTTGGCAGAAATTATCCGACCAATAGCAGCTTGTGGGGAAAAAAAAAGGATTTATTTTGGCTTACAGACTCAAGAGGAAGCTCCATCATGGCAGGAGAAAATGATGACATGAGCACAGGGTGGACATCACCCCCTAGCAAACAATAATAATAGAAGAGTATGCCAAATACTGGCAAGGGAATATTGGCTATAATACCCATAAGCCCACCCTCAAGAACACACTGCCTATAAGAGATTTTAATTCCAAAATCTCCATCAGCTAGGAACCTACCATTCAGAACACCTAAGTTTATTGGGGAACACTTGAATCAAACCACCACATTCTGCCCCCGGCCCCCATAAACTGATAACCATACGTAATGTAAAGTGCATTCAGTCCATCTTTAAAAGTCCCCATATTTTTTTATTCTTTGTGAGGTAGGGTCTCACTCTAGCTCATGCTGACCTGGAATTCACTATATAGTCTCAGGGTGGCCTTGAACTCACGGTGATCCTCCTACCTCTGCCTCCCAAGTGCTGGGATTAAAGGCATGTGCCGCCACACCCAGCTTCCCCATAGTTTTTATCAATTCTAATGATGTTTATACATCCCTATAGTCCAAGATCTTTTAACTGAGCCACATTACCTAAAAATCCTCCCAAAACACATAATGACACAGCATAAACACTCAGACTGCAAAAGATGACATTGGGCATAGCAAAGAAATATTCAACCAATACAAACTTTAAACTGGGCAGTCATCAAACTCTGTAGCTCCAAGTCCAACAACTCTAGTCAATGAAAAGTCTCCAAGTCCAATAATTCTAACCAGCAACAATTCTCTGGAGTTCCAATTCCACTCCTCCAGCTAGGCTACTCACAGTGCTGGAAAACTTCTCCTTGCCAGCCAGCTCATGGTACCAGCATCTCCACTGAATCTGCACTAAAACCCATAGTTCATCTTTATGGCTCTGTGGGGACTCCATGTAGGCATCCAGCAAACCTGCTTCACACTGCCCATGACCATTTCCAAAACACAAGACCATGTTGCAAACTCAATGATCCTCTCTTTCCTGAATTTCTTATATGCCACAATACCAGATAGGGTGCCAATTTGTTAATTCAGTGGGGAATAAAGAAGAGTTTAAAGAACAGGGAACCCCTTAAGCATTCAGGCACCTTCAAAAGAGTTTGCCATTCTTTTTGTTGTCACAATACAGATCAACTGGCCCAATCTCAATGGCTGTAATCTCTCATACAATTGCAGCAGAATGGGCAGCAGTTTCGGCCCCAAGATTTCATTTCTATGTCATATCCCTCTGCTCACAACATTCCATTGCTATGCAATGCAACCCTTCACAAATTCTCAGCACATGGGCATAACAGCAAGCCTCTCACACAAACTGCTTCTAGCCCAATCCAGAAAATCTCTTTCTCACCCTCATAAGTCAAACCTCACAGACCATACTACATTCAGGTCTTTCAACTCTGACCAGAATAGTCTGTCAAGCTGTATTTACAGCAATGCAAGGCATTACTTAGGCCAAGGTTTCAAATCCTTCCACATTCCTCTTGAAAATCAGCTCCAAAAGGCCAAAGCCGCACAGTCAGGTGTCTAGCAGCAAATGATACCACTCCTCAGTACCAACTTTACTGTTGCAGTCAGGTTCACAATTCTGGCAGAAATAACTTGACAAAGAGAAGCTTTTGGGAAAAAAAAAAGTTTATTTTGGCTTACAGACTCAAAGGAACCTCCATTATGGCAGGGGGAAATGATGGCATGAGAAGATTGTGGACATCATTCCCTGGACAACATAGGGTGGACAATAGCAACAGGAATGTGTGCCAAATACTGGCAAGGGGACACTGGCTATAATACACATAAGCCCACTCCCAATAATACACTGCATCCAGGAGGCATTAATTCCAAAATCTTCATCAGCTGGGAACCTGGCATTCAGAATAGCTAAGTTTATGGGGGACACCTGAATTAAACCACCCCACATGGGTACTGGGAAATTGAACCAGAGTCCTTTGGCTTTGCAGGCAAGCACCTTAACTGCTGAGCCATCTCTCCAGCCCCATCCTTCTTTTAATCAATTATTTCCCCTAATCACGTTTAGATCATTCCACCCCCAGTTATATGACACTATATTTATATATCTACAACACCTTCTCTTATGTCCTCCTCTTTCCTCCTTCCCTTATGGCCTGTTTGTAGCTTCCTGGCCTCTACTACTGGCTTTACTCCAACTTACAGACAAATCAAAAAATTTGTATCTAGGATGGAGCTATCAAATAAAATATGCACAGTTGGAGTTTCTAGACCTGGTTTATCTCACTTAGTATAATCCTTTCAAGATCCATTGATTTCCCTGCAAATTTTATAATTCTCCCCCCCTTTTTGTTTTTACTACTGAATAGAACTCCACTGTATAAATGTACCACATCATCATTATCCATTAGTCAGTTTAAGGGCATCTAGACTGGTTCCATTTAAAAGCCAGAGCAGCAATAAACACAATTGAGCAAGTATCTCTAAGATAGCAAGTAGAGACTTTAGGATATATGCCAAGGAGTGATATAGCTGGAGCTTATGGTAAATCTATTTTTAGCTGTTTCGGGAGCCTCCACACTCATTTCCACAATGGTTGTACCAGTTTATGTTCCCATCAACAATGTAGAAGGGTTCCTTTTTTACCACACCAGCACCAATATTTACTGTCATTTGCTTTCTTTTTTGTTGTTAGTTATGTACACAGGGTGTATACAGCCATGTTGGTACCATCGTAAGCCTCCACCCTGCCCTCCCCCTTCTGAAGGGACCCTCCTCATTCGGGAATGTGGGTCATGCATTTTAGGGGTAGCCATCAGGTATGGGTAATAGGCAGTATCTCTGTGCATAATGACCCAAATTGTGACTCTAACAATGTTTCTGCACCCTCTTCCACGAATTTCCCTAAGCTATATTGGGTTCATTTCAGGTCTACTTCAGTGATGAGGTCTTGGGAGCCTCTGTGTCTCTGGATATCTGGTTTGGTAGGAGTTGGGTGTTCTCTGTGTCTTTATCCTTCACCTTTGTGCTGGTACCAGGTTCACCAAGAAAGCAGCACTCTTTCTCATTTTCCCAATTACTCCTGGTTTCAGCTGGGACCCCAGTTGAGGTGCAGTGGGCTGATTTTCTCCTCAGTGTTCTGTGTCCATCTGCTGCTGAGTAGCTTAGACCATGTGTTGCTTGGACAGGTGTTGGTCATTTCCCATAGTCACTCATGTAGTACCTTCTGGCACTAGATGAGCTACCAGTCTGGGGACTGACTCTCTTCCAAAGTCCAGCCAGGTCATTCCATGTTCTGTACCAGCACTATATGGTGTTTTCCTTAGTAGGGTCATTTGCTTTCTTGATGATAGCCATAGCCATTCTTACAAGAGTGAGATGAAATCTCAAAGTTGTTTTCATTTGCATTTCCATTATGGCTAAGGATAAAGAACATGTTTTTATATCATTATTGTTCATCTGTACTTATTCTCTTGAGCACTCTGTCTTCAAATGCATTGCCCATTTTTTGATTGCATTGCTTGATTTCTTATTATTTAGTTTTTGTGCTCTTTGTAGAATCTTGACATCAATCTTTTGCAGATGTATAGCTGGCAAACATTTTCTCCCATTCTGTAGGTTTCCACTTTGTTCTATTCACACATATTTTGCTGTACAAAAGCTTTTTGAATTTTATGAGGTCCCAATGGTTGATTAATGGTTTTACATCCTGGACAATTGAGATTATGTTCAGAAAGTTGTTGCCTATTCAGATATAGTCAAGTGTTTCCCATAGGTTTTCCTCTAGCAGTTTCAGAGTTTCAGGTCTGATGTTCATGTCTTTGATATATTTCGGCTTGTTTCTTTTGTATCAAAAGAGATATGGATCTATTTTCATCCTTCTACATAGATATTCAGTTTTCCCAGCTCCATGTTATAGAGGCTGTCTTTTCTCCAGTGGTTATTTTTGGCGTTTTTGTCAAAAATAAGATGTCTGTAGCTGCCTGGGTTTACACCAGGGCCTGTAGTCTATTCCATTGAATTACATATCTAGTTTTGTGCTAATACCATGCTGTTTTTATTACTGTTGTTCTGCAATATATCTTAAAATCCAGTATGGTAATACTTCCTGACTTAAATTTGTTGCTCAGAATTGCTTTAGATTTTCAATTTTGTGTGTGTGTGTGTGGGCAGGGTGAGCCAGGCATCTCCTTGAGCAGCTCACAGATTACACACTGATCTTGAAATGTGCCCTGCAGTTCTTCCTCATCAAATTACTCATTTTTGGAGCTGTCTTCTTCTTCATAGTCAAACAAATCATTTAAGGACACGAATGGTAAGCCAGGATTCAGGATTAAAAAAAGAAGAAATATAAAGCTGTTACAAAAGCAAAGTCAGCCAGAATTGAGGAACCTCTGTTCATTTCCCCAGTGCCTCATATTTTGCCATTAGCTGGAAACATCACAGTGACATTCACAGAGGTGTCCTTTCCATATGGGGCGCCATATCCCTGAGGATGGGCAGGCTTTCAAGGATATTCCAGGAGTAATCTTCACCATGAAGTGGTTCCATGATAGTTGGGAGCCCTCTGTGTCCCAGGACTTTCTTTCTTCAGCTGATGGAAGCATGGATCTCTTCTAGTAAGAGCAAGCATCATTCTCTAGGATCAGCAGCTCTTACTGAGCACAGTGCCACACTTCACCTTTGCTCAAAAACTTGCACTCTGGTTTGTCTTCTTTAAAATTTGGGATGTTGGTAGAGGCATGAGGAACAGAAACCTTAGCCATTCTGAAGTAAAACCTTAATTTTCACTATAATCTCTCATACTCATTGCTTTGTCACCAACTTTTTGGACACTATGACACTCCACTTTCCCTACATTGAGGAATATTCTTAAATCTGCTCACCTGAGATCCTTCTGTGGGTCATCCCACATTCATTGATTCAAAGCAGTAAGTACTTCATCCTTACAGAGAGGAAAGAGCTACAAAAAACTCTACAGATAATGGGACCCTGTATAGATAAACATCCCTCCTCTAATGATCCACTTTTCCATTAGTCTTTATGTGTCTTTGAATCGGAATCATGTTCCAGGGACAGATGATAAAGAATATATAGGGTGATAGTGAAACTGGAGTGTGGACTGTGGAATCCCCACTCCAGATAGAAGGTCCCAAAGTAATGCAAATACATGCACAGCTGTTGCTGTCACTGACCTAAGTAGTCTGACTCATCAAAGAGATGCAGCTAACATTTCCACATCCTGGGAGTTAGTGGACTGAGTCATTGTGTAGTGTCCCTAGAATTTGGAGGGGCACGGTAAACTTCAGGCTGTAAATTAAATGCTGATGATGAACTGTAGGAGCATTACTTAAGATACAGGGACTTGGAAATGGCTTCATTGGACAACATTAGCACATCTGACAACATTAGCACGTCTGTTATGTCTTCCCTAGCAGCCATTTTTCAAGGTGAGGATCTGAGGAGGCCAGGCCACTCTCTAAATTAAGGTTGAATCTTTCAGCCCCATCCCACATACATAGGCCCCAATAATTGAGGTTTAGTCCTCCTAATTTCCCTGTCCCAATCTGGTACAGAAATGTGACAGTGTGGTCCACTGTACCTTCTGCATCAGAGTTCATGGACTTGTGTGATACAGAGCTATTTTGTGTGGTTCCTTGAAGTAGGCCAAGTCATGCTTTCAGAGTCAATTGAGTGAAGATTCGAGATTAGACAGTACAATTCATGATCTAGACAGAGTTCTCAAATAATGATGCAACACCCTAGTCTCAACTTGGATCCGAAGTGGGAACCAGCTGTTTTAATGAGACCCTTGTCTACATTGTAGTAATTTTTTTTTAAGGTAGGGTCTCACTCTGGCCCAGGCTGACCTGGAATTCACTATGTCGTCTCAGGGTGACCTTGAACTCACGGCGATCCTCCCACCTCTGCCTCCCGAGTGCTGGGATTAAAGGCGTGTGCCACCACGCCTGGCTACATTGCAGTAATTTTAAGAAGTAAAGTTCCTGAAAGATACATTTCACTTACTAAGTGAAGATGGAAGTGGGTGGCTTAAACAAACACCAGTTTATGTTGTTGCCAATAAATGAGTGATAACTGTGCTGATGGCTATGTGACAATTTTGGTGATATTTTCAAGAATATGCCCCTTCCTACTCTTCTGGCTTTTCATGAAGCGGCCTCTTCCACTCATCTACTTCAGCATCTATGAATTGGGAGATGTGACCACATTTTCTGAGTGGCATGAATCTTTGAGCAGCACCTGAGAATTTATAGACCAGGTGAGTGCTGAAGGTGGACTGTGTAATCCCAACTTCACACAAAGGGGCTAAGATAATGATGCAGCACCCCTCACTCAGCCTGTAAACTAAGTGGGGCTAATTTTTATGCCATTCTCCCCTCAAAACAAAAACTGTGCATGTATTTCTACAAAGGAGAAATTTTAGAGGTTCTGAATTAGCAGTAGATATAGCACTTTACGAGTCCAAATGGATGCCTATCATGGTGGCACAAAGTTTTAACACCAGCAATCTGGAGTACTAGGTAGGAGGATTACTGTTAGTTTAAGGCCATACTTAGACTGCATTGTAAATTTCAGTAAGTCTGAGCTACAGCGAGACCATACCTCAATAAACAAAACAGAACAGAAAATGAACAAATTGAGGCTTGAAATGTGTGGCTACAATAGACATGACTCCATAATTGTGCCATAACTTTGTTCATGACCCTTAGCTTTTGAGTCTAAAATGGAGTCCCAAATAATGAAGAGGCACCTCAGATTCAACCTAGTAGCAAGTAGGGTCCAGCCCAATTATTGGAGTGAGATTCATCCATGCCTCTGACAATGGAAAAAAAAGTATGGGGAAATCATTTCCAGAAATAATGGATCAGGAAACATCAGGTCAATTTCAGAATCAAGATGAGAGGTACAAATGGGCCATTAAGTCAAGCAACACAGCAAGGGCACAATTATTGATTCATTTCCAGTTGAAAGCCTTGAGCAAATCAGGAAGTACTTTGTTGAAATGACCCCGTCAACCCTCAAAACGGAATCAACATCCTGGAGAATGAGTGAATTGGAGATATTTTGTGAAGTTTTTAGATTCTACAGGGGCAAAATAAAGGTGCATGAGAAGGGTGGACTTTAGATGCCTCTTGATAGGAGGGTCCCACTTTATGATTCAGCACACTGTGTCAGCCTGGAACCAGTTATGGCCTAATTGAAGGAGTCTCATACCCACAGGTGACATTGGGCATGTTTGATAGGTCTCTATAGACATCCTTTCCAAAGCCGGGAGTTGTGACTTACGCTATTAATCCCAGCACTGGGGATGCAGAGGTAAGAGGAAGGCCATGAGTTTAAGGCCACCTTGAGACTATATAGTGATTTCCAGGTCAGCCTGAGCTAGTGTAATCCCTGCCTAGTAAAACAACCAAGCAAACACACAAAAGAAGAAATCCTTTCCAGAAATAATGGCTCGGTGTGGAATAAGTAACTTTCAGAGTTAGGAGGAGAGGTGGGAGTGGGTCATTTAAGCTAAACCCAACACAGGCCACCATTATTGCATCATAAAGCAGTAGAAGTTCTTGCCCAATCAGGGCTTACTTTGACAAAATGAATCCTTTGACCCTCCATAGTTCTTCAACATCTGGGAAAGTGTGAGACTTAGAGGTATTTTGTGAGGTTCTTAGATTTTACAGGGTCATTCATAGTAACAGTGAGTGATGAGGGAGGATTTAAGAATCCTGACTATAAGGTCTCACATAATGATTCAACACCCTGTGGGGTTTAATTTTATAGAGTCCCTTCCCCACCTCTGACAGTGTGAATGCCTCCATAGGAATATTTTCAAGAAGTAATAGACCTGATAGGACAAGGTCACTTTCAGAGTCAAGATGAGAGGTGGGAGTAGGTAGTTCAAGCCAAACTCATCATAGGCAGGTGACAATTACTGAATCCTAACCCTGTTGGTACTGAGCCAATAGGAGAATGTTATGTTGGAATGTGCCCTGTCCCTCCCTTCCACATCCACATCTGGAGCTAAGGGGATATGATGCATTTTGTGAGTCTGTTGGATCTGAGGGTACCCCTACTTTCCTTGCATGCAGAGTCAAGATGAGTGCTGAGGGTGGATTATAGAAGCTGTGTTCAAGATAGAGGGTCCAAAGAAGATACTGGTGCACACATTTGTAAGCCTCTCACCTTGAGTGGGACCCCCTTTAATGATCTTCTTTCCCTCTCTTAAATCAAGTATGTGTGAATATAATCCATTTCCAGAAATTCTCCATCTTAGTGGGACAGGTCATATTCTGAGTCAAAACATTGGGATAGGATCAGATCACCAGAGACCCATACATCTTAAGCTCCAATAACTGAATTGTACCTTGTCATGGGCAATTTGGATGTTATAAAATGTGATAATGTACTGATCCCCACACTTCTCCTTCATCATCTGAGGACTTAGGGATGTTCCTAGATCTCAGATGACCCTACTTGTGTACTATTAGGATGATAGCTAAAAGTGTACAGTAGAGGCTACTCTCTAGCTGCATGATTCCCAAATATTACACCCTAGTCCCCATGGTCACCTGGTATGAGGTTTGCTCCTATTAGTAATGAGTCTTAGGAGGAAGACTTTGCCAATAAGGTATTCAGTAGCCATATTTTGACATTTTCCACAACAGAGAGCAGATCTCATATATTAAAGAGTGAAAGAAAGTCATGAGCATGGATTGAGAAACCAAATTCCATATGAAAGGCCCCAAATAATTTATCTTTTGGATCCGATAGTCATTATTATATATTTCAGTGGCTCTTTCGTTAGAATGGTCTAATAAGAATATCTGTCACAAGGTATTCTGGCAAACAAAACATTTTTTTAATTTTTTTGTTTCTTTTTATTTATTTATTTAAGAGCGAAAGACAGAGAAAGAGGCAGATAGAGAGAGAGAGAGAGAAAGGGCACGCCAGGACCTCCAGCCACTGCAAACGAACTCCAGATGTAAGCCTCGCTTACAAAGCAAGGGCCATTATCAGTTTTGATCTGAGCATGTAATCCAAGGGTGGCAAAGCATTGAAGCATATGGCTAATAGCATGTTTAGAATTTTCCCTGGCATGTGCCGACACCCAGCTGGCATGGGAAAAGGTATCAACTGAAAGAAAAATATATTTATGCTTTCCAAATGGAGAATAGTGTGTGACAGCAATTTGCCAAAGATGATTAGGGTGGAGCCCTTGAGGATTGCTTCCTATGGTTTCAGTAGTGATATAAGTCTCAGCTTCTCCAAGTATATCCTGACCTAGGAGGTTGGGGACACCACCAGAGGGTGCACCTTCCCACTGTTATCGTCAGGATCAGTCCAGGGCTGGCAATTGGCTGTTTCCCAGGACGTTGACTGCCTGCCCACACCAAGTAACAGTGGACCAGGGACTAACTGCCATGAAGGAGGGACTTCCTCCTTTCTAACTAGTGCTACACTGAGGCATAGAAGCCATTTTATCAGCCAAATTGTTTCCTCAAGAGATACAGTACATTCGGCCCCAGTGTCATTTTTGGCCTTAGTCCCAGAATCAGGGGCATAGTTCAGTGTCTACCGGGGCTGGGGATAGCCCATGGGGAAGTTTAAAGGCTCACTCTGAAGGCTGAACTTGGATTTGCAATCCTTGGTCCAATGGAAACCTTTCTTGCACCTGGGGCAGGGAGTACGTGGCACATTAGGGGCCACAGGGACTATTGGGGTATTTTTGGCCCAATTGGGGCACTCTCTCTTAAAATGACCTCCTTTACCACAGCCAAAGCAAGATCATCCCTTACTCCCTGAGGTCTGTTGAAGGGCACAAACTAGGGTGGCCATGTCTTCACGATGAGCAGCCTGCAAGGCCAATGCCATGGCCCTAGCTTGATGGGAGTTGGATCCCACATCTTTGGTGGCTATAATCCATTTACTCATAGAGCGATCTTTTAATCCAGTGCAGGCCAATTTATGGTCACTCGTCATGCCTTCCCAGACCAGCATTTTACTGAACTGGTCGCGTAGGGGACCAGGGGGGAGCTTTTTTCTGTAGGATCTTTTCAACCCTCTCAATGAAGGTGGCTAAGTCTTCACTAGCCTTTAGTGTGATTCCTGTGATTGGGGCTCATATGGGCCTTCCTCCAGTTCCCTCCATGCGGCCATTACCAATGCCCGCACCTAATCCCGGTATGGATCAGGGATGGCAGCTTGCTGGAGGCCCATGGAAAATGCATCAGTGGTGCCTGAGAGCATGCCGAAGGTGATTGGGACTGGGGGTTGAGCGGGATGATTCCACTCAGCCTGAATACGGTACTCATCCTGAAAGAAGGCACAACACTTTATGTACAGGGGGCCAGAAAGAATGGCTTTAGCAAGGTTTTTCCAATCCTGGGTGGTACACTAATGATGACCCAAACCCTGGAGGATGGTCTCTGCCCAGGGGGAATTAGGTCCATCCTCTGAGACAGCCCTTTTAAGTTCTTTTAAATCATGAGCCTCCCAGGGGTACCAGGAGGTAGGGTGATTACCGCCAGGATTAACATTGATAGGGAAGAGGTTGATTATTCCTTCCCCAGAAGTGTCATTCCCATGATAAGGCAGAGGGACAAAGGGGGTCTGGAATGGGTTAGTAGGGGGGTCTGGAGGTGGTGGGCCTTTAGAGGGCCAAGGAACACTTCCAAAAGAATCCAAGGAGGGATACAAAGACTCAGGCTGGCCTGAGGGTTCAGGGCTTGGCTTTGGTTTTACTTTCAGCTTTTCATTGTCTTTTGTCCCCTCCTGGTCGGGGTTTCCCTTTTTTCCTTCAGGGGCCTAGGTGGAAAACAGCCTTTTAAGGCCAATACAGTTGGGAGGAACCTAAAGGGGGAATCTCCCCCTTTTCCACCTGGGCCCTCCTGATCAAGAACTTCAACCCTATCCCAGGTGTCCCAGTCAAAAAGATTACTCTTGGGCAATCAGGAAGAAATCTTGAGTAAACAGTCCTATGCCTGGAGGGCTTGTTTATCAGAAAGATTAAGGCCTAGGGCAACAGCAACACACAGACACACAAGTACAACACAAACCCAAAAGACCCCAAAAAATAGCTAAACGTACTGTAGAATTAAGTTTAGATTTAGATACATGACGGCCAGACGCGCCTGTGTCCTTAGAGGACAGCTCGATGATACCAAACACAGTAGGGATCGGAGTAGATCTCCCCAGCAGGTTTGCTCTGTCTTCCAGGGTGGAGCCCCCACTCAAATGAGGGGGCAATACGCCTCGAGTCTCCTCCAGGTATGCCCATACGGTGTGTCCACCAGGGACGTATGACCTATTCAGAAATACAGATGCCACAGATGCAGCTTGCCAGCAAACCGAAAGTGAAAGCAAAGAGAAAGGGAACGAAGAGATGTTGACAAGCAAGCACAGGTTATAGAAGCAAAGGTCAGCACATTATATATGAGGACTGCCTAATAACTTATGAGGGTACACTCACCCACAGACCGATTGGCCCATCAGCATTTTTCCATAGGAAAGAGAGATAGTTCCTCACATGGGGCACCAGTCCGCTGGGCTCTCTGGCAGGTAGGGCTGTGGGAGAACCGGCCCCACCAGTCTCTTCCTGGGGCTGAGCGGGATGGCGAGTGTCAACAACCCAGACCCTCTCCTAGGCACTGGAGAGAAACACACTGAGTCAGGAGACTTGTTGAAGCAGGATCTCACTTTATTGTAACAGGAAGGTGCTTATATAGCATTGAGAATGAGGGTGGGGATCTCAGGATGGGGTGAGGTGTAAGGGCCAATAGCATACCGCGACTTTTGAAATGATTGGTTCTAAGCGTGTGTGTGCGGGATCTCTAACTTCCTACAGGGAAATAGCAGGCCAGAGGCAATTTGGCGCCCTGCTGAGTCATAGCTGGCCAGAGACAGGTCCCCAAACTTTTGCTAGGCTCAGGAAGTTCTATTAGGCCTTGCGTCCAGGCCTTTCAAGGCCCAACAGATGACCACATAATATAGCTGAGCACTTGATTTGGTTTGGTCCAAGTAAGCCACATTTCTTGCAATGATTCCCTTACCTCATTAATCTTTGGCATCTTTGTGCACAGGAATAATTCTTGGAGGTTTCAGTTCTGAGAGTTCCAGGTAGCATTGTTGGTCAAGAGGAGAGTGGAGAGTTGGTTGAGAAATAACACAAAAATTAATAAGCCCCAATAATCCATCTTAAAGCACATTGACTGAGCTACTCCAAATGAGGGATTGGGGGAATCTCCTCAGAATATGTCCCTTGCAGCTACTGTTGATACAGATGTTTCATAGCATTATTTTTTACAGATTCCTGACTGAAAAAATATGATTTATTACTTCTTCAACCAGATCTGAGGGAGTTTGAGGTTTGCTACAAGAACACTTTGATAGCAAAATGAACTTTCATATTCTGTGGGGAATACAGAGGAGAAATGAGGTGGGATGTTGGTAACTTCTACCTCACAAGGAGACCTCCACCCTTCTGTGACCCTTGGGAACAGACTCAGATGAGCCATCAGATGAAATGCATGTTTACTTCAGCCTGCGGGTATCAAAAAACTGTAAGTCTGCATGTATGGAGTGTGGGAACAGGAGTCTAGATATAATTCTCCAGAGCCCTGGGGGGAAAGCACAAAAATAGCTATACAATATAAGTGAATTGTCCTGCCAATCTAAGTGTAATTCAGGAAGAATGTAGATAAGACAATCTTCATCTGGCTTCATACAGGGTGTTTTATTTGGAATCTTGGAGATTTTGGGGTTAACTGGTATGATGGATCTACAAATCAGCAGAGGACTTGTGCAGAGTAATAATGAGTAATTTGTGCAAACCCAAGACAAAAGAGGGTCACTATTCTTGTACCTCTGGACAGCCCATCCAATGTTTTTCAGTGGTGTTTCATCCTCACTTCTGTCTCATTTGACTCTCATGCAAATATGACTCTGGAGTTCAGTGTTTCATCAGAGCAGAAGATTGATCCAGGACTGGTTCACAGAGGGAGGTGTATAAAATGTTCCAGCAGTTAAGTAAGGAATCATAGATAGGAATAAATGTATGACGAAAGACCAAATCTACAAACAAGGACCTTCCCAGGTCTCCTTTCTCTGTTTCTCAGTTCTGGGTATCCCAGGCACAGAGATTATATAGAGCTTGCACTTATTACCCGATATTAGACAAGATTGAGCAGTGTTAGTGTGATGAGGCCCTTGGTCCTTGGGATGATGTCACTTTAACAGAAGGATGTGAGGACTCACATACAGGGGAGATATAAGAATGAATGAGTCTAATGGGCAGACACCTGTGGACTTAGGAAGCATACTTGTCTAGAGTAATGAGTCCGTTTTATGGTCAACACTAGAGACAATATATAGAAGGGAGCATATGTGTCACCTACTGTTGCTTCCTGAATGATGCCCATCTCCCTAGCGGATGAAGAACTTGATCAGAATGCATGGCATCACTTAGCATACACAAGGGTCCTTGGATCTGGAAAGTTACAATGTAAAACAACCAAAGATGACTGAAGGTAAATTCAGCTCAGAACATAGGGTCATACAGAAATTTGTAATGTAACACTGACACACACAGTGTCCTCTGATATGCCTGTCAGTCACAATCACCTGTCTTCTAGATTATTGGTCCCAGGAAGTAAATGTCTCTGATAAGAAGGACCTTGATTGAAACCATGAAAGGAAAAATCCCAAACATGTCAGTACTCAAGGTAAGTATGAAGAGTGTCCCATCACACGGAAAAATCAGGCCCTATTTTTGCCAGTTATGGAAAATGTAAGAATTTTAGATGGATTCTCTCCCATCAGATATTCTTCTCTTTGACTTACACAAATGGGGCTTTGACTTAGGAAGGTGTCCTCAGATCATGACAAGGAACTTTCTAGTCCTTGCCATTTATGAATAAACCAACACAGGGCACTGAATTTACACACCACAGATCATGTCTGTCCAAGTGAAGGCAGAGGTGAGACCATTTCACTGTCATTTGCTCCATTTCTGGAAGGTTTATACATGTTCAGGGATTCTGACTCAGGTGGGTGACATAAAAATTCTTGCCTAGACCCTGTCACAAATGGGTTGAAGGTACAGAGTGAGCACACAGGAACCATATCATATAGAGTGGGTTGATATACACAAATCCAACAAATATTTCTCGGTAGTTAATGCCATGCATTATCTTTACAGTCAAGACCTATGTGCCTCTGTGACTGTAATAGAGTCATACCCACCGGAAGGTGAAGATCTGTGTGCAAGGAAGTATCCTCATGTCAAATACCAGAGAAAGATCAAGAGGCATCAGCAGTCAAGATGATGTGTACAACTTGAACATATGCAAAATGTCCCATTCTATACACAAGAACCCAACAGTTCCTGGCACCACACACCCTGCTTTCAGACCAGGATCCCCATGATCTGTGATCCATCTTTAAGCACTGATAACTTTACAGTGCCTCACTCAGGATCTCAAAGGTCAGGCCTGTCAGCAAGAGAGGAGCACGGTTGTGGTGGTTTGAATAGAATAGATGACCCCCAATATATCCAGTTGTTTATTTGTTTGTAGTTTGCATCTGCAGCCACCTGGCTGGAGGCAGTGTCACTGGGTGGATCTTAAGGTATGGTGGTGAGTTTCAGATTTCAATCTAAAGATATGCAAAGTGTGTCTAGCAGGAGTTCCTGAAGTGTGCTGTGTGGCTTTTGGCTTTAGGCTTGTACTTTTCTCTCTCTCTCTCTCTCTGCTTGGACCTGTGAAGGCAGGCCAGCTTCTTCTGCCATTTATGGAACTTCCCCTGGATCTGTAAGCTTCAATAAATATCCCTTCCTCCATAACTGTGTCTGGTCTGAATGTTCATCTCACTGAACCTGAGGCTGTCTGCTACAACAGTGGTCTTACAGACAATTGCAGGGATAACATGAAATAGTCCTTTGTGACATCTATCTGAAAATTTGCAATTTTACAGTCCATTTGCACTATCTTTTTTAAATAGGTCCCTGGGTTAGCATCACCTGATACTGAGTGGTTTTCCAGATTAGAGTCTATGTCCCCAATGGCTGATTGAGATGTTCTATCCCAAAGTAAGTCACAGTATCCCATGGTTGTGCTGGAGGCCATAGAGGAGGACAATAAATCATCCTATTATACCTGCTCCTCCTTATCCTGTTATTCCTCAGTATATCTTCTAAGTACCAGGACCTCAGAGGAGGAATTTCATGATTCTAGAACTTCAATCCCTTCCCAGAGTCCTCAGAGTGGTAGCTCCTCTTCCAGTTTTCCTCCATTTACCCCAATTACTCAGGGCTGACACCCAGAAAATGAAGGCCCACCTATCAACTTACAGGCCCTTCTAGCTGTTGATTCCTGTCCCCACTGTGAGCTTGATGAAAAAGCAATTGAGTTAGTTTTGTTCTGCTCCTCAAGTATTGAATGAAGGGGCTGACCACCAGAGAATAAATGGTCAACATGCCCATTAAAAAGTATCAGGATTAACATCCTTTGATCTTCTATGTAGTGACTCAAAGCATGTTGTTGATCTTTGGCATTGAGAGGAAGGAAGTGGAGCCCTGTATTCTAGCCTATGTTTTTATCCCTGTCCTGGATCTCAAGAATGATGGGATGCTGAAAGACATTCAGTGCATAACTAAGGCAGGCCTCCTGATAATGTTCCATTTCATAATCTTCAGAGAATGACATTGTACCAGTGAGGAGGTGGTTTGCAGCATATTGAAATATATAGGAGTGTTTCATTATAGGAATCTTTTCATATTTGTGCATGCTTTGAAATTCGTCAGGGAAGATTTTGTGCAAAAGGGTAGCTGTAGTACTGCTATCTCTCACACAGTGAATCTGCCTACTATGAGGTCTTGTGGAGCCAAGGGCCCTTACTGATTCCAGCCTGATGAAAAATTTTGATGTCTTTGAACTGAATCCTTAGTACTGATCCCAGATTCCATCCATTTATTAATGCCAGTCTATGAGAGTTGAGATAGACTGCCATGTGCAGTTCAAGTTTCAGTTCACAAACAGCTTCTAGGGAAAATAAATTCAGGCAGTGATGAAATAGTGTAGGGTGAGGCAAGACTTCTTAGAGTACAGAACAAAACCTCCTTTTCTTAATGTGCTTATGTAATTTAGGAATTACCTTTTTTGTATTCTAAGACATGTTATTTAGCC
The DNA here is from genome assembly GCA_036346955.1 of Dipus sagitta. Classification (NCBI taxonomy): domain Eukaryota; kingdom Metazoa; phylum Chordata; class Mammalia; order Rodentia; family Dipodidae; genus Dipus; species Dipus sagitta. The sequence continues at coordinate 77,839,241 of CM070776.1, forward strand.
ACAGTTTCAGATTTTATGTTTGCATGTTGTCCTAGTTATGCAATTTATTGGTGTTTATTCAAAAATATTAGGTATCATCAACCTTACATTTCTCACAGCACACTATGGCAATGGAATTGGATTTTTTTGGGAAATGGGAAATAATTTGATATTAAAATGAATAAAATAAAGTTAATTTCATTCACTTCTGTTCTTTAGACTCCCATTCTGAATCATTAAGAGATATACACTAGGGTTTTTAAGATGGAAGCTAAAGCATATAAATTCTACCTTTGCTCCATACTCCAACCCTTCTTTGAGCATGTGGGCCTTGCTAGGGCCTGTGTCAGTGCTAGGACACTAGAAGAAGCAAAGGAACCACCCTTCTACAAAACTAAATTAAATTTAGAATGCCAAAACTGCATTTGTTGAAATTAAGACATATACTTGGATTATTTTAACTTGATAACATGAAAACTTAATAAGGTAAATTGAATCTCTGTATTTATTTCTGGACTATTATTGAGCACCTGTTATTAGAAAGTCCCTGTGTTAATCCTGGGGCACTAGGAAAATCAGACCTTGCCTTGGCCATAGAAAAATTTATTGATTTCAGTGAATGTTTCCTGGGTCATGTTGATGGATAGAACAATGAGGGGGTGGCATTTCATGGGAGTATAGGAAAATATAGTAAATGGAATCTCTGCCCTAATCATAAAATTTTCACTGATCACCTACTATTTTCAACTCACTGTGCTCTGCTGCCTCACGGAGTTGTTGGCATGGTCATGTATTCTTTCCTGTAGAATACCCTGAAGAAAATGTTTGCTTTTCCTCCTAGTATACAGGGCTACTCTGTGAGGTCAGCCTTCATTGCTGCTACCTGTGCTGTCCATTAGTCCATGGATGGGCCTAGAAGCCTCCCATATTTCTTAACTGCAACTAGACCAAATCACAGCTTTATTTCCTGTATTGCATGTCTCTTACCGAACAATTCCCTTCTGAAAAGGTTCTTCCTGTCAAGTCTTCTTATCTTTAGATCTCAGCACTGGAGGTCAAGCCCAGTTTTCTTCACAATTATGGCCTAAAATGGGTCAAGATACTGCCGTGTTGTTGACTCTGGTCCATAAGTCCAGCAGACTACCATCATTCAGGACATTTTTCTTTAAATTTATGGTGTCCATCCCCTGTGTGGTGGTTTATATTGATTCTCAATTTGGCAGGACATAGAATAATTTTAAGGGATCCACTGGAATTGCCTTGACAGACAATCTACAATAGGTTACCTTCTGTGCATGCCTGTGAAGTATGGTCTTGATTAGGGTAATTGAGGCAGGAAACAACCTTAACTGTGGGAGGCCTACTTCCATGAACTAGGATTCAGGAGTGAATACAAAGGCTAAAGCTGAGTTAGCACAAGATATCATCCCTCCCCACAACCTAAATGCATATGGAATATGACCACCTGCTTCATGTTCCTTGTCCATGTCTTGTCTTCCATGATGGACTATAACCTGTAGCTGTAACTTAAAATATACCCCACCTCCCTAAAACTGATTTTGTCCTATGTAAGAGAAAAGCAATTAAGACACCTTGCAATTCTTGCATACCTCTTCCCCTGGCATCAAGATACAAGTTTAAATTTGACTGAAAGTTTAAGCCCTGACATTAAATATGGTTTTCTCTGACCTCTGAGAGCATTTTAATAATAGTCCCCATGCTTCCTGTATTGGAACCTTTGGAAGTAACTGCCCTATCATAGTCAGTGATGACACAGGGTCCCTGAGGCATCAAAGCCAAGCTTTAGTTTCATTCCTTTCTGTAAGCCAAGGTGGGACACAATTCCTAAAGAGTAAATGTCGTATGAACTAAAGACTTCTCTTTTCTGTTGAGGTCACCATGGAGAAACTCTGAGAAATGGGATGCCTGCAGGTAAGGTGAAGAGGATGGAGTATCTTTTTTATGTGTGAGAAACCATGGTGCATTACAGGGCTGTCAAAACCACTGGCTCTCATTCTTTTTATTTTTCTTTTTTTTCGAGTTAGGGTCTCACTCTAGCTCAGGTTGACCTGGAATTCACTGTGTAGTCTCAGGGTGGCCTTGATCTCACAGAGATCCTCCTACCTCTGCCTCCCAAATGCTGGGATTAAAGGCGTGCTCAACCACACCCGGCTGGCTCCCATTCTTACACTGCTTCCACCTTGACTCTTTCCCTCAAAGAGTGTTCCTGGCTTCTGAATAAAACCCTGACACCTATCTCATTAGAGTCTTTTCAAATCCTGAAGGAGAGTTTCCTGAGTTTGACTGCATTTCCTCCTGTGACCTCCTGTGTTAAAGAACTGGAACTACCCCAAGGAGAAAGATATTCAGAGTAAGTGGTTTCCAGTGGAGATCTCATGGTGCCACTACATAAGTGGTCACTTTACTGACTCACCCAGCTGCCCTGCCCTTGTGAGGGTGCTGAGCAGTGTTTTCTCTCTGGGACGCAGACTCCTTGGGGGACAGGATGAGCTGAGGCCTGATCTGTCATCTGACAAGGAAGTACAAATCCAGTTCTCCACAGCAGCATTGCAAAAGCCTTGGAAGAATTGCCATGTCAGGTTGCAGGTAAGATACAGTGTCATGTGTGTGTTCCTGGGAAAAGACCAGAATGCATGTCCATCTTAATTTCACTCAAATCACAAGTCAGCAGCAATCCTAGAAGTGATCTGCTTTCTGACCCACAGTTCACATTCTGGTCAACAGCTGCTTCCCTGGATATTGTCATGGACTGAATCCTGGTAGGGACTGACACCACACTTTAGAGTCATCTGTGGGACCATAAGCCTTCATTCTTAGAACTATTCCTACTCTCACTAACACTGTAAATCCTTCATTTTAGAGTTCTTAGGACCATGGGCCAGGGGTATTGTGATTTCCATAACTCCTCTTCTTTGAGCCCCTCACCTCATTCCCTTGCTTCCTGTATAGATAGGAAAATGCTTCCATCTCTTCCTCCTTGATTCTTTGATTCAGAATTCCAGGATAAGGATGTCCTCCACTGGAAATGGTACAGATTTGTCATACCTGGGCCTGTAAGGCTCCATGGTCTTGCATCACCTTTAACCACATTTACAGATTATCATGAAATTTTTATTAGTCAGTCAAGAACCCTCCTCCATCAAACACCACTGGCTATTCATTGTACTGGTGAGTTGTTTGTATTATTTGGTGGGAATATTAATGCTATCTTTGATGTCTATGTACTAATTAAGGGCTGTTTATTTTGGTTTACATTAAATCCACCCCTCCTCCCCAGAACTTCCCTTTACTTGTCCTTAAAGAGTTGATTTAGACCTAGAATATATCTAGGTTTTGGGAATTGTAAAGTACATTTAAAGGATACAGAATGTTCATGGCCCCTCTCTCTGGTGCCTCTGGTCCCCCACAAGTACTAACAAATCCTGTATAGGGAGGCACTCCAGTGTACTGTGCTATAAATCTTTTTAGTCTCACATTTGTTTCTCCATAGCTTAGTTTTGCTTTTGTGCCCAGAACCTTTTGGTTCACAAGGATTCACAGTCTACACATACTGGGCAAACTTAGAAAACAAGGCCCCTATGTGGTGATTGTGAGTTTGTTTTCTAAGGCCCAGCCAATCCTGATTTTGTCCCTCTTGAATCCTGAACAGGCCTGTTTTCCAGATTGTCCCCCGCTCATCTTCTTTCTTTTTGTGTTGTAGTCACTAGGATCACATGGTATCACCCTTAAGCCAAAGTATATTGAGAATTTTTACTTCATGACACTCCAAGGGAAAGAAATAAGCTGTACCCCAGTGATTTGGTATTATATGAACATAATCTGATGAAACTTTTACAAATATCTACTCACCTCAGATAGCGTAACCATGACAGACAAAAGAATACTCAAGTGTAGCTTGGTATACCAGCAAATTTAATTGTAATTACTTAAGAGCATGAGTGAAATGTAGCTTTCAGGAACATAGACAATATAAGGATGGGTAAATAAGTGAAAAAATGTCTCTTGTAAGCAACTTTATACTGTGTATCCTTGGAGAGACAAAGCTATGTGAGTTCCTCCCTTAGTAAACTTTAACTGAGTATACATTTTTCATCAGATCTAACATTGTGATCAGCTCCATTCTCTTTGACAGATAGTTTAGGTGTCCAATGTTGTGGAGATTTCCTGTTAATTTCAGCAGCTGAGAGGTCACTAAGACTGTGGCATAGTCATGATGTGAGATGAGTTTTACAAAACTCTCCATGTATGATCACAAGAGTTGTACTCCACTGGTAATCATGGTGCTAAGACCTGCATGGTAGATGCACAGTCTGCATATTCAGTATTTCTATGACAATGTGATACATACTCTGATATCAGCTTTGAAATTGGCTATGGGCATTGATTCTCAAGTTTCAATGTCTCCATTTTACTCATATAAATTCTTCTTTACACTCCCCTGTTGAATGTTTAGGTATTATTCAAATAAGCTGTAATTCATGAACAGTGCTGCTGTGACGTGTTTTGGTCTACCACTGAAAACATGGCATAAACTGGTGTGTAGATTTTTCCTAGTGAACTCTTTTACTAAAGACACATCCAAACACATATATTCCAGAAAATTTGCTGAAACAACTTGGAAAGTACAGAAAAGTACAAATGAATCAGAAGCAGGAAACTGCCAGTCAGCAACATCAAAGGGACAAAAATGTATATAGTTGAGTCATAACCTTACTGTTCTTTCAGTTCATAATATCTAATAATTGTCTTGTATTCCATATTATATCTAGTAATAGTCCATACTTTGAAATGTTCCTAAAAATGGTGACATCTCACTAGGCATGCAGATCATTAAGGACAATGACTTTCTTCTTGATTCAAAGCCAGTAGTTCCTGGGAGATGGACAATCTCACGGGGAAAGCCTTTACAGCCTTTGAAGAGAAATATAAGTACAGGAGGTCGTCTAGGACCAGTTTCCGCATAGAGGTTGTTGAAGCACCAGGCACAAAGCTCATATGGACCTTTTATGCAAGAGCACTATCTGATAATTATCCTTTCCCTGTTGTTTTCGACACAGTACACAGCTCTATGTCTCTTAGTCGTGGACTGGGGCCATCCCAGCATATCCTTGTAATGATGCTTCATATGCTTAGGCAATGATCTAGGAGCCACTCTAGAGATTATGTCCAGTTATAAAAACTGGATAAGGGAGCAGAGCATAGACAAGGATGGGTGAGCATTGAGGGGTCAGCCATCACTTTCCTATGTATCCTTTCTCTTTGAGTGGCCACTCTGTGATGGAATAGAGTTGGTCATATTTTTAATTCCCTCTTGAATCTTTCTACTTTGTAACAGTGTGTCAGAACATTTAGCAACTTGCAGTGCATTCTATCCTTCACCCTCAAGTAGTCCCATAGCACCGTGAGCATTAGAATTCCACAGGCAAGAGAACTTAGGGTCCCTAAATTGATATTTCTCCTTAGATATCACAGGTTTGAGAACTGCCCTCAGAGTCAAACACTACAAGTCAGGGTAGGGAGCACATGGGACAGAAATAAACTTCTAATGACAGCAAGATTTCATAGGATGACCGCTTATTTTCCTGTGTCTCCATGAAGGGTTTGGATAGAGAGAGAGGTTGGGGCAAGGAGGGCCTGAAAAGGAAATTGTTGGTTTATGTCAATGCTATGTTTGGTTGTTGGTGGAAGAGAGACAAAAAGGAAAATAGACACAGAAGTTGGTAGGAAAAAAAAAAAAAAACAGGATGGATCATGTAGCTAGGATCTCAGGTTAGGATGGAGCAATCCCTTTGAACCCAGAATGAAGGAACACTGTCTCTAACACTTAAATTGGGTTGTAATATTTTTCGTGGATTTTGAACCCAGAGACTTGTTTACAATAGGTCAACATTCTGTATCTGAAACATATTCACAGAACATGCAGAATTTTTTTTTGATTTTAAAAAAATTGTTGTTATTGTTTACTTTTATTTATTTATTTGAGAGGGACAGACAGAGAGAGAAAGAGGCAGATAGAGAGAGGGACAATGGGCATGCCAGGGCCTCCAGCCACTGCAAACGAACTCCAGACACATGTGCCCCCTTGTGCATCTGGCTTATGTGGGTACTAAGGAATAGAGACTCGAACTGAGGTCCTTAGCCTTCACAGGCAAGCACTTAACTGCTAAGCCACCTCTCCAGCACCTTTTCTGGTTTTTCAAGGCAGGGTCTCACTAGCCCAGGCTGACCTGGAATTCACTATGCAGTCTCAGGCTGGCCTTGAACTCATGGCGATCCTCCTACCTCTGCCTCCCGAGTGCTGGGATTTTAAAGGTTTGTGCCACCACACCCAGCCCTAGAAATATTTTCATAGAAAATTTTCATATACATGTACATAATTATTTTGATCATAAATCATCTCACTACTTTCCTTCTGCCACTCTCTGACACCACTCCCAATAATCACTTCTTTCCAAATAGTCTCTCTTCTGTTTTAATTTTTTGCTTATTTCACATTTCGTGATACACTGATGATCTTAATATTGTGGAAGAAATGACAGCCACTATGAGATCACAAATGCAACAGCCTATTTGTGTTTAGATGGCAGTGTTCCAAACCATTTCTCCCCATCCACTGTCTCTGGAAACCTTCATTCATGTCTTGTGCAATGATATCTGAGCCTTGACCATTGTGAAAGAGACGTTTCATTTAATGCAGAACATCTAACCATCACTTCTTCTCAGGACCATCTGAGTATTCATTTTTCCTAGTACTCACCACCAAGACCTAAAGAAGATTCACAGACTAAAAGAGAGAGAAGTACTATTTAATGGCAGGAAACATATTTATAGGGAATTTTGATTATTACAATATATACATTTAGGCAAACAACAATGTTCTGGGGTTCTTATTGACCTCCCTGACCAATATTTATGTGTGAGGAATAGCCCATTTCTGGGATTTACCAGCCAGAGCCTACAGTTTTAGGAATAAGCTTTCTCCACACTCTATAGGGCACTTCCACCTATGAAGTCCATTTTATTAAGAGTTATGTATGGTAATTAGGTAACTAGGAAGGTTTCTATAGAAATGATTCATGTTTAATTAGTTTTATGGAGTTTCACTCCACCTTCCCTTTCCCCCAAACCCACTGACCCTTCTATGCCCTGTATTCTATACATCCATTTGTGAGTCAAGAATCTCTTCCAGACATAAAATGGCCTCGATATCCATGACCTCACAGTGCCTGACACTACATACACAAGACCATCATAAGGGGAGGAAAGATCATGACATCAAAATAAAAGAAAGACTGTTGAGATGGGGAGGGGATATGATGGAGAATGGAATTTCAAAGGGGAAAATGGGGGGAGGGAGGGTATTACCATGGGATATTTTTTATAATCATGGAAAATGTTAAAAAAATTGAGAAAAAATAAAAATAAAAAAAGATTCAAACATGAAAAAAAAAAAAGAATCTCTTCCTCTTATTCCTCCTTGTGTCCAATCTATTGTATCCTTATTCTGGTTTCTTACCAGTACTACTGATATTTGCTACAACTTTCAGTCAAATCCAGCAGTTCCATGTTAGTAAATGCTTAATATGTTCTTTTGTTTTAAAGTCCATCTAGATTTCTGCAAATTCCATTTTCATTTCTCCTTACTACTGGGCAGAATTCCATTAGGTATATGGACCACATCTTATTATCCATTCATCAGTGAATTGAAATCTGTCCCATTTCCAATTCCTACCTATTGTGAATAGAGCAGAACAATATGACCAAGGAAGTTTCTCTGTAATATATAATAGGGTGGTGGGGGTTCTATGCCCAGGAGTGACATAGCTGGATCAAATGGTAGAGCTATTTCCAGAGTTTTGAAGGGTCTCCATATTGATTTTCATTTGGCTATACAAGTTTGAACTGTAACCAGCAGTGGATGAGAGTTAATCTTTCCCCTCTCCCTCATCAGCATTTGTTGTCATTTTTTTTAAGTGAACCAATGAGTTTATTGGGATTACTTTCAGAGCATGAGTGAGGGGCTATTTAGAGGAGCATGAGTGCACAAAGGCTGTTGCATCATTGCAAAGTTTCACCCCTTCAAAAGGGGAGACCTCATACAAGCTGCATATGGAGCTCACTACCATTTGAAGATAACTGGACCTGCTCAGTCCTCCACCCTCAGCAGTTGTTTATTTCTTCTATGACCTTGGGGGGCATCTTTTTTCTTATATTTTTATTGATTGATTTTTATTAAAAGGCTGTACTTATTTGAATTTTATTTTATTATAGCCATTCTAATCAAATTAAGGGGGGATATCAAGGTCATTTTAATTTGCATTTCCCTGATGGCTAAAGAGGTTGAATATATTTTTAAGTGCTTCTTGGTCATTTGCATTTCTTATTTTGAGAACTCTGTTCAGTTCTGTGCACTATTTTTGTATGGGTTGCTTCCTTTTATTGTTTATTATATTGAGTAATTTATATATTCTAGGTTTTAAACCTCTGATAGATGTATAGCTGGCAAAGATTTTTCCTGTTATGTGGATTGTCTATTGACCTTCTTGCTGGTTTGCTTATCTGTACTGTTGTATTTAGTTTCATGAGATCTCAATGGTTGAATCTAGTTCTCTGAGCTACCTGGGTCTAATTCAGAAAGTCTTATCCTATGCCTACATCTTGGAATGTTCTTTGTTTTTTGTTTTTTTTTTTTCTTATAGGTGTTTTAGAGTTTTAAGTCTTATATTGAGGTTCTTAATATATTTGGAGTTGGCTTTTCTACAAAGTGAGAGAAGCTGGTCTAGATCCGTTCTTCTACATGAACTTATCCAATTTCTTGAACACCATTTGCTTAAGATTTTGACCTTTCTAAATCTTAATTTTTGGCATGTTGGAAAAATATCAAATATCTGGAGTTATTTGTACTTTAACCTGTAACTTCCATTCTATTCCATTGACCTACATGCTTTGTAAAATATATTGAAGTCAGAGGTGGTGATAATGCCAATAATATTTCTTTTGCCGAGAATAATTTTGACTGAGGCCTTTTGTATTTCCATGTGAATTTTAATGTTAGATTTTTCTCTAACTCTGTGATGAATATTGCTGGAATTTTGAATGAAATTTCATTTAATCTCTATATTTAGTATCATAGCCATTTTTCACCATATTAATCCTTCAGATCCATGACAATGGGAAATTTTTCCATCTGATCCTGTTTTTCTCAATTTCTTTCCTCCGTGCTTTTTATATTTTTAGTGTATATGTCTTTTACTTTCTTAGGGTTATTACAGGCATTTAAGTTTCTGTAGCTATTGTAAATAGGACTGTTTCTCTAATTTCTTCCTCTTTATCTATATCATTAGTATATACAAAGGCTAATGATTTTTGTGAGTTTATTTTATATCCTGAAACCTTGCTGAAATTACTTATCAGCTCTGGAGTTTTTTGCTAGATTTTTTGATTTACTTATGCATAGCATCACATAATTGCCAACAGGGCAAGGTTAACTCCTTTTACAATTTGAGTTTCTTTTATTTCTCTCTCTTGTCTAATTGCTTGACCTAATACTTCAAGTACTATATCCTGACAGATGGAATACCTCTTTAGTCCGAGATCTTGATGGGAAAAGGCCTCAAGTTTTTTCTTATTCAGTATGATATGGGCTTTAAGTCTGTTATATATACACATTAGTATGTTGACATATGTTTCCACCATTTGTATTCTCTCCAGAATTTAATTATGAAGGTATGTTGAATTTTCTCAAATGCCTTTTCTGAAACTATTGAAATAATCTTGTGATCTCTGTATTTAAGTCTATTTATGTGAAGCATTATGTTTATTGACTTCATTATGTTAAAACATCTAGGCATTTCTGTGAGGAAATTATTTGAATTTGATATGCAAGACTTATTCTGAGATTTTATTTTGGTCTGCATAGGTAGTGTCAGGCACTGTGAGATCAGCAATATCAAGTCCATTGTGTGTCCAGAAGAGTTCATCACAAGCAGTCCTACCCTTCCTTTGGCTCTTACCTGCTTTCTGCCATCTCTTCCACAATATACTCTGAACCTTGGAGGGTGAGATAGAGATGTCTCAGTGACGAATACTACACTGTCATGTCTTCTCAGATCTATGTTGACTTTTGAGTCACCCCTGTGGTTACCACCATCTGAAAAGTTTACCTTCTCTAAACAAAAGTTGAGTAGCATTAACATATGGGTATAAACAGAAAAACGTGATTACAAGGCAATTTAGTGGGCATAACATGTGCATTTATCTGAACAACAGCAGGCACAACTCCTTGAGGGCTCATAACCCCAGCAGCCTTAGTTTTTTGACTAGGTTTTCAGTACCAGACTTGTATTTCCTCCTGTAGAGCAGGCCTCTAGTCAAACTAGAGAGCAATTGGTTTCCCCCATAACAGACATGCCACTATTGTACCAGTTGGCACATTTGGACTGGATGTCCAATCCTAAGGCTTGCAGGATCTTCTGCTATTTAGCATCATTGATGAATTCCATCTCTCAAAAGATGGCATGCAACATAGCTCTTTTCATGTTTTTCATAGCTAGTCAACAGGGAAGAAGTTTACAGCTGAGGTTGAACTTGGTTTCTCAGTGACCTTCAGCTCAAGCATGTGGAGTCTTCAGCAACAGGTTTTTAGCATCTAGTTCTGGTGGCCATTCAAAAGCCTTGACAATGGCCTATAATTGTCCAGGGACATTATGGACCTCCCCAGCCAACAACTCACTGGAAGGTATCCCAACCTGGCACTCATATTTTTTTTCTAGAAACAATTTATGTCTTCTGTGCTTGCCATTATCCATGTCCATGGGATAATACCACTCATGCTTTCTCATATATACATACATACATACACTACCATAGAATTGAAGTTGCATATGGCTTATTCATAACCTAATAAATTTTGATTAATCCTGATCCTACCCTTATTTTTCTCAGTTCCTTCCTCTGATCCCACTTAGTCCATTCCACTCTCAATAATCTGACACTCTACTTACATATCTATAGTACTTTCCCCTTCAGTCCTTCTCTCTCCAACCTCCACTGTAGCCCTTTTTCTAGCTTTGTGGCCTCTACTACTACTACTGACTTTCATTCTAAGTCACATATAAATCTAAACATTTGTATATAGGCTCCACATATGAAGAGTTAGGATTAGTGTTATGAAGAAAATGTGCCATTTGACTTTCTGGGCCTGAGGTACTTCATTTAGTAAAATCTTTTCCAGATTGATCCATTTCCCTCTGAAGTTTATAATTTAACTTTGAAGTGCTAAATATATCTCCAATTTATAAATGAAAATGTACCATATCTTCATTATACATTCATCATTTGAAAGGCATCTAGGCTGGTTCCATTTCCTAGCTACTGTGAATAGAGCAGCAATAAATATGGATTAGCAAGTATCCCTAAGACAGTGAGTAGAGTCCTTACAGTATATGCCTGGAAGTGGTATAGCAGGGTCTTAGGATAAATCAGGTTTTAGCTCCCTCAGGAACATCCACACTAATTTCCACAATGGCTATACCAATTTACATTCCCACCAACAATGCACAAGGGTTGTTTTTTCCCATACCCTTGCTACCATATATTGTGAATTGTTTTCTTAATTATAGCCATTTTAACAGGAGTGAAGTGGAATCTCAAAGTAGTTTTATTTGCATTTACCAGATGCCTAAGGGTGTATAACATGTTTTTCAATGTTTATTGGTCATCTGTATTTCATCTTTTGAGCACTTTCCCTTCAGTTACACCGCCCATTTTTTGATTGGGTTGTTTGATTTCTTATTATCTTATTTTCTGTGTTCTTTATACATATAAGATATTAATCCTGCATCATATGTATAGCTGGAATAGAGTTTTCTCCCATTATGTAGGTTGCCTTTTTGCTGTATTCAGTGTCCTTTATTTAATTAGGTCACATTGGTGGATTAGTAGTTTTGCTTCCTGAGAAAGTGAAATTATATTCAGAAAGTCATTGCCTATGCCAATATTTAAAGTTTTTGGCTATATTTTCCTGTAGCAGTTTTAGGTCTGATATTAAGGTCTTTGACACATTTAGACTTGATTCTTTGTCTGGAGAGAGATAAGGATATATTTTCATCCTTCTACATATAAATGTTGTTTCCCAGTGTCATTTGTTAAAGGAGCTGCCGTTTGTCCAGTGAATATTGTTGGCCTTTTTTTTTGTCAAAAATCAGATGGCTATAGCTTCCTGGATTTACATCAGTTTCCTCTATTCTGTTACATTAATCTATGTGCCTGTGTTTGTGCCAGAACCATTGTTGTTTATCTTAATAAATATTTGTAATATACCTTAATATCAGGAATGGTGATATTGCTAGCCATGCTTTTGTTGCTCAGTATTGCTTTGGCATTGAATTTTTTTTTTTGTCTTCCAAAATAATTTTAGGATTTTTTTTCTATTGCAGTGAAGAATGCTGTTGGAATTTTGAAGGACATTGCATTAAATATGTAGATTCAGTCTGGAAATTTTCACAATATTGATTCTACCAATCCATGAACATACATTGGATATTGTTCCATCTCCTAGTGTCTTCAGCAATTTCCTTCTTGAATGTTTAAAGTTGTCACTGTAGAGATCCTTCACTTCCATGATTAGGTTTGTTCCAAGGTACTTTATTTGGAAGCCATTGTAAATGGCTATGTTTTCTTGAACTTATCTTCAGCAAGTTTGTTCTTGGTATGTGAGAAGGCTACTGATTTCTGTGTATTAATTTGTATCTTGATACTTTGCTGAAAGTGATTATCAGCTTTAGCAGTTTGCTGGTAGTCTTCAGGGTCCCTCATGTACAGAATCATATCATTTGTGAATATGGATAATTTGACTTTTTCCTTACAAACTTTATGACTTTCATTTGTGTTTAATGTCTTATTGCTGTAGCTAAGACTTCCAGTACTATATTAAATAAAATAGAGACAGTGATCACCCTTATTCCTAATTCTAGTGAAAATGCTTCAATTATTCCCCATTCAATATAAAGATGGCTATAGGTTTGTCATAATCAACTTTATTTTGTTGAGATATGTTCCTTTTATTTCTTCTTTATTTCAGATATTTATCATAAAGGGATGTTGGATTTGGTCAAATGCCTTCTTTGCATCTATTGATACAATCATGTGATTTTTGTGATTCAGTCCATTTATATGGTGTATTACGTTTACCAATTTGAATATGTTGAACCATCCCTGTATCTCTGGGTAAAACTTACCTGGTCAGGGTAAATGACTTTTTTTTCATATATACCTGTATTCTGTTTGCCAGTATTTTCTTGAAATTCCTTGCATTTATATTCTCAAATAAGTGTTGTAAAAAGTTCCACACTGCTGGGACAAATATCTGAGAGGAACAGGATTTGTTTCAGCTTACAAATTAGGGGAAGTTTTGTTTTGTTTTGTTTTTTGAGGTAGGGTCTCACTCTAGCCCAAGCTGACCTGGAATTCACTATGGAGTCTCAGGGTGGCCGCAAACTCATGCCGATCCTCCTACCTCTGCCTCCCAAGAGCTGGGATTAAAGGCATGTGCCACCACGCCCGGCTGGAGGGGAAGTTTTATCGATAATGGAAGAAGCTGACTCCCTTTCACAGATCCAACCAGAGAGAAAAAACAGAAGCAACCAAAACACCAGCACATACACTCACACCCACCAGAGTTCAAACCTACTCTGCTCACACCTTTGGACTGGAATTGAGATCTACACCAGTGACATGACTTTAGTTTGGATCCCAGGATTCAACACAGTGACACTTCCTACAGCTAGAAGGTTGGAGACCCAAGTTACAAATTTAATAACGTTCCTGAGCTGAGTCTATACGGGACTTACATTCAATCTATCACAGGGAGATTGGTCTGTAATTTTCATTTTTTGTTGTTTTTGAGTTCATTTGGTATGCAGGTAATGGTGATTTTATTAAAGGTGTTTAAAATTATTCCTTCTTTTTCAATTTTATGAAAAATTTGGATAAGCATTGATATTAGTGTATAAGAGTGTAGACGAATGTAGACCAATTATGGCAGAGGATGCCTAAATAAAATCACTGAAACCAAATGGAGCCCAAAGGCTCTAATGAAATCCTTTCCCTCTTTTTCATAGTATCACTGCATAGTTGCCAGTTTTAGAGGTTCTCAGAAACAGGAATGCAGAATGATGTGAAACCTAGAGAATGTACTGGAGAAGTTTCACTCCAGGTACATGATCCCCAAATAAGATATCTAAATACTTGATGAAGTTTGGTCCAAGGAGTGTGCATTTGATACAATGATTCCCTTTCCTCATTCATCTTTGTGTACTGGGTGTATAGGAATAATTCATGAAGGTTTGGAGTCAGAGAGGGTCTTGTATCATTCTCAGTCAAGATGAAAGTGGAAAGTTGTTTGGGAAACACCACACCAAATACATATGCTCCCCGTCAAAAAAAAAAAAAAAAAGTTTCTTATTGACTGAGATGTTCCAAATGAGGGGTTGGGGAAAATCTTTAGAAAAAAATCTGTAGCCTATGTTGCTGCTGATCATTCATAGCAAGCATTTTTTATAGATTCTTGATATGAAAAAAATCACCTCTTCTACTCTTTTGGAGTGGTTTTGAGTTTTTTCTGCAAAAAGCACCTCCTCAGTGCTGGAGAGATGCCTTAGGGGTTAAGGCAATTGCCTGCAAAGCCAAAGGATCTTGGTTCGATTCCCAAGGACCCATGTAAGCCAGTATCTGGAGTTTGTTTGCAGTGGCTGGAGGCTCTGGAGTGCCCATTCTCTCTCTCTCTCTCTCTCTCTCTCTCTCTCTCTCTCTCTCTCTTTCAACTAAATAAAAAATAAAATATATTTTTAAAAAAGCACCTCCTCAGCAAAACGGATGTTGATATTCCTGTGTGGACTCCAGGTGGGAACTTGCACTTCATAAGAGGCAGACCACCACCCTCTTGTCAACCTGGAATTGGGACTTGGTTGACTCAAGATAAAGTACATGTTCACTGCATCCTGTGGGGTGTCAAAGAGTTGTGGGTCTTGATCTGAAGAATTTGTGCACAAAAGTCCAGAGGTAATCTGCCAGATCTCTTAAGGGAAAGCACAAAAATCACTATGCAACATATATGAATATTCCAGCCAATCCAGGCCACATTCAGGAACAATGTGGACAAGAGAATCTGCATCTGGCTTCATATAGGGAGCCTCAGCTGGAATCATGGAGACTGTGGAATTTACTGGTAGGAAGGATCTCCAATCAGCAGAGGACCTATGAAGCATAATTATGAGAACAAAAGGGGATCACTATTCCTGTATGATTAGAAAGTCTACCAACGGTTTTCCAAGTGTGTTTTATCCTCATTTCTGTCCCCTCTCTCTTAGGAAGGTAAGGCTGTAGACTTCCTAAGTCTTCAGAGCAGAAGATTGATCCAGGTCAATTTAATAAAGGGAAGTGTGCAGAATCTTTCAGTACACAAGGTAAGGAACCTTCGGCAGGACTAAATATAAGAGAAGTTCACATACCTAAACAAGGGCCCTCATAGATCTGTTTTCCCCATCTCAGCCCTGGGTGTGCCAGGCAGGGTGACTGCATGTAGCTTGCTCTCACTACCACATACTGGCCTTGACTGACAAATGTCAGGGTGGTAGCCCCTTCATCATTGGGATAAGGTCAGTTTAACAGACCATTGTGAGAAATAATGCACAGGGGAGATGTAAGAATGAATAGGTCTGATTGATAAATATCAGTAGACCTAGCAAGCACACTTGTCCATGAGGGATGAGTCATAAAGGGATAAGTCCATGTTATAGTCATTGCCTCAGACCCTATACTAAAGGGAACACATGTGTCACCTGCTATTGTCTCCTGCATGATGCCCTTCTTCCTGGGGGATGAAGAACTTGATCTGAATGGATGACTTCATTTAGCAGACACAAGGATCCTGTGATCTGAGAAGTGACAAGGTAAATACTAAAAGATGATTGATAGTAACCCCAGTGCAGAACACAGATCAGGGCCAAACAGAATTTTGAAATGTACACATGGCACACACCAAATCCTGGTTATGGCTGGCAGTCTCAACCACCTGTCTTCTGTCTAGGTCATGGTCCCAGGAAATTAAGACCTCTGATAAGAGGGACTTTGAGATCAACAGAGCAAGGTTCAAAGTCCTGTCATACTCATGGTGAGTTTGGAATGAGTTCCATCACATAGGAGAACAATGACCATCTTGAATGTTAGACAGTTGTATGAAAATGTATGAACTTTAGGTGGATACTCTACCTTTAAATATTCTTCACTTTGACTTTGCCTTACAGAAATAAAGGCCTTGGTTAAGGAAGGGTGTCCTCAACTCTTGACAAGGAACTGTCTGGACCTTTTCCATGTGACACTGAGCCTGACAGTCATGCCAGTTGGCCCAGAGCCTTCTGACTCCAACTGAAATTGATACAGGAGACTTTGGATCACATAAAGCATGTCTCACTTTACATATGGGCTTTGCATGGATGTTGTGGAGATGAACTCAGGCCAGCAGGCTTACAGATAAGTGTCATTAAGTGTTGACCCAGATGGCCCAACTCTATGCTTCTTTATCAAATCCTGGGTTTAACTTCTTCTTACATGGCTCCTCCCAATCTGGATTGGAGCTACTCTGTCATGCTCAGTAAGAAAGTAGTGATTTTGTTTGTTAATCATCCAAAATCTCTCTGTAATCCTCTGTTTTCACCAAAGGAACATAGACACAGCAATCTTTTCCCTGATGTATGGGAGCTGTCATTCCTGTTCAGTCTGTATTCATGGATATCCTTACCAGTTAGGAGCTACCTCTCCACAGGACAGTAATCCCAGTAAAAGGTATCATAACACAGGTTACTGGCTGGACAACTGGATATGGACCCATACTTTGTACATGTTACCTACCCAGACCTTTGTGATCTTGAATGCTAACTAACCATATTTTTATCTATTCTGTACCAAGACCCTACCTTACCACTTGCTCTTTTAGAGAAGATAAATATATACTATCTCTAGTCATGGAGATACATTGCTGTTCAGAGTGGAGGTCACTCTGTTTGACTGTTTATTCAAAGTTGCTTTGTAACTGGCTATGTCAGCTTGTGTCATCCAGGAAGCAGAACCAAGAGAGGTACTTGAGCTAAAGTTCTAGTAGAGATAATGCCCATGGAAGGAAAAGGAAGAAGATAAATTTAGGAAGCAAGCTGGCCCTGATCTGTCAATCATGAACATGCATCAGGCAGGGATATATGAAGGAAAGCCATCACACTCACCTAGGCCTACGTATGGAAGTGAGGGTCATACAATATCCTTCTTCTGTTTGTCACACAGTGTGCCATGCAGTACACAGTGAAGGACTGGATGAATTAATGAATTGCCCACAATACATGTCATCGAGAGAGAGAATGACTGGCCTGAGCAGTACCAGGATGTTCCCAGCATTGTTGGGATTGTGTTCTTTCTTATAGCCATCTTCCTAGAAGAAGTTTTACACTGTCAGTGCATTAGACTACTATTTAGATGCTGCTGTATACATGCTTCCTGGAATTTGCCCTTGAAAATTCCTCAGGCCTGTCAGGATCTGTGTGAGAACCAGTCTTAGCACACATTAGGACACAAAGTAGAACAAAATATTCACCCAGAACTCTTTGAGAAAATACTAACAGTCTGCACTCACCTTTATATTGCCAACTTTACTGTTATGGACCTCATCCACTAGACCTTTAAACCATGCAGCTGGAATGGAGGCAGTAGGAGTATGGAGAATATAAAGAAGAAAAGATCTGCTAATGGTGGATAATGGGATATCAAAACTTCACAGAAGTGTGTTACATTATCTAGGTCATAAATTCAAGAGTATTTTTTTTTTCATGAGTGTTTAGAAATACACAGGTGACATGAGTGTAAGGACTAAAAGATATAAAGGCATGAACAGATCAGATTGCTAGTTTTGAATGGGAGGAAGAAGTAGGAGCACTGGAGTATAAAATGGACAATTTAGTAGATAATACAAGATACTGTAACTAACTTATTCTATGAACCTATGTCATAAAGTACTTAGTGCACTTTGTGACACAGAGTAAGAGTTTGACCAACATTACTGTGAGGCAGGATCTCTATTATGTCTTCTAAAACTCCACAGGAGTACATGGACTTCTGATAGCCCAGGGTAGCTACAGCTTCTGCCACCCATGTGGAGGCCCACACATAGCTGTGTCCATCTACTCTTTGCAGCAAGCTTGAGAGCAGAGTCCCCATACCACTGTCTATCTGCACCTTGACTCAACCAGCCTGAAAAAAACATACTGAGTGCTCAACACACTTGGCTGTACTTAAAAACCAGGGTAGACTTGTAGTGAGGAAACTACTTCCTATTCTTGAAGAATCCAGAACCTGGCCCCCCTTGGTGGAAAGTGAAAGTGTCCTGACAGGTATCCGGATGTACACAAAACAGGACATCCTCATCTATGTTATTATCACTTTGTTTCTCATTCCTATTGGTCCTCCAAACACAAGCATACAGTGCTATCTTTGGTGATCCAACAATGGTGGAAGGGGCAGAGCCTGCCATGAAGGAGTACCTATCCAAGGATCCTTGGAACCAAATGGGAGGCAGTTTCTAATTCTACCCTGAATCCTTCTACTTTGTGGCAGTGTGTCCAAAATTTTAGCATCTTTCCAATGCATTCCCTCCCTCTCCCTTCAGGTAGTTCCATAGGCGCATCCCACCCCCTCCAAAAAATAACTGACTACTGCTCCCACAATGCATAAACCACAACCCCTTAGGGAATAACTGCAACCCCATTGAGGAGCATCCCCAATGGAATGGGGGCAGGGATAAGGGAAAAGAGGGTACCAACATATAATGGATCCATACAAAACATGCTGTTAATCATCATCATCATCATCATCATCATCATCATCATTATAAAAAGAATCAAAGGGCAGGAGAACTTGAGGTTCCTGAATTGATATATTTTCCTCAAAGTTTACAAACTCTGAGAACTGCCACCAGAGTCAACAGTACAACTCAGGTTGGGAAGCACATGGGGCAGAACATAAACTTCTAGTGACAGTGAGGTATCATGAGATGGAAGCTTATTTTCCTGTGCCTCCGAGATGGGATTGGATAGACAGAGAAGTAGGGGTAAAAAGGGACTGAATAGGGGGTCTATTTTTATAGAGGAAGGCTATGTTTGGTTGTTAGTGGAAGAGAAATTTAAAAAAAGGAAATAGACACAGAAGTTGATAGAAGAAAAATTAGTGTCAACCATGTAGCTAGGATATAGGTTAGAATGAAGCCATCTCTTTGGAATACAGAATGAAGGGATACAATCATTAAAGGTTACATGGGATTATAAAAAGTTTTCAGTATTGGTAGATTGAACCCAGGGAATTGTTCATCATCCTTCAACACTCTACCTCTAAAATATGTTCACAGAACTTTAAAAAACATTTTTAGAGAAAATTTGCATAAATGTACATAATCTTTTATCATAAATCACTGTTAATACTTTCCTTCCCTCCCCATGACACTTCCAATTAATTACTTCTTTTCCAGTAGTACCGCCTCTATATTAATTTCTTTTTTTTTTTGGCCTTATTCCATCTTCCATGATATGTTAATGGCCCCAATATCATGCAAGAAATGACAGCCACTATTTTGTTACAGATGTAAAAGTTACCCTATGTTAAGGTGACATTGTTCCAAAGCACTCCTCCACATCTACTGTCTCAGAAAATTTCATCCATGTCTTGTACAATAATATCTGTGTCTTGGCCAATGTGATAGAAATGCTGAACATTTATCCATTACTTCTTCTCAGGACTATGTAAATGTTGTGTGTTCCCTGCTTGCACCACCATCTACTGAAGAAGCTTCTCAAGCTAAAAGTCAGAGCAGTACAACTCAGTAGCTATAATCCTAATATTTACAGGGAATTTTTATTAGCACAGTTTATCCACTTATGCAAACAACATTGTTTTGGGGTCCTCATTTACCTTCCTGAACAATACTTCTCTGTGGGTAGAAACCTTTTTCTTGCACTGGGATCTACCATCCAGAGCCTAAGGTTTTAGGAATAAGCTTTCTCTACCCTCTACAAGGCATTTCTACACAGACAATCCCCTCCCTTCTCCTGTTTCCAATCTCTCCTAGCCTCATTCAAGTTCCTTGACAGTACTACTAATGCTTCCCGCAACTTGAAACAAACCCAGCATTTCTATGGTAGGAACTACATATAAGAGGGAACATGTAGCTTTTGCCTTTCTGAAGATATGTGGACTTTCTTAGTATGATTTTTCAAGTCTATCCATATTTCTTAAATTCGATTATGTATGTGGAACACACCTTCATAAACCATTCATAAATGGATGGACCTCTGGCCTATTTCCAATTCTTAGATATTGTGAACAGAGCAGCAAAAATTGTGTATGAGCATGTTTCTCTGTAATATATAGTAGATTATTGGGGGTATATACTGAAGTGTTATATAGCTGCATCAAATGGTAGATTTGTTTTTTATTCATTTATTTTATTGATAACTTCCATAATTGTAAAAATTATCCCATGCTAATTCCCTCCCTCCCTGACTTTCCCTTTGAAACTCCACTCTCCATCATATCCCCTCCCCCTCTCAAGTACTCTCTCTTTTATTTTGATGCCATGACCTTTTCCTCCAATTATGATGGTCTTGTGTAAGTAGTATCAGGCACTGTGAGGTTATGGATATCCAGGCCATTTGTGTCTGGAGGAGCACGTTGTAAGGAGTCCTGCCCTTCCTTTGGCTCTTACATTCTTTCTGCCACCTCTTCTGAAATGGACCCTGAGCCATGGAAGGTGTGATAGAGATATTGCAGTGCTGAGCACTCCTCTGGCACGTCTTCTCAGCACCATGGTGCCTTCTGAGTCATCCAAAGGTCACTGCCATCTGAAAAGAGAAGCTTCTCTAACCAAAAGTGAGAGTAACATTAATATATAGGTATGAATATTAAGATAAATGCTTACTGGGCAGTTTGGTGAGCATAGTATATACATTTAGCAATACAGCAGCAGACATTATACCCCTAGGGCACATGACTACCCCTGTTGTAGGTTTTCAGTATCAGGGATGTATTCCCTCCTATGGAGCAGGACTCAAGTCAAATCAGAGGGTGGTTGGTTTCCCCCATAACAGACGTGCCACTATTGCACCCATTAGCACATTTGGCCTGGCTGGCCAAATATAAGGCTTGCAGTGTCCACTGTTGCATATCTTCACTGGTAATTTCTCTCTCTGCCATTGAACTGCATGCTGTGTGGCTTTTTCCAGCTCTCTGTCAGCTGCTCTACATGGAGGAGGTTTTCAGCTCAGCTCCAGCAGGGTTTCTCAGTGACCTTGCAGCCCAAGTATGTGGAGTCTTCAGCAATAGGGTCTTACCATCTATTTCCGGTGAGAAACCAAGGGCCTTGGCAATGGCTTGTAATGTTTTGGGGGCATCAGGGACCTCCCTGGCCAACAACTCACTAGAAGGTATTCCATCCCTGACACTGAAAATTTTCTAGTGACAATCTATGGCTCCTGTGTGTTCCATTGTCCAAAAAAGTAGGTTTCCATATGACTTATTTATAACCTCTTAGATTTTGTTTAGTCCTCCCTCCATCTTTCCTTTACATAATCTCTTCCCCTGACCTCACTTAGGCCTTTTCACCCCCATTAATCTGTTCTTCTACTTACATATATACAATACCATACTATTAAGACCCCCTCCCTAGCTTTCTATTCCCTTTATATCTCCTTTCTAACTTAGTGGCCTCTGTTACTGAGTTTTCTTCCTACTCACACAGAAGTCCAGTCATTTTTGAGGAGTTACCATACTGATTTTCATATGACTATACATATTTGTACTCTCATCTGCAATAAAAGTAGGTTCTCCACACCCTCACCAGCATTTCCTGTCACTTATTTTGTATTATAGCCATTCTTACCAGATGGAGGGGGAATCTCGAAGTCATTTTAATTAGCATTTCTCTGATGGCTATGATGAACATCTTTTTAGGAATTTATTGGATATTTGTATTTGTCCTTTGAGAACTCTCTGTTCAGTTCCTTGCCCTGTTTAATTTTTAAGTTGCTTCTTTTTTATTGCATATTGTTTTGAGTTCATTATATATCCCAGGTACTAAACTTCTGTTGGATATATAGCTGATGAAGATTTTCTCCCATTCTTTATATCTTCTATTGGTTTGTTGATGATTGTCTTATTGATGTATAGTAGATTATATTTCATGAAATCTCAATGATTGAGTGTTTATCTAGTTTGGTGGGTTGCTTTTGTCTTATTTGGAAAGGCTTTTCTAAGGCCTACACCTTGGAATAATCTGCAAACTTGTTTTCTAGTTGTTTTCATGTCTTATATTGGCATATTTTATCTGTTTGAAGTTAATTTCTGTTCAGAGTCAGAGAAAAGGGTTGAGATTCATTCTTCCCCATGTAAATCTAATTTTCTAACTCTACTTGTCAAAGATTCTGCCCTTTTTGAAGTCTGAATTTTTAGCCTGATGGTCAGATATTAAATACCTGTAGTTACTAGCCCTTTAACCTGAAACTTCTATTCTATACTAGTGATCAATGTGCTTGTTTTTGTTCATGTACCATGCTGTTTTTATTACTGTGGCTTTGTATAATATATTGAAGTAAGTTGTGGTAAAACTGGCAATGGTATTCTTTTTGCTGAGATTATTTATACTGAGGCCTTCTGGGCTTCCATGTGAAGTTGGAGGTTATGTTTTTTCTAACTCTGTGATAAATATTGCTGAAATTTTGAGGGGAATATCATTGAATCTTGATATTATGTATACTTAGGTATGATGACCATTTCACCATGTTAATTCTTCTGATACATGAGCATGGGAGATAATAATAATTTGACCATTTCATTTCCAATTTGTATCACTTTTATCTGTGTTTCTTGTCTTATTGCTATAGCTAAGCTTACCAGTCTTATATTAAGTAAAAGAGGGAACAGTAGACACTTTAATCTTGTGCCTGACTTTACCAGAAATCCTTCAGGTTTTTCTCCACTCAGTATAATGTTGTCTATAGGTTTTCATAAATTACATTTTTATTGTTGAGATAACTTCATTCTATTTACATATTCTTTAGGATGTTTATCATTAAGGGATATTGGATTTTGTAAAATGCCTTTTCTGCATCTATTGAGATGAACATGTGATTTTTGTCCTTTAGTCTATTTATATGGTGTATTACATACATTGATTTGAGTATGTTGAACCGTCAGTGTATCTCTGGGATATAACATACCAGGTCAGAAAGATTGACTTTTTTTCATGTATTCCTGTATTATACTTGCCAGCATTTTGCTGAGAATTTTTGCATCTATATTCATGGGTGAGTATTGAAGACAATTCTACAGTGCTGGGATTAACATCCAATCTGACATAGTTTAGGAGAGAACCGTGATGTATTTCAGGTAAATATCCAGCAGCAATAAAAAGATCATTACCAGCATTCATACAAACCCACAAAAGCACAAACCTTTTCTGCTCACACTACTGGCCACGATTCAGATCCACACCAGTGGCATGCCTTTAGCCTAGATCCCAGGATATGCCCATATGCCCCACTGACACTTCTTCCTGCCATGTGGTTGGAGACACAAGTTAAAAGTTTAATGAAACACCTGAGTCTATGGGGGACATACATTTTAAACTATCACAGGGAGATTGGTCTGTAATGCGTGTGTGTGTGTGTGTGGTGTGTGTGTTTGTGTGTCTTTGTCTGGTTATATTATCACGATAATGCAGGCTTTGTAAAAGGAGTTTGATAGCAGTCTTTTTTCTATTTTATGGAAATATATAAGCAGCATTGGTGTTATGCCTTCTGTGAAGATCTGGTAGAATTCATCAGTGAAACCATCTGGGCCTGGATTTTTTTTTTCATTTGGGGGATTTTTTTTATAACTGCTTTGATCTCAGTGCTCATTATAGGTCTGTTTAAATGGTTAAATATTTTGGTTTGTTGGTTGGTTCATTGATTGATTGTTTTTTATCAAGGTAGGGACTGTGGCCAGGCTGACCTAGAACTTATTCTGTAGTCACAGGAAGGCCTTGAACTCACAGTCACTCCCCTACCACTGCCTCCCAAATACTAGGATTAAAGGCTTGCAACACTATGCCAAACTCAAATCTTTTGAATTTCAGTCTTCTCACTTGTTTTGGTTTCTTTGTTCAGGGATTTACCAATCTTGTTTATTTTTTTTAAAGAACCAGGTTCTTATTTCATGATTTTTATTAAAAATTGGTTAGACATTACAAGTCCCTGTCCAGATAGAGAGTCTCCAAATAATGATGTAACTCCCTATTGTCAACCTGGATACAAAGTGGGACCCAACTCATAATGAGACCCTTCCCCTTCACTTCTAACAAAGTGTGTGTCTACACAGTAGCCATTTTCAGAAGCAAAAGAACTGTAAGATACAGTTCACTGACTAAGTGAAGATAAGAATAGGGTGGCTTGCATGAACCATAGACCAATATGAACCCAATAAATGAGTCATAATTGTGTTGATTGTCATGTACCAGGTGGGGTGTGTTGTGCAGGAAAAGCCCCTTCTCCAGTCTTCTGCATTTTAATTAATGAGATATTCTCCACTCTTGCAACAGCATCTTGGAATTGGGAGATGTAGCAAGATTTGATGAGGTGCTTGCATCTTACAGGTGCAGCTACATGTTCAGTATATCACGTGAGGGCTTGGGTGGACTTCGTAATCTCCATTACAGATAAAGTTGCTCAGGTAATGACACAATACCCCTGTATCATAATAACTCCTAAGTTGGGATAATTGTTATAATGCTGGATCTGCCCCTTCAAAATTAGGCACGTCTTACTACATAGGAGAAATTGTAGAGGTTCTGAGTCTGAGGTGGCCATGGTTATTTCAGACTGCAAATGGTGGCTTGAAGTGTATGGCCCCCAACAGACATGATATAACTGTGTCCATGGTCCTTTGCAAATTTTTGTTAAAATGTAGTCCCCCAAAATGGAGAGGAGCCCATGGGTCAATCTATTAACAGGTATGGCTCAATTGTTGGAATGAGACTCATCCTTCAATCTGTCAACTGGCATCATGTATATAGGAGTCATTTCTAGAAGCAGTAGAACAGGAAACACGAGGCCACTTTGAGTATCAAGATGAGATGTAATAGTGGGTCACTGAAGCCACATCCAACATAGGTAGGCCACAATTATTGATTCACAACCGAGTTGAAACCTGTGGGCCAATCAGGGACTATTTAACTGAAATGAGCCCTTTGGCCCTCCATACTGCTTCAACATCAGGGAAAGCAGGTAAATTGGAGACATTTTGTAAAGTTTCTGAATTTTAGAGGAGCATTGAGAATAAAAGTTAAGAGGAAGGATTTTAGAAGCATTACTGTGGACCGAGGGTTCAACATAATGATTCAGTCTGGCGTCAGGTAGCGTCTTGTTGTAAAGTCTTCCATCCCCGCCTGTTACAATTTGCATGTGTGTATAGGATTCATTTCGAGAAGTAATTGATGGAGAAGGACCAGGTCACTTTCACAGTCAGGATGAGAATTGTGAGTAGGTCATTTGACCCTCATGAAATATAGGCAGGCCATAATAATTGAGTCATTACCCATTTGAAGGCCTTGCTCAAGCAGGAACTGCTTTGTTGAAACAACCCACTTGGCTCTGTGTACTCCTTCAACATCTGGGATAGCAAGTGACTTAAAGGCAGTTTTTGAGGATCTAGGATTTTACTTGGGAACTTAGAATAAAAGTTAGTGATGAGGGAGAATGTTAGAAGCCTTGGTCTTGACAGAGGGTTCTACATAATGATTCAGCCTTGCACTAGGTGGAGCCAAATTGTAAAGATTTCCCAACCCATCTGTGACCATGGGAATGTCTATATTGTATATTGGAATCATATGCAGAAGTAATGAATCAGGAAGAACAAGGTCACTTTGAGTCAAGATGAGATATGAGAGTGGCTCATTCTGGCAACTCCCAACATAGGAAGAGCATACTAATCAAGTCATAATTCAGTTGAATTCATTGCCCAAAGGGGCTACATCGCTGAAATATACCTCTCAGGCATCCCTACTGCTTCAACATCCTGGAAAGTAGAGCTCTTAGAGACATTTTGTGAAGTTCCTGGATTTCACAGGGGCATTCAGGTTAAAGGTGAGTGATGAGGGAGGACTTCAGTAGTATTGACCTTGACACATAATGATTGAGCCTGTGAGGAGGTGAGGCCTAATGTTAAAGAATCCCATCCACCCCTGTGACAATGTGCTTATCTATATAGGAATCATGCCCAGAAGCCATGGATCTGAAGGGGCAATGACACTTTCTTAGTTTTCTTTCTTTTTTATATATTTTATTTTTTATTTATTTATTTGACAGAGAAAGAGGGAGAGAAAGAATGGGCATGCCAGGGCCTCCAGGCACTGAAAATGAACTCTAGACACATGTGCCCCCTTCTGCATCTGGCTAACATGAGTCCTGGGGAGCCAAACCTGGGTCCTTTGGCTTTGCAGGCAAGCACCTTAACTGCTAAGCCATCCCTGCACCAGGCACTTTCTGAGTCAAGATGAGAGGTGGCAGTGTGTCACTCAAGCCCTATTTATCATAGGCAGGCCCCAATTATTGAGTCATAACCAGTTGAAAGCCTTGCCAAATGAGAGGCTGCTTTGGTGAAATGAACCTCTTTGCTGTCCATACTACTTCAATATTCGAGGTCATGGGTGACTTAGAGGCATTTTGTAAGGTTTCTGGATTTTACATGGGCATTTAGAATAAAGGTTAGTGATGAGGGAGAGGGTTAGAATCCTCCCTCTTGAGAGGGTTCCACATAATGATGTAGCATGGCACCAGGTGGGGTATAATTATAAATTGTCACAAGGCACTTGTGACCATGGGCATGAGTGTGTAGAAATACTTTACAGAAGCAATGGACCTAAAAAGACTGGGTCACTTTTCTGAGTTAAGATGATGGGTGGTAGTGGGTTGATCAATCCATACTCATAGATAATCCCAATTATTGAGTCTTAATCTTGGTGATGGTACTGTGCCAATATGAGGCAGAAATGTTGGAATGAGCCCTTCCCTTTCTTTCTGCATCCACATCCAGGGACTAGGTGTACATGATGCCATTTTTTGAGGTTTATGGAACTGAGAGGACCTCAACTTTCCTGAAAAATGAAAGTGAGTGCTAAAGGTAGAATATAGAAGCCCTGCTACATACAGAGTGTCCCATAATGATAAGGAAGGATCTATCTGTAAGCTTTTCACCTAGAGTACATCCAAGTTGTAATGAGCTCATTCCCCCATTCTTACGTCATGTATGTGTGAATAGTACACATTTTCAGTAGTTCCCAATCTTAAAGGGACAGATAACTTTCAGAATCAATACTTGGGAATAGGAACTGATCATCCAAGGTCCACACCTCATATCCAGGCTCCAATAATTGAAATGTAACTTTGCTATCGGCACAAAGACACTTGAGGTGGTATAGAATGTGAGAATGAGCTGGTTCCCACACTTCTGCTTCAGTATCCAGGGACTTGGAGAAGTGGCACCATGTGACAGTGATATTTGCTGAAGTTCCTGAATCTCAGGTACTGGTAATGGTCAGGGTGATAGCTTAAAGTGCATAGTAGAGGTTACTCCCTAGATGGAGAAGGATTCCCAAGTTACTCATTTTAGTTCCTATGGTTACCTTGGTATGCAATGTGGCCCAAATGCAAATGAGCCTTTGCATGATATCTTTGGGAACTCTGTGTAGTAGCCATATTCAAAGGTTTTCACAACAGAGAGCAGGTTTCATGGCTTTCAGAGTGTGATAAAGACATGAGCATGGTGTAAGAACCCCCACATCTATGGATAGTCCCCAAGTAACATAGCTTTGAGCATAATTCATTTCTGTATTTATCAGTGGCCCATTTGATAGAATTGTATAATAGGCACTGCTGTTGCCAGGTATTCTTTTCAGATGAGTCATTTTTTGTAGGTTCTTGAAGACAAGAGGGTCAGGAAAGATTCTGAGTGTGTTGTGGGCATCCTAACTCACAGTGGTAATCCCCAATATTTCCAGTGTAATCCTCTTGCTGCCAAGCAGTAAAATGGGGCTCACTTGTTGGATGGAGCCCAATTCTGCTCTTTAATGTGCATGAACATCTAGGGACATGGAGGAACTGTAGACATTTTTGTGAGGGTTTTGGAGCAGAAAGGCTCTTGCTCAGATTTCAGAGTGAAGGAAGGGGAGACCAGAGAAATGACTCCATAGGATTCAATCCAGATAGAGAGACCCTAAATACTGCTTGTTTCTCCCTCTGGTAAACTTTGAGCCAAGTGTAGTCCAAGTGTTTAACAAGCCCCTTACCCAGTCTATCTCCAAGTCTCTTTTGTATAGGAACCTTTTTGGAATATTTGCAGAACTTTAGAGAAAAAAAGACTTTTATAGATAGAAAATGAGAACTCAGAGTGGAATGAAGGTTGTCTCTTCCTAAGGATCCCTGAGAGCCTTGTTAATTGCCCTGCATCAACATTTGCAGACCTGTGACAATGACATATTCTCCACCATGCATCCTGGAACATGGGGAGTACACTTCCATTTTGTGACATTCTTGGAGCTAAAATGGACATGTACATTCAAAATGAGTGAGTACAAGATGGTAGAATGAATAATCATTCCTGGTGAAGGACCCCTAAATAAAGCCACTGAAACTACATCTAGCCAAATGTTCTAATGAAATTCTTTCCACTCTTTTTCTTTTTCAGGATGTCACTGCTAGCCACTATTTTTGAGGTTCCCAGAACTAGGAATGCAGAGTGATGGGAAAACTATAGAATGTATTGCAGAAGGGTCATTCCAGATAGATGATCCCCAAATAATATGGCTGAGCACTTGATGAGGTCTTGTCCAAGGAGGGCACACTTTTTTGCAGTAATTCCTTTCCCTCATTCATCTTCGGCAACTGTGTGTATAGGAACAATTCATGGAGGTTCATAGTCTGGGAGGGCGTGATAGCATTTCCAATCAAGATGAGAGTGGAAAGTTGATTGGGAAACACCACACCAAATACAAAAGTCCCAATAATCCAGTTTTAATCTTCTTGGCTGAGCTACTCCAAATGAAGGATTGGGAACCTCATCGCAATAATTACCTTGCAGCTTTTGTTGCTACTGATACAGCTCATAGCCAACATTTTTACAGATTTATGATTCCAAAACTATGACTCCTTTCTTCTATATCCAGGTCTGAAGGAGTTTGATACTTGCTACAAAGAGCACCTCCTCAGCAGAATGGACATTCAGATCCTGTGGGGATTCCAGGTGAGAAGTTACATAGGATGGTAGGACCTTGTGTTTCTCAAGAGTGAGACCTTCACACTCCTGTAAACCTAGGACTGAGATTCGGCTGAGTCAACAGATGAAGTTCATGTTCACTTCAGCCTGTGGGGTGTGAAAGAGTTTTGGGACTTGATGTAAGGAATGTGGGCACAGAAGTCTATACATAATATACCAGAGCCCTCAGGGAACAGCACGCGCTCACACAGACACACACACACACACACACAAAAAAAAAAAAAACACTGTGCAACCTGTATGAATAGTCCTGCCAATTAAGGCCACATTTGGGAACAATGTGGATAAGAGATTCTGCATCTGGCTTCATATAGGTAGCCTCAGTTGGACCCATGGAGACTGTGGGGTTTACTGGTAGATGGACCTTCAAATCAGCAGAAGACCTGTGAAGAATAATTATAAGTACTTTGAGAAAACCCAAGACAAAATAGCATTACAAATCATGTACCCCTGGAAAGGCCACCTAGGGTTTTCATAGTATGTTTCACTCTTGTGTCAGTCCCCTCTTTCCCAGGAAGGTAAAGTTGTGTGGTACATTGGGTGATCAGAACAGAAGAGTGATCCAGGGCTGGTTAACAGGGGGAGTTGTGCAGAATCTTCCAACAGTCAATTTAAGGAATCATGACTAGGAAAACGATATGTGAATGAAGACCTCATCCCTGAAGATGAAGACCTCATCCCTGAAGAAGGGGCCTCACCGATTTTCTTGCTCTATTTCTCATTCTTGGATGTTCCAGGTGTAGGCAGAGGTGACATTCTTTCTCTGAATCATATTGCATTCATATTGCAAGAGAGGAACACATATGCCAGGATTTTGACTCATGGCAGCATAAATTTGGGGTCTAAACATGCCACAGGATTGCTGAAGTTAGAGAGAGCACATAGAGATTTTATACTATAGAGTTCGGTGATTCATGAAAATCCACCAACCTCCTTTCAGGAGTTATTACACAGGAAACAGAACAACACATGTAGGACAATGTAGGTGAAGAGGAGGGAGTATTTCTTTGGGGTTTGGAATCCCATGGAGAATTACAGGGCTCCCAACCTCACTAGCTTCTATTTTGGTCCAAGGCAGAGTATACTTCTGGTCTTCTTTCCTCACAGATGGTTCCTTTTTTCTGTATAAAACCTTCGCACCTACCTCATCAGAGAATTCTCAGATCCTGAATGAGAGACCCCTAAATGTGACTACACTTCCTTCTGGGTCGGCCTGTGTTAAATAACTGGAACTCACCCAGGGATACCCATCTTCAGAGTAAGTGGCTGCTAGTGGGGAACCCATGGTGCCACTACATAAGTAGTCACTTTCCTGACTCACCCAGCTGTCCTGCCCTTGTGCGGCTTCTGAGAAGTGCTTTTACTCTCTGTGAGACAGACATTTTGGGGGAGGCATGGTGAGAGTCAGAGGCCTGGTCCACAATCTGACAAGAAAGTGGGAGTCCAGTTCCAGTTCTCTGCAGTATAGGTGGGAAAACCTTAGAAGAATTCCCCTACCAGGCTACAGGTAAGATACGATGGCATTTGTGTACCCCTGTAAAGGACCAGAATGCATATCCATTTTGATTTTCACTCAAATCACAAGTTTGTACCAAACTTGGAAATGAACTACTCTCTGACCCCCAGATCACATTCTGGTCACCAGTTCTTTCCCTGGCTATTTTCATTGACTGAATCCTGGTAGCAACTCACCCCCCACTTTCAGGTTATTTGTGGAAACATCACAATTCGTTCTTGAAGCCATTTCCACTCTCCTAAGACTATAATATGAGTATGAGTATAGTATGAGTGTTCTTAGGACCATGGACAAGGGGGACTGTGATTTCCATAATTCCAGGTTTCTGAGCTTTTTAACACATTTCCTTGCCTCCTTTATAACAAGAAAATACTGCTACCTCCCCTCTCTTGCTTCTTTAATTCCCAATTCCAGGATGTGGATGCAGGTGCCCTCCATTGGAGATGGCACTGGTTTGCTTCTGCCCACAGGTGTGAGGCTCTATTGGTCCTGCACCTCCTTGAACAAGATTCACTGCTTATCATTAATTTTTATTAATCATGTACACATTCTACCCCCATTAAATACCACTGGCCATTTTTCTTTCATGTTAGTTATTTGTCTTCTTCAGTAGGATTGTTAAAGCTGTATCTGAACTCTGTCTATAATCACGTGCTGTTTATTGACATTTCCCATACATCCACCCCTACTCTGCAGAGCTTCCCTTTTCCTGTCTACAGAGCTGTTTTGGACTCATAATTCATGTAGGCGCCAGAAATTGTAAGTAAAGCTGAAGGATACAGAATGTTTATGAACTCTCTCTCTCTCTCTGCTGCCACTGCTCTCCCACTTTTCCTGAGCATACCTGTATGGGGAACTGGTACAGTGTCCAGTGCTCTGAATCTGCAGTCTCACATTTATTCCTCCTTAGCTTCATTTTCTCTTTGTACCCAGAATCCTCAGGTTTACATGAACTCCCAGTCCACACACACTGGAGAAACCTACGACCACCAGTCAACTATGTGGTTTTTCTGAGCTTGTTTTCCCATATCCAGACAATCCTCATTTTGTCCCACCCTTTCCTAATCTTGAGTAGAACTGTTTTCCAGATTCTCCATCCCTCATTTTCTTCTCTCTGTGTTTTAGTCACTGTGATCACATGGTATCACTCAAAGACAATATACATTGAGTGTTTTGTAATCCATGACACTACAGAGGGTAAGAAATAATCTGTACTCCAGTGATTTGGTATTATGTGAACTTCATCTGAGGAGAACTATACAAATGTTTAATCACCTCAGATGGGGTACCTATGACAGACCAGAGACATAGTACTATCAAGTGCACCTTGGTGAACAACTCAGTTTAATTAAATGGTTTACAGGGAAATGGGAGAGGGGTAGCTTCTAGGATCATAGACAATGTGAGGAAGTACAGAAAAGTGAAGAAAGTATTTCTCAAGAGCAAACTGTAAACAGTTTGTATATCCTTGGGAAGTATTGAAGCCTTGTGAGCTCCTCTCCCTTGCAACACTCACTTGCCCATAGATTCTGGGTGAGTCCTATTTTTGTGATCTCCTCCCAATGACAGATAGGTAATGGGTCCAATGTTGTGGGGATTTCTTGGAAATTATAGCTGCTGATAGTTCAATAGGACCATGGCCTAGTCATGACCTGAATAGATTGTTCCTCAGCTCTCTGCATACATTATCACAAGAGTTGCACTACACTTGTAGTCATGATTCTAAGGCATGCAAAGTAGATATATAGTCAACATATTCAGTGTTTTCATGACACTGTTACCCATTCCTGTATCAGCTTTGAATTTTGAGACTACAGACATTGTTTTCCATATTTCCATATCTCTCTCCAGATTCTTTAGTCATTGTCTTCTTTACTGTCTTCATATGAGATGTAAGTCATTATTCAAATAAGCTTTGACCCATGTATGGTGCTGCGGGGAAGACTTCAAGTGACATGTTAGGGTCTGCTGAGTATATTTGCTCCTTTCATGCAGTGGTGTGCAGGATCACAAGGAAATGTCCTGCCATCTTCATGATTGCGTAGTCTGACTTGTCCTACTGGGCTCATTTCAGAAAATGTTATCCTGTGAAGAGTTTGAAAGTTCATAGAAGTTCAGTTGAGTCAGGACCAGGGACATGCCATTCAGCTTTGACATGAATGTATATAGTTTATGAATAACTTCATTGTTTCATTGACCATCTTTTGCAGTTACCTTCTTATTGCTGGCAAAAGGCATCCAAACAAAAGCAGTTGATGAGAAGCAAGTTATTTATTTTGGCTTGTAGACTTGAGGGGATTCTCCATGTTGGCAGGGTAAAAGGTAACATGAACAGCAGCTGGACATCACCTCCTGGCTAACATAAGCTGAACAATAGCAGCAGGAGAGTATGCCAAATAGCAGCAAGGGAAAACGGGCTACAATACCCATCTACCTGCCCCCAACAACAGATCTTCTCCAGAAAGAATGGGACAATGAATTCATCCATTTATGGCAGATTTTCCAGTTTTGCCTGACGATTCTTCCAATTTCATTGGTATCTTTTGTAATATATCTAATTTCATTTCAAATATTGTTTAAAATATTTTGTTTTACTTATTTATTTATGAGCAAGAGAAAGAGAGAGAATGGGTGCATGAGGGCCTCTACCCACTACAAATAAACTTCAGACACACGTACTACCATGTGCATCTGACTTATATGGGTTTTGGGAAATGAAACATAGGCTTTACAGGCAAGTTCCTTAACCCCTAAACCATTTCTCCAGCCCCCAGCCCTGAAATCTTTTTGATTTGAGTGTACTCATTCCATTTTGATCAGTTTGACTAGGGGTTTATCAATCTTGCATATATTTTGAAGAACCAGCTCTTCATGTCATCAATTTTTAAAAATTGTTTTCTTTATTTCTAATTCTCGGATTTCTGTTCTGATCTTGATTACTTATTTCCATCTGTTACTTTGGGTTTTTGATTATTATTGTTTTCCTAAAGCCTTCAGATAGAAAGTTAATTACTTTATTTAAATCTGCCCATTTTTTCAATGAAGTCATTTAGCACTATGAACTTTCATTTTAGGACTGCCTTCATTGAGTCCCATATGTATAGATATGTTGTATATTCATTGTGATTTACTCCTAGATATTTTTTATTTCTGATTTTTCAATGACCTCTTCATTGTTTAACTGTGAGTATTTTAGTCCTGGGGAGTTGGGGGTATTTTCTCTTATTTAGCTTGCCTATTTCTCGATTTGTTACATTATGGTTCATTATAATATATGGAGGTTTATCCATTTTCCAGAATTTGTGAAGACTTGCATTATGTGCTAATATTTGATGTATTTTAATGAATGTTCCATGACATGCAGAGAAGAATTTTTATTTTGTAGAGTTGAGTGGGATGCTCCATAGATGCCTGTTAGGTCTATTTGATCTATGGTGTTCTTTAGCTGTGCTGTTTCACAATTTTTTTTAGATGATCTGTCTATTGGCAATAGTGATGTAATAAAGTCTCCTACTCATATTGTCTTGGGATATCTTATAGTCAGTTCCAAGTTTCTGGGATGAATGTCCAAATCGGACACAGTTTATGGGAGGAAGGGGTTTGTTACAAGCTTACACATCCAAGGGGAAAGTTCTATCAATGCCAGAAGAAGCTTCTTCCATATATCCAACCAGAAAAAAACAACCAAAGAGTTGGCAAAAAAACAAAATCAGCAAGTACCAATGAGCAGCAAGCTGGAGCAACCCTGCCAGAGCTCATACTGCTCTCTATACTTTTGGACTGGAAATAAGATCTACGTCCATATACACGTTAAGGCTAGACCACAGGATCAAACAACTGTTCTCCAAGTCTGACATGCACATCTAGTGACAAAATTCTCTGGGTTTTTTTAATTTCATCCCTCTAGCTGGGCTGAGTAACCAGGGAAACTTTCATTTTGAACAAACAGTGCTCCATGATAGCCCTTGCCCAGTCCTGGTATATCCAAAACTTCCTTGGGTTTCCATTGCAAACTGAGGCCCATCTTACAATGGCATCATTGCCCTCTCTCTATCAAGAACAATAAAGCTCTGTTCCATATGCCACATCTCAGCAGCAGCTCATGGAATCATGTGCACACAATGATTAATCTATCTGGGGATGGGCAGCAGAATTCAGTCAGCCTCTATGTCAGTAGCCCAGTTCCAGCAAATTTCTCTGCAGTTTTCCTTCCCCTATGAAAGTTCATAAGCAAAACATCCAAATACAATTCTCTTCATTTTAGCCTATTCAAACTCTCAGAAAAATAGCCCATCAATTTTGGCTTATGGCTCTCTATGGCTTCTGCAGTCCAAATTATCAAATACATACATATCATTCCCCTATCACAAAAGTTCCGAAAGGCCAAAATTCATAGGATCAAATTTAATCACACAACAACACCCCAACTCACTAGTATCAAATTTCTATTGTAGTCATTTCCACATTGATGGGATGAACATCCAAAGCAGACAATGTATATGTGTGGTGGTTTGAGTCAGTTCTCCCCCATAAACTTAGGCATTCTGGATGCTAGGTTCCCCAGCTGATGGCAATTAGAAATTAACGCTTTCTGGAGGCAGTGTATTGTTGGGGGCGGGCTTATGGCTGTTATAGCCACTTTCCCCATGCCAGTGTTCGGCACACTACCTTGTTCCTGTTGTCCACCTGATGTTGACCAGGGGGTGATGTCCACTCTCTGCTCATGCT
Organism: Dipus sagitta; assembly: GCA_036346955.1. Lineage (NCBI taxonomy): Eukaryota > Metazoa > Chordata > Mammalia > Rodentia > Dipodidae > Dipus > Dipus sagitta. Next base: position 77,874,882 of record CM070776.1, read on the forward strand.
ATCATTTTCCCTGACATCATGGAGCTTCTCCTCAAGCCTGTAAGCCAAAATAAACCTCTTTTTCCCACAAGTTGTTCTTGATTGGATGATTTCTACCAGCAACGCAAACCCAACTGCAACAATGTGGGAGGACGTTGTTTATTTCAAGTTTATAGATCTAAGGGGGAAGTGTAAAAGAAGCTGATTCCATACAACCAAGCAGAAAAAAAAAACAACCAAACATTTTGTGAAAACCACAAGCAGCAAGCACAAACAGGCAGCAAGCAGCAGTGAACCCAACAGAACTCAGACTGCTCTGCATACCTCTGAGCTTGAAATCAGGTCCTTCCCCCAACACACTACAGGGCTGGACCCCAGGATCTGTACCCAGTGACACATCCACTGGCCATGCAGCTGGAGATCCAAGTTACAAACGTTAATAAAACACCTGAGTCTGTGGGGTACATACATTCAACCTACCATGTATATAGTGAACAATTTTCTCTTGTAGTTTTTTGTATTCTTTCTCTCTGTTTTTGTGTTTTGTGTTTTAACTGCAATGTGTTCTTGGAAATTTGTTGTTCCCAGTTCTTGTCTTTTTGTTATTCTGTTTGCTTCTTCTACCCAGATGAGCCATTCTTTTGTAAGATTAAGAATTTTTGACTCAATAACTTTATTGAAGATATACTGTATGTCCTTAAGTCTGTAGATGTTTGCCTTCTTGTATGTCCATGATCCAAATATTTAATACTTTCAACATTTTAATGATGTTTTCTTTGCACATTTTTGAACTTGTTATTGTTTCTGGACTGAGCTGAGTGTTCAGAAACCAGGTGAGTGTTGGGGTTGAACTGTGGAATCCCAACTGTTGACAAAGGGTCTCACTCACATATACAGCACCCCTTTATTAGCTTCACAGCTGAATTGTTCTAAATTTTATAGTGATACCATTCTTCCTTCCAAGACTGTGTGTGTCTTAATACACAACAGACTTTTTAAAGGTTCAGAATCAGTGTTTCCTCTGGAACTTTAAGACTCCATATGGAGTCTTGAAGTGTGGGGCCCCAATAGACATGACCCCATAATTGTGGCCTAACTGTTCATGGCTCTCAGCTACTTGAAGCTAAATAGGGTGCCAAATAATGAAGAGGCACCCCTTTGTCAAGCTGGTACTTGGTATATGCCAGTTGATTCTATTAGTCCCTCTGCCTCCTCTGACAATTGGTATGAGGGGCAGGAACCATTTCCAAATTAATGGATCAAGAAGGAACACATCCGTTTAATAGTCAAGATGCGGTAGGATTAGGTCATTCAAGCCCCACTCTATATTTCCCCACCAAGGCAGGCAACAATACTAGAATCATAACCCACTTGAAAGCCCAAAGTCCATGCCAACCAGAGCCTGCCTTGAAAAAATTAAACCCCTAGGCCCTCCATACTCCTTCAACATCCAGGAACAGATTTAGAGATGTTTTGTGAGTTTTGTTGATTTTTCTAGGGCACACGGAGTAAAGGTGAGTCATGAGGTTTTGAGACCTCACTCTTTTTTTTTTTTTTTTTTTTTTTGATTTTTAAGCTTTTTTGAGGTAGGATCTCACTCAAGCTCAGGCTGGACTGGAATTCACTATGGAGTCTCAGGGTGTCCTTCAACTCACAGTGATCCTCCTACCTCTGCCTCCCAAGTGCTAAGATTAAAGGCATGTGCCACCATGCCTGGCTGAAACTTCACTCTTGGCAGAGGGTTCCATATAATGATTCATCCTGACATAAGGTTGGGCCTAATGGTAAAGGCTCCCATCTCTGCCTGTGACCATGGGTATGTATGCATAGAAATCTCTTCCAGAAGTCATGGGTCTGAAAGGACCTAGTGACTTTATTAGTCAATATGAGAGATGATAATGTGTCACTCAAGCCACACTCATCTTTGGCTGGCCCCAGTTATTAAGTGATAATACCATTAATGATACTGTGCCAATGTGAGACAGACATGTGGGAATGGGCTCCTCCAGTCCCTTCTTCATCCAGATTTCTGGGTCTGAGAGAACCTGACTTAAGTTCAGTGCCAAAGTGATGGGATGGTGTAGGTGGATTATACAAACTATGTTCCAAAAAGTAATCCCTAGATGATAATTAATCACTTCTTTGTAAGCCCGGAATCTACAATTGTGCCCAGTTGTAGTGAGTTCCTTTCCCTTTCTTATATCAAGTATCTGTGAATAGAATACATTTTCAGAAGTTCTCAATCTTAGAGAAATATATTACTTTCTGAATCAAGACTGGGAATTGGAGTAGGGCCCTCAAGAACCACACATCTTGGAAAGGCTTCAATAATTGAATTGTGACCTGTTCATGGGCATGAACACAGTTGAGGTAGTATGAAATGTGATAACATGATGGTCCTTACAATTCTACTTCAGCACAAAAATCTCTACACAATGTACATGAATACTTCTGTCAACCCTGGCCACAATCAGTGTCAGTGTTTGTAAGATTATTTGTATCTGTCTTCATATGAGGACATTATTTAGAACCATAGAGATGTGGAATTTACTGGTAGGATATATCTACAAATCAACATAGGATCTGTGAAGAGTAATTATGAGTATTTTGAGAAAACCCAAGACAAAAGTGGGTCACTATTCTTGTAACTCTGAACAGCCCACCCACAGTTTTCCAGATATGTTTTATCCTTACTTCTGTCTTCTCCCTCTCTATAAAGTGAGGCTGTGGAGTTCAATGAGTCATCAGAGCCAAGGAGTGATCCAGGTCTGGTTAACAGAGGGAGGTATGAGGACTCTTCCAGCAGTCAAGTTACAGAAACATGGAAAAGAATAAATATGTGAAGGAAGACCAAATCCACAAATAAGGACCATCACAGGTCTGCTTGCCATGTTACTCAACCTTTGGTGTGCCAGGAAGGATGACTGCAGGTAGCTTTCTTTCACTACAAGATACTAGCTGAGATTGAAAGGTGTCAGAGTGTTATGGCTGTTGGTCCTTGGGATGATGTCAGTTCAACAGAAGGACATGGTGGTACAGGGTGGATGTAAGAATAAACGTGTCAGATGGACAAATAGCAGTAAACCTTTTGAGCACACTTGTCTAGAGCAATGTGATGAATTCATGTTATGGTCAATGCTAGACACTCTTTACAGAAGGGAACATATGTGTCACCTGCTGTTGTCTCTTGAGTGATACCCTTCTCCCTGGGGGATGAATAACTTCATCTGAATGGATAACCTCATTTAGCAGACATAAGGGCCTTAGAATCTGAAACGTGATAAGGTAAGTAATAAAAGATGATTAATAACCCCAGTCCAGAACAGAGACCAGGCCCACAAAGAAATATGCAATATACCCCTGGCATACCCAGAGTCCTGAGTATGGCTGTCAGTATCAACCACACATCTTCTATCTAGGTCATTGGCCACAGGAGTTAAAAGTCCCTGATTAGAGGGACATTGAATGAGGTCATCAGAGAAATATTCCCAGGCCTGTAAGTACTCAGGTTGAGTAGGGAAAGCCTCATTATGCAGTAGAACCAGCCCTACCTGACTCCTCTGTCGAATATGGCAAGAAAAACATAAGGACTATTGATGAATTCCTTACCTTCAAAAGTTCTTCTTTGACGGATAGAAATAGGCCTTTGGTTTAGACAATGTGAACTCAGGTCACAACAAGGATCCTTCTAGACATTGCCATTTATCAAGAAGCCTGAGCAGGGCATCTACCAAATTAACCATACTGAATTGGGCAACCTGTTTCCCTCTCTTCTATCCAGTTGTAGGCAGAGGTGAGGCCCCTTCACTGACTTTAGTTGCATTTCAAGGAGGAGAACATTTGTCCTAGGATTCATACGAAGACCAGCATGAATAAGGGTTTACACACTGCCACAGGAATATTGATGGACCAGATTGTGTACATAGGGACCTTATACTACAGAGTAGGATGATTCATCCAAATCCGCCAAACACCTTTCAGGAATTAGTACCCTGTGTTGTCATCTCAGTCAAGAATCGTGTGTCCCTGTGGCTGTGCTGGAGTTATAGCACCAGGAGATGAAAGACTTGGTATGAGGCAGTGTCCTCATGCCAAATAGCAGAGGAAGACCAAGAGGGGTCAGCAGTGAAGCTGATGTGCAGACCAAGAACATATGCAAAATGTCCTGTACCTTCTACATGAGAACCCAACATTGCCTGACCCCACACAGCCTGCCTTCAGACCAGAGTCCACATGATCTATGATCCATCATCACTATGCAGAGACTTGAAAGTTCCCAGCTCAGGTTCTCAAAAATCAGGCCTGCCATGAAGACAGGAACACTGTGGTCTTACAGACACCTGAAGCAATAAGAAGCAATAGTCCTTTTGTGAACTATCAGAAAAGTTGCACTCCTCTACAGTCCATTTGCACTGCCATTTTTAATAGGTATCTAAGTTTGCAACATAATGATCCTGACTGGGGTTCCAGACTAGACTCAACATATCTTGACCTCAGAAGCCTAAACTCTCCATGGCTGTTTGAGACCTTCTGTCACAATGTAAGTCACCCATTCCTATGCATGTGCAGGAGGCCATAGAAGAGGACAGTACCTCATTTACTTGTTCCTCCTTATCCTACCTCTCCTCCTCCTCATCCTCCTCTAAATATCTTCTACGTTCCAGCACTCCAGTGGAGGAATTTCTTTTTTGCTTCTGGTACATCAAGCCATTCCCAGAGTCCTTAGAATGGTAGCTCTTCCTCCAGTCTGTATTCCATTTAATCCAACTTTTGAGAGCTCACATATAGAAAATCAAGGTCAACCTACTAACTCACAGGCACTTACATCCAGGTAGTTTTTTTTCTGTCCCTGATGCCATATTGATGAGAAAATAATTTAGTTTGCTCACTTCCTGCTAGTATATGGCAGGAAGTATGCAGCAAAGTAGCTGACCACCAATGAAGAAATGCCCAACATCATCATTGGAAAGTACCATGATTATTACCCTCTGATTTTTTTATGTAGCACCTCAAAGCATTGGCACTGAGATGAAAGAAGTGGAGCCCTCTGTTCCCCCTTATGTTCTTGTCCCTTCCCTGGATCTCACATATGATGGGATGCTGGTGGCATCCAGGGAATACCCAAGGCAGGCCTCCTGATGCTGGTCTTGTGCATAGCATTTAGGGAGGGCCACTGTGCCATTGAGGAGATTGTTGCAGCATGTTCAACTGTGTGTGTGTGTTTGATTACAGGCTTGATTCCATATTTGGACATATTTGGAAGTTCATTAGTGAAGAGTTTGTGCAAAAGAGATACCTGGAGTACAGGCAGATTCCCCTCAGTGAACCTGCCCACAATTAGTTTGTGTGGGGTCCAAGGGCCCTTGTTGAAACTTGACCATTTACATTTTTGATGTATTTTGAACAAAATCGTTAGTACTAATCAAAGGTTATACCTATGTAGTAATACGGAGCTTTGAGAGTTGAAGAAAAGTGTGCCTAGGTCACCACTGCTGCCATGCACAAAACAGGTTTTAGTGCACTAGAGGCTTCTAGCAAACATAAAGTCAGACTGATTAAATAGTGAAAGGTGAGGCAGAACAAAACCTCCCTGTCTTATGTCTGTGCTTTAGTGACTTTGGAATTTACCTTATTTGTATTCTATGACAGGTTATTTTGTCATAGTTTCAGTTTTTGAGTTAACAAATTGGCTTAGCCTTGCATTTATTGAGATTTACCATGGTTAAGTGAAAGTTTTGCTATTTTTGTCAGACATATTATACATCATCAATCTTAAAATTTCTCACGACCTACCATGGCATTAGCATTTGATTTTCTTTGGAAACAGGAAAGAACTTGACAGTAAAATGATTAGAATAAAATTATGATTTAGTCACTTCTTTTTTAGACTGTTGTTCTGAATCATTAGGAGACATACACTGAGGTTTGTTGACCTTATTAATATGAAAGCTAAAGCATACAAATGCCACCTCTGCTTCATTCTCCAACTCTTCTTTGAGCATCTATGCTTTGCTAGGGCCCGGGTTAACAGTGGGACACTAGAAGATCTTGACAACCTTCCTTTTAAAAAAAAACTGAAATTTAAAGTTTCAAAGATATATTGCATGACATCAAAAGACATAAACTGGGATCATTTTAGCTTGATAAAATGAAAACCAAATATCAAAAATTTATTCTCTATCCTTATTGTTAAACTTTCATTGAGAGCCTACTATCTATAAATCCATGTGTTAATCCTGCAGCATTAAGAGAAGCTGACTTACCATGAAAAATAGAAGGGGGTTGGAGAGATGGCTTAGCAGTAAAGTCCCTTGCCTGCAAAGCCTAAGGACCCAGGTTTGATTTCAAAGTTCCTATGTAAAGTAAGATTCATAAAATGGTCCATGCAGCTGGAGTTCATTCACAGTGGCTACAGGCCCTGATTGGCTCTCTTTATCTCTTTATCTCTCCTCTTCTCTTTGTGCTTGCAAATAAATAAATGCATTTAAAAATAGAAGGGTTTAGAGCTATCAAGAAGTATTTATTAGGCCCTCTTTAATGGATAGAACAATGAGGTTTCATGGGAGAATAGGAAAATATAGTGTATGGAATATCTGCCCTCATCAGAGAATGTTCATTGAGAACCTGCTATTTGCAAGTCCTGTGCTGTCCTACCTTACTGAGTTGTGGGTATAATCTTGGGCCCTTGTCTATCAAATTCCCCTAAAACATGTTTGCTTCATCCCCTAGTACTCAGGGCTACAGCATAAGGTCAACCTTCCTTGCTGTTATGTGTGCTGCCCCTGAGCCTATGGATCAGTATAGAAGCCTGCAGTATCTCCTGACTCCATCTAGTCAATATCACAGATGAAATTCATGTATTGAATATCCCATACAGAACAATTCCCTACTAAGAAGGTTCCTCCATTCAAACATTATTTTATTTGGATCCTAACACCAGATGTAAAGCCCAGCCCAATCTAGTCTTGTGACCTAACATGAGTCAGGATCCTGCTGTAATATGGACTCTATGGTCCCTAGCCCAACTGACTGCCATTACCCAGAACACTTGCTTTCAATTTTGGCTTCCATTTCTTGTGTGATGGTTCATATCAATTTCAGTTCAATAGGACTAAGAATGACTTGAAGGGATTCTCTTGGATTGGCTATGAGAGATTATCTACATTAGATTATCTTTTGTGAATGTGAGGGATTGTCTTAATTAGGCTCACTTTGGTAGGAAAACCCAGCTTAACTGTGGGAGGCACTCTGCTATGTCCTAGGGTACTGTACTGGATAAAAAAGAGAGCAGACTGAGTACAAGTGTCCATCCTGTCCTACTTCCTGACTGCACATGCATTGTGACCAGCCACTTCATGTTCCTGCTTCCAGGTCTTCCCTACCATGATAGATGTAACCTGAAATTATAAGCTAAAATAAATCCTTACTCTTTAAAACTATTTTGTCTTAGTTAAAACAGAGGTAATTAAGAAGTCTTGAAATGCCGGCAACCCTCTTATCTTGGTATCAAGATACAGCTTTAAATTTGTCTTCATGGCTCAGTGCTGATTTGTAGGTATGGTTATCTCTGAATTTTGGGGCCATTTTGCATCTTTTCCCCCATGCTCCTTGCATTAGGACCTTGGAACCCTTGGTTGTATCTTCCCTCTCATAGTTAGCGGTGACACAGAGTCCCTAAGGACCTGAAAGCCAAAGTCTGTTTTAATTCCTTTCTGTAATCCCAGTTTGTAAACAAATCCTCCTAAGTAAATGTTGGATGAACTAAAGACTTTCCATTTCTTTTGAGGTGCATCTACTCTTACCATGGAGAAACTCCATGATATGGGACACATACAGGTTTGGTGAAGAGGAGAGAGTATCTTACTTGGGCTGAGAATCCCATGGGGCCATACAGGACTTTCAAGTTCACTGAATCCCATTGTGGTCCATGGCACTGTTCCTTCCTTGATTCCTTCTCTCTTAGATGTTTCCTGGCTTCTACATTAAACCCTGCCACCTACCAAAGAGCCTTTTCTACTCCTGAAAGAGAGTCCCTTGAGTGTGAATAAACTTCCTTCTGTGACCTGCTATGTTGAAAAGTGGAACCAGCCAAGGGAGATATATATTCATAGTAAGTGTCTGCTAGTTGGGGATCCCATAGTGCCACTAAATAGGGGTTCAATTTCTTGGCACCCTTGCCTTGCCCTTGTGAGTGTGCTAAGTAGTGCATTGGTCTATGGTCCACAGTCTCCTTGGTGGCCAAGGTGAGCAGCAGAGTCCTCTGTCTCATCTGACAACGAAGTGCAAGGCCAGTTCTCTGCAGAAGAGTTGGGAAATCCTTCAATGAATTGCCCTATCAAGGTACAGGTAAGCTATGGTGTCACTTATGTGCCCTTGGAAAACATCAGAATGAGCTACATCTTGATTTTCACTGAAATCACAAGTCAACAGCAATCCTGGTAATAATCTGCTTTCTGACCAAAAGTTCACATTCTTTTCAACAGCTGTTTCCCTGGATATTGTCATGGATGGAATCCTGGTAGTGATTGACCCCACACTTTCAGATCATCTGCAGAAACATAAACCTTTATTCTTTCAACCATTCCTACTCTCACACTGTAAATCCTTTGATTAAGTATTCTTAAGTCCATGGACTAGGAGTATTGCTATTTCCATTATCTCATATTCTCTGAGCCAATCAATGCTTTTCCTTGATTCATATATAGCTAGGAAAATGCTGCCACCTCCCCACTCTTGCTTCTTTGATACAAAATTCCAGGAAAAGGATACCCTCCACTGGAGATGGTATTGGTTTGCTCCTGCCAAGGGGTGTGAGGCTCCATAGTTCCTGCACCTCCTCGAACCAGATTCATTGTTGACCTTGAAATTTTCTTGGCCAGTCTAGTGTCCACCTCCATCAAACACTATGGACTCTTTTTCTTTATGGTGAGTTTTTTTCTGGTTTTGTGGGATGGTTAAAGCTCTGAATTCTGTATATCAGTCTTAGGCTCTTTGTTTTGTTTCTTACATCCACTCCACTACCCCAGGATATCCCATTCACAGTATTCCAAGAGTTATTTTTGAATAAGAATTCATCTAGGTTCTGGGAATGGTTATAAATCTTAAGGATAAAGAATGTTCCTGAACCTTTGTCTGCTGTTGCTGGTCTCCCATTTGTTCTGTGCATTCCTGTAAAGAGAGACATCCCAGTATCCAGTGTTGTGAATCGTTGCAATGACAGAATGTTCCTCTATAGCTTTGTTATCTCTTTGAGCCCAGAACCCTCAGGTTCACATGAACTCAAAGGCTATACAACTGGAGAAGCCTGTCACCACCAGGCCCCTATGTGGAGATTGTGATCTTGTTTTCTCATGCCCAGCCAATCCTGATTTTGACCCACCTCTTTTAAATCCTGAACAGGCCTATTTCCCACATTCTCTTTCCCTCATCTTCTCCTCTCTGTGTTTTAGTTACTAGGATCACATGGTATCACCCTGAGACACCTGAGACAATGTATATTAGTGTTTTGTTTGTCTTTTTCTTCATGACACTCCAAGGGGAAGGAAAGAAGCCGTCACTCACTGATTTGGTCTTAAGTGAACTTCATCTGAGGAGACTTGCACAAATGTCTACTCACCTGAGATAGAATACCAGTTACAGACCAGAGACATAGTTCTACTCAAGTGCATCTTGGTTAACCAGTGAGTTTAAGTGGAATTACTTATCGGAACATGGATAACTGGTAACTACCAGGAGCACAGACAATATAAGGATGGGTACATAAATGAAGAAAATATATCTCTCAAGCAAGTATAAACTATCCTTGGGGAAGGCTGAACCCTTGTGAGCTCCTCCTGTTAACAACTCTTAATTGCCATTATTTCTATGTGAGACAAAGCTTTATGATCTGTTTCACACTCTATGACAGATAGGTAATGGGACCAATGTCGTGGGGATTTCCTGTTAATTACAGCTGCTAAAACCCCAAAAGAATTGCGGCCTTCTCACAACCTGAAGAAAGTTTTACTTCCATAAAGAAAACTTCAATTGTTATTTAATTATGACCATATAAATATTATTCACAGCAAAGTCACATACTGTACTAAGAAATTACTTTATTATTATTATTATTTATGTACACAGTGTGTATACAGATAGGTTGGTACCATCATTAGCCTCATTCTGTCCTCCCCCCTCTGCAGGGACCCTCCTCATTGGAGAATGTGGGTCGTGAAGAGAGTTTTGAACAACCCACTGCATATAAGACTTGCATTCTGCTAGTGTCCATGGTTCTAATACATGCATGTTAGATACATAGTCTGCATATTCTGCGTGGTACACACTTTGATATTGCTTTGCATTTGGGGACTTTGAGCATGGATTCTCAAACTTCCATGTCTCCATTTAAAATATATATATATATATATATATATATATATATATATATATATATATATATTTTACTTACTTGCAAACAGAGAGAGATACAGAGGAGAGAGACAGAAAGAGATAGAATGAGTACACAGGCGCTGCAAACAAAGTCCAGATTCATGTGCCACTTTGTGCATCTGGCTTTGCATGGGTGCTGAGGAATCTGGCTTGGGTCATATAAGCTTTTCAGGCAAGTGCTTTAGCTGATAAGCCATCTGCTCAACCCATCCATGTCTCCATTTTCTTCATGCATATTCTTCTATACTCTCCTCTTCTGAAAGTTTAGTTATTATTCAAATAAGCTGTGATCCATATACAGTGCTGCACGGAAGACTTCAAGTGATGTGTTTTGGCGGGTTGACTATGTTTGTACCTTTCTTTACATGGCATGCAGTGGTGAGGAGGAAGATTTAGTCATCTTCATGATTCCCACGTCTGAGTTGTCCTAGTGGGCAGAAGACACATCCAAACACATATATGCCAGAAAATTTGCTGTGACATATTTGAAAGTACAGAAAAATGCAAATGAATCAGAACCAGGAAGCTACCATGTGGCAATATCAAAGGGACATACGTTTATATAGTTCAGGGATAACCTTGTTGTTACGTTTATATGGTGGTTTGATTCAGTTGTCCCCCATCAAGTTAGGTATCCTGAATTCTAGGTTCACTGCTGATGGAGATTTGGGAATTAATGCCTCCTGGAGGGAGTATATTGTTGGGGGCAGGTTTATGGATGTTATAGGCAATTTCCCCAAGTCAGTGTTTGGCACACTCTCCTGTTGCTATTGTTCACCTTATGTTGGCCAGGAGGTGATGTCCACCCTCTGCTCATGCCATCGTTTTCCCTTGCCATTGTGGAACATCCCCTCAAACCTGTAAGCCAAAACAAACCTCTTTTTCCCAGAAGCTGCTCTTGGTCAGGTGATTTCTACCAGCAATGTGAAACTGACTACAACAGTAAAGTGGTACCGAGGAGTGGTGTCATTTGCTGCTAGACACATGAGTGTGTGGCTTTGGCCTTTTTGAGCTGATTTTCAAGAGGAATGTGTAAGGATTTAATACCTTGGCCTAAGAGTTGCCTTGTAGTGCTGTAAGCACAGCTTGATGGACTATTCTGGTCAGAGTTGAAAGACCTGAATACAGTAAAAACTATGGACTGTGAGGTTAGGCTTATGAGGGTGAGAAAGAGCTTTGCTTGGACGGGGCTAGCAGTTTGTGTGAGAAGCTTGTTGTTATGCCCCTGTCCTAAGAAGTTGTGCAGGGTTTCTTTGCATAGAAATTAACTTGTGTGCGCAGAGGGATATGACACAGAAAAAATGAAATATTTGGGTGAACTGCTGCCCATTCAGCTGCAATTGAAAGATTATAACCATTGAGATTGGGCCTGCTGACCTGCACTGGGGCAACAGGAAGGATGTAGACCCTTTTGAAGGGGCCTGAGTGCTCAAGGAGTTTCCTGTTCTTCACAGTCTGCTTTATTCTCCCCCCCACCCCCCGGATTAACAAATTGGCACCCTACCTGGTATTCTGGAGTATATGAAATGCAGGAAAGAGAGGGTAATTAAGTTTGCAGCATGGTCTTGTGTTTTGGAATAGTCCATGGGAAGTGTGAAGCAGGTTTGCTGGATGCCTGCATGGAGACCCCATGGGGCCATGAGGATGAACTGTGGATTGTAGTGGAGACCCAGTGGAGATGCCGGGACCACTAGATGGCTGCTAAGGAAAGCTGCTGGCCCCAGTGAAGTTTTACAGGACTGTGAGTAGCCTAGCTGGAGGGGCAGAATTGGAAGTCCAGAGACTTGTTGCTGGTTAGAATTATCAGACTTGGAGATTTGTCACTGGCTAGAGTTGTTGGACTTGAAGCTACAGAGTTTGAAGTTTTCCCTGCTTGTTTCAAATCTTGTATTGGTTGAATATTTCTTTGCTATGCCCAATGCCATTTCTTCCAGTGTGAAGGTTTATTCTGTGCCATTATGGGTTTTTTGAAGTTATTTTATGGTTATTATGGCTCAGTTACAAGATCTTGGACTATGAGGATGTTTGAACATCATTGGAATTGATAAAAGCTATGGGGACTTTTAAAGTTGGATTAATGCACTGTTTGTGGGGGCCAGGGTCAGAATGTGGTGGTTTGATTCAGGTCCCCCCCCCCATAAACTTAGGTGTCCTGAATGCTAGGTTCCCAGCTGATGAAGATTTGGAAATTAACACCTCCTGGAGGGAGCGTATTGTTGGGGTGGGCTTATGGGTATTATAGCCAGTTTCCCCAAGCCCATGTTTGACACAGTCTACTGTTGGTGTTGTCCACCTTAGGTTGGCCAGGGGTTGATGTCCACCCTCTGTTCATGCCATCGTTTTCCCCTGCCATAGTGGAGCTTCCCCTCAAGTTTGTAAGCTAAAATAAACCTCTTTTCCCCAGAAGGATTTCTACCAACAATATGAACCTGATTGCAACAATTTATCATATTTTTGTTTATTACTCTGATTACATAATGTCTAATAATTTGTCTTGTGTTTCCTATTATATCTAGTAACAGCCCATATTTTGAAATGTCTGTAAATATGTTAACATCTCAGTAGCCCTGCAGATCATTAAGGGCAATGCCAGGCTTATTGATTTAAGACTAATAATACTTTCTTGAAGAGGGACGATATCACTTGGAATGCCTTTAGGGCCTCTGGAGAGAAATATACATAAAGGATGTCTTCCAGGACCAACTTCCACATAGAGTTCATTGAGGCACTAGGCACAAATTTCACATGGATGTTTGGTGAAAGAGTACTGTCTGATTATTGCCAGTTCTCTGTTGTTTTTAACACAACACACAGCTCTATGTCACTTAGTGATGGGCTTAGGGATGATGTGCCAAGATGCCACATATCCTATGGCAATGATCTAGGGACCACTCTAGTGATTATGTCCATATCTAAAAACTGGGTTATGGAGAAGAGTATGTACAGGGATGGTAAGTAGTTTTATGGAGCCATGGCCAGCACTTTGCTATGCATCCTTTCCTTCTGAGTGGCCAGTCTGTGCAGTAACAGAGTTGGTCATTTGTTTCATAAATTTTAACTGAAGTCATGTGTACTGTCTTGCAGTTCTGTTCTTCACGGTGACATCCATGGCTGCTCTGAAATTCATTTCTACTGTTGCTGATGAAAAGGACAATAGGGCAAGGAGAAGAAGAAAGAATAGGAAAGGGATATTGAAAAGTATGCATGTAGATCAGGCTTTTATTGATGGATGCATTCTATAACAAGTTCCCCTGCCTTCATTCTGACCCTACAAAGGAGCCATTCCTGAGCTTCAGAATTTAGTAACTGTTTCATCATAGTTTAAAAATATATTTTTGTATTTTTATTTATTCATTTACTAAAAATAGAAAGAGAGAATATGAATGTATCATTGCTTCTAGTCACTGCAAATGAACTCCAGGGGCATGCACCACCATTTGCATCTGGTTTACATGGTTTCTGGAGAAATGAACCTGGGTCCTTAGGCCTTGCAGGCAAGTGCAACTGCTAAGCCATCTTCCCAGCCCACCATGATAGTTTTGATGTCTATAGCATACCATGTGCTCTGAGTCCGCTTAAAGAACCTGATGGCCTGAAACTCTATTGCCCTTACCTGCTCCGAGCAGAGACATTTTTGTCATCTAAAACCGCAGAGGTCCTGAAAAAAAGAAAAACTACATTAAGTCCCAACCCACATGAATAATTGTCCTCATATGCTCTTCTAATTTCTATAGATATCTACACTTTTCTCCTTTACCAAACTGAGCCTGGCCTTCTGGCATCAACCTGTGCTGTGGCTTCATTCTGGTTAGGGGTTGTAATCAACTTTGCTGCATCTTCCTGATTTTATCAGTACTGTTCTGATTTTAGCACTACAGTCCCCACAGCCACCTGGAATGTTTAACCACCATCCAGGAGTTAACTGCATACATGTCCAGAGAAAGAGGACTCCTGTGCAGAGAAGACTGATGCAAATATTTTCTACCTCAGGTGAATTGGGTTCAACATGTCTCCTGGGAAGTTGGAGAAGGCACTGTGTCAGGCTTAAACATGAAAGATTCGTCTGGGGAGTGAGATATTCTGAAATCTCCATGATGTTCCTGTTCTTCCTATGTCTAGGACATAGGAATTTGTTTCTTGACAAGATGTAATTGCCTTAGTAATTGAGATCCTTGCTGTCCTTAGACGTGAACTCCTATATTTCTGCTTGAGAAAAGGTCACTCCTGTTCAACTTTGCTATCTTACTTCCTCTCTGCCAGTCTAGTTGGCCCTGGGACTCTGATTCCATCTCCAGTGACTGAAGGAGCCTTTATATCACAAAAAAACATGTTCCACTTTGCACCTGGATTTTATGTAGACACTGGAGAGATAAACAAGCTAGTGCTTTTAACTGATGATTCATCTCCTCAGCTCTATTCTCCCTTATCAATTCCTGGTTTAAGCTTCAGCTTCCATGGCTCCTCCCACTGTGGGCCTCAGCCACTCTGTCAGGCCCAAATGAGAAACTATTGGTGCCTCTGATAATTATTCATTGTCTCCTAATTATCCCCCATTTTTCACCTAAGGAACATAGACACAGCTACCTTGCCCTGATGTATGGGTGTAACAGACAGCTTCAGGTTCACTAAGATGGACTTCCAGACCAGACACAGTTATAGAAGAAAGGATTTATTGAAGGTTAAGGATCCAGATGAAGTTCCATAATCACAGAAGAAGGTGGCCTGCCTTCAGAGGTCAAAGCAGAGAGAGAAGCACAAGCCTAAAAGCCACACAGCACAGCACACTTCAGGAACTCCAGATAGGCACACTTTGTATATTTTTAGATTGAAATCTCAAACCCACCACTACACCTTGAGATCCGCCCAGTGACACTGCCTCCAGCCAGGTGGCTGAAGATCCAAACTACAAGCTAACAAAACACTGAATATATTGGGGGCCATATATTCAAAATACCACAATGGGAGTTGTCATTTCCATTTAGTCCATATTCCTTGATGTCCTCACCATTCAGACACTGCCTGCCCAAAGGCTAGTCATCACTGCAAAAGATATAAGCACACTGGTTTCATGCTGGACATCAAGCTGCAGACACTGGCTGGTTACTTGTCACTGAACCAGACCTTCACAATCCTGATTGCTATTTAAGCAGCTATTGGACCATCCTGTACCAAAACCCATCTTCTCTCCTAGAGAAAGTAAATGTATTGCAATATATAGTCAAGGGGCTATATTTCTGTTCAGAGTGGAAGTCAATTTAGCTGGCTCTTTGGTCGAAGTTGGTTTGGAACCCATTATGTCAACTTTGGTCACCCAGGAAGCAGAGCTAAGAGAGTTGAGCCAAAGTTATGTTGGAGATAATCTCCCTTGAAGAGTAAGAAGGAGACAAAGTTATGAATCAAACTGGCCCTGATCCTGTCAGTCACAAACATGCATCAGGGAGAGACAGAGGAAGAACAGCCATCACACACAAGCAGGCCTGTGTTTGGAAGTGAGAATCATATCATGCCCTCCTTCTGTCTGGCACACAGTGTGCCATACAGTCCACACTAAAGAACTGGATGAATGAATGAATGAATGCCCAAGAAACATGTCTCAGACAGCAGAGAATGACTGGCCTGAGCAACACCAAGATGTGACCTGCAACTGTCTTTGAATCAGAGGAATTGTGCTCTGCCGCATTGCCACCATCCAATAAAAAGGTTTAGCTCCTTTGTACATTAGACAACTCTCTGGGTGATGCTGTACACATACTTCCAGGGATTTACTCATGAGAACTCTGGAGATTTCTGTGAACACAACATGTCTGAACACATAGGATTAAGATACAACAGAAGAAAATCCTCACAAAGCCCTCTGTAAGATGCTCCCTGCAATGTTTATATTTCTGACTTCACTGTTAGGGACATCAGAAACCTGACCTTTGAACCCTGCAGTCTGAGTACAGCTAATAAGAGCATAATGAATGTGGAGAAAAAGGACCTGCTAAAGCTTGTCAGTGTGTTATTCAGGCTTCGCAGAAGAGGGTCTTACCATTTAGGTATTAAGTTCAAGAGAAGTTTTTTTTTAGATGTCTGTTTGGAAATGTATGAGCTGAGTGTACACATGTGAAGACTGAGAGATATCCAGGCATGAGCAGATCACTTTGTTAGCTTTGAAGCAGGGAGGAAGGAGTAAGAGCCTTGGAGTGAAAAAAAAGGCTGTTCAGCAGAAAATACAATACACTGTGACTAACTTATCCTATGTGAATCTCGTGTCATGAGGTACTTTGTGTGAGACACAGGGTAGGAGCTCTTCCAATGTCAATACTGCTGTGAAGCCTGGTCCCTACTCTGACTTCTCATGCTCCGTGGGACTTCACATGCACTTCTAGGCAAGTGAGGCAGAGTCAGATTCTGTCTGTGACCCCATTCACTGTCATTCCTCTGGGGCCCCTGAGAGCCCAGGGCAGCTGCAGCCTCTGCCACCCATGTAGAGGGTCAGGCCAAGCTATGTCCATCCACTCTCTGCAGCAAGCTTGAGAGCAGAGTCCCAGTACTGCCATCGATCTGCACCTGGACCCAGCCACACAGAGGACAGTAGTATCCTCAGTGGTCAGCACACTTGGTGGAAGTTGCAAACCAGGGTTGACTTGTGCTGAGGGAACACATCCCTCTGCTTTCAGGACCCAGAACCTGGCCCTCCTTGATGGAGAGTGAGAGTGTCCTGACAGGTGGCAGGATATGTACAGAACAGGACAATCTCATCCATGTTATTAGCACCTTGTTTCTCATGACAACGAGCTTTTTAAACATAGCCTACAGTCTTAGCATTGGGGGTCCAGCAGTGAGTCGAAGGGACATAGTCTTCCATGAAGCATTACCTATCAAAGATTCTTTAGAAACCAAATGACAAACGGTTTCTAATTCTATCCTGTATCCTTCTACTGCTATGGCACTGTGTTGGTATATTTATCTACTTGTCTATGCATTCTATCCCTCTTACTCCAGGTAGGTCTACAGTTGGGTAGTCATTAGAAGTCCAAGAACAAGAGAATTTGAGCTCCCTGAATGGATAATTCCTATGAGAATACAGAGCATTTTAGACATTCCATCAGAGTCAACAGTACAACTCAAGTTGAGAAACACATGAGACATAACATAAACCTGCAGTGATAGTGTGATTGCAGCTTATTTTCCTGTGTCTCCAAGAAGGGTTTAGATAAAGAGAGATGTAGTGGTAAGGAGGACTTAAAAATGGAGGCTCTGGTTATAGAGCAAGGCTATGGCTCATTATTGGTGGAATAGAGAGAGATAGAGAAAAGAAAAGAAACACAAGTTTTGGAAGAAAACTAGAATAGACCATGTAGCTAGGATCTATGTTAGGGTGAAGCCATCTCTGGAATCCAGAATGAAGGGATACTATCTCTAAGGGTTAAATTGGAATGTAACTTTTTTTTCCAGTACTGTGGATTGAACCCGGGGACTTGTTCATGATAGGTCAACATTCTAAATCTGAAATATATTCACAAAACTTTTAACAACATTATTATAAAAGATTTTCATACATGTACATAATGTATTTTGATTATAAATCACTCTCATTACTTCCCTCCCCTTCCTGATACAACTTCCAATTCAATACTTCTTTCCAAATGGCCCCTCTTCTGTTTACAGTTCTTTTTCTCTTTTGGTCTTATTTCATCTTCTGTGATATGTTGATGATCCTATATTTTGCAGGAAATTTGAGCCACTGTGATGTGTAGAATATAGTTTTTGGTGATAAGCCCAACAGACTGGCATTTTTTTGTGAGAGAGAGCAAGAAAGAAAGAGAGAATTGGTCTGCCATGACCTCCAGCCACTGTAATCCAACTGTAGACATGTGTACCAACTTGTGCACATGTACAACCTTGCTCCTTTGTCACCTTGTGCTTCTGGATTATGCGGGATCTAGGGAGTTGAATGTGGGTCCTTAGACTTTGCAGGCAAGTGCTTTAAATGCTAAGTTGTCTCTCCAGCCCAGAATATAGGTTTCTGAAATATGTCTTGATGATTCTTCCAATTTTATTAGTATATTTTGTACCATCTCTATTGACATTGCAAATATTATATTTTATTTGAGTCTTCTCTCTTTTTGATGAATTTAGCTGGCATTTTATCAACCTTTTTAAATATTTTTTAAAGAACCAGCTCTTCATTTCATTTTTTTAAAATTGTTTTCACTCTCAAATGAGTGACTTCTACTCCGGTCTTGATTAGTTCAAACCACCTGGTAATTTTAGGTTAGGATATTTCGTATTTTTCTGATGCCTTCAGATGGATAGTTTATTTACTTAAACTACATCTATTCTTCTAATGTAGGAAATTATCACTATGATCTTAAGACTGACTTCATTGAGTCCCATATTTTAGTTACATTGTGAATTCATCATTTTTCAGTTCTAGAATTTTTTTTGATTTTTATTTTGTTCAATGTCAGTCATTGTTTATTAGTGAGTAGTAGTTCAGTCTCAGATAGTTAGTGCATTTTCTGTTACTTTTCTTATTTGTTTTTTGCACTGGAGTCTGATATAATACAGGGAGTTATATCTATTTTCTTAAACTTGCAGAGCCTTACTTCATGAGCCAGCATATGATCTATTTTAGAGAAGGTTGCAAGAGATTTTGAGGAGAATGCGTATTTTTTACTGTTGGATTGTATCTATATTTGGTGTTCTGTTCACCTGTACCTGGACAAGCCTTTCTACTATAAGATTAAGAAATTTTAGTTCAGTAATTTTATTGAAGATATTTTCTACACCATTGGCCTATAGCTTTCCCCATTCTTCTATGCCCACAATCTAAATGTTTGTTCTTTTAAAGGTGTTGCACATTTCTCTTATATTCTACTTGCACATTTTTTAAATTTGTCACTGGTTTTGGATTTATGATCAATGTCATCTTTCTTATTTTTAATTTTTTAATTTATTTTTTTTTCCTTTATTAGTTAGTTTTGTATTCAGCAAATACAGTCAGTTTGGTACCATTATTAGGCTCATCCATGACCTACTCCCTCCCCTTGGCCCCTCCTTGTTGAGATATACGGGTCATGCATTGTGGAGTTAGCCCACAGTTATGGGTAAGCTAAATGTCTCTGCATATCACGATCCAACATGTGGCTCTGCCATTCTTTCCGCCCCATCTTCTGCAAAATTTCCCTGAGCCATGTTGGGTTCATTTTTGGTCTGCTTCAGTGATGAGGTGTTGGGGGCCTTCAAGCCATGATAGTCTTTCCTCACAGGATCAATTCTGTTGGTTGTGATTTATTGGGAGCCTTTTAACTGAGATACTTCATTATTTTCCATTATGCTTTTCTTTTATATCTCCATCTTGTCAGTAAATTCATTTTTTCTTTCTTGGTTTGACTTTCTTCTTGTTTCTTGGAAGTCATTCATGCATTTGGTCATGTCCTCATTGAGTTTACTCCACTAAATGTTGACTTCATTTTTAGTCGATTCTCATGCACTCCATTCCACCATTATTGAGATCTTTTTTATCCTCTTTCAGTTTATTAAGTTGTCTATTGAATTGTTCTTATTGTTTTGTTTTACATTTCATTCAAGCATCTATAGTATTCTTCTTGTCAATTCTCTTCTATTTCATCCAGCCTCGATCATGGCCTCATTAAATGCATTTAATAGGCTTATCATAATTTAATATTAGGATTCTTTGAAGATTCTTGTAAGTTTTATTTGGAGACTACCAGTATTTAACTAGAATTTCAGTTGGGATATTTTGCCTTGGTGTCTTGTAGTTTTTGTTTTATGTTGGTGCTTGCCCATGTCAATGTAGTGCTCTTGTCTTGCTTGGAATGTAGTAATAACAGCTATTGTGGAACCTCTCTTGAGTCACCTGTTCAGCCTTGGTCAAGATGTGTATATGTGATGACAGTCTGTCTGCATATTTGGGGTGGGTACATATGAGTAGGCTTATCTTTGTGTGTTTTACCTTCATGTCAGTCAGTGCTACATTCTGGGAGGCCCTGGGATACTAAATAGCCAAAAGTTGCAGTGTGATCAGCTAGACTAGACTTTCAGGAGAGCTGTCTAGAGTGAGGTAACAATTCAGGGTCAGGGACCAGACTCTTCTGTCTCTGGTCAGCAGCCATGTGTCATGGGAGCAGAGCTTTCTGGTCCCTAAACACTTCTTAGCAGATCCATGCTGCTGATTCAAATAAGCACTGAGGAAAACATAAGAATGTGAAAACAAAGCACTAGTGAAGAGTATAGAAGCCTGGATAGAACACAAACTCAAAGCTCTCATTTAGATTGTTTCCTACCATGGTATTTGTTTTTGTTAGTTTATGAATAAAACTTTTAGAAAACATATATTTTTCTCAGTCTTTCAAGGCCTGAGAATTCATGAATCAGAATTGTCCTTGAGTAGCTCACAGATTACACACTGATCTAGAGAAGAGTCCTCCTGTCTCCCTCTCATGAAAGGACTCACTTGTGGAGACATTATTTTCTTCCCAGCCAGACAAGTCATTTAAGGACATGGCCAACAAGGCAGAGTTCAGGATGCAAAAGGAAGAATTGTACAAAGATATTACAGAAGGAAACCCAGCCTGAATTTAGCAGCCTCAGCTCACTTCCTCAGCACTGTCTCTTTTGCTCAAAGCTCCAAGCACAAAGGTGACATTACCAGAGTTGCTTTCCCCACATGGTACAGTTTATTCCTGAGGAGTGGCCTTCTGTCAGAGGGGATTCCACAGGAGCTACTCAGCAGGAATTCCTCAGTAGCTCTAGTCACTGATCACTGGGAGGCCCCTGCATCCTTCAGATAATGTAAGCATGGGTATTTTCTGGATATGACAATCATAATTCTCTAGGAGCATGGCTCTTACTGAGCAGAGTTTCATGGTTCATCTTTGCTCAAGAACTAGGGCTGGAGAAGATGGCTTAGAAGTTAAGGCATTTGCCTGCAAAGCCAAAGGACCCCGGTTCGATTCCCCAGGTTCCACGTAAGCACAAGGTGGCACACCCATCTGGAGTTCCTTTGCAGTAGCTGGAGGTCCTGGAATGCCCATTCCCCCTCTCTCTCTCTCAAATAAATAAATGAAATATATTTTTTTAAAAAAGAACTACAGACGTTCTGGTATGTTTCCCTGAAAATTTGAGATGTTAACAGAGCTAAGAGAACAAGGGACATTTTAACCTTTCTGAAGTAAATCATGAATTGTAACCATGACCCATCATACTGGTCTTTTATGATGGAGAAACAATTTCACTTACTGACAAAGGACCTTGTGTTCTGCAATATAAACTCACTAAGGGCAAATAATTTGAGGTGAAGGTAGTGAAACTTGTAAGGGACACATACTGGCTTCTAGGAGTTTTTCTCCTTGCTAGCATGGTTCTAAGATACCTTTTGGTTTTTTTTTTTTTTTTTGTTTGTTTGTTTGTTTTGTTTTGTCTTTTTTTAGAGAAAGGAGAGTGAGATAGAGTGAGATATCTAGATAGATAGATAGATAGATAGATAGATAGATAGATAGATAGAGAGGAAGAGGCAGAGAGAAAGAATGGGCATCCCAGGACCTTCAGCCACTGCAAATGAACTCCAGATGCATGCAACCCCTTGTGCATCTGGCTTACGTGGGACCTGGGGAATCGAACCTGGCTTCTTAGGCTTCACAGGCAAATGCCTTAACTGCTAAGCCATTTCCCCAGGCCCCCTAAGATACCTTTTGTAGTTTACTATCAAAGGGCACATTTTCATAGACTATAATTTTACCTTTACGTTTATAAGTCAGTTATCCTCTGCACATGAAAAAGTTATAGCACCTCATTCATAATGTTAAGGAGGAATTTTAAAGATGTTGTCATCACAGAAAATTGGACACAGATATCTTTGATTTTTACCATGGGTGTGTATCTCTCTCAATCCATGCAGGCTAACTTAGTGTATCAAAGTCTTCAATCTATCATTTAAAAATTCTTCTCTGTGCCACTACAGAGAGGGATGTATGTTTGAAAAATAAGTAGGCATCATTCATCCTGGTGTCTCCATCATCATTCCAGCCACAGACTTGAAGTCCTTCATTGCCACTGTTGCCCACAGCTTTCTGGGAAATGAGAGCCTAAGAAGGCTAGTGATGCCTTCCTTACTGGATGCACATTGGATTGTTCCATTTGGAGATTCTCTATGATACTTATGTTTTGACTCACCCATTGCTAATCTGTCTCTCCAAAGTTGAATCTCCTTTGGCTCACATGAAAATTTAGACATTGTCCTTCTTGGTGGCTCTTCACCAATATGTGGTTCACCATCGGATTAATAGTTCTGTTCCACACTTTGAATCACTGTGGACCTCCACTGCGTATTGTGACCACTAATCCCCACCTACTACGTTTAAAGCTTTTTGGGTGCCCATCAATCACTATAATCGCTACAGGGAAGCATCAATGTGCTGAATTCACCATCCTCTTTATCATACCTGGTTAAGGGAAAATTACCCAATGTTAGGGGAATTAGGTCAGCAGATATTAAGCAGCTCTTTGTCATCAGAAATATGTAGGAAAATGTGTTGGAAATTCCCTTAACAGTTTCTTATCTTCTTTATCATTTCACTTCTTTCAAGATAATCCTAGGCTTACCTGGAACTCACTCTTAGCCACAGGCTGGCCTCAATATCACAGCAATCCTCCTATCTCAGTTTTCTGATAGCTTGGATTACAGGTGAGCTCCACTTTCCCAAAATCAGTTTATCATACGATATGTCCATTTGTTAAAAGGAATGCCATGCTTTAGTTGAGAAACACTCTCATTTCCTTTCCCACTCCTAAAGACAGCTGCATGAAGTGGAATGCTCTTGCTATTCTTTCTGCTTTGTTCAAGAGCCAATGCACAGTTAGTCCAAGATTGGGTATTATGAAGACTTGTTTTTTTTTTTTTTGTATCACATTTGTTAATGTGTAACTATACCTTCATCAACAGTGGCCTGGCATGAACTGGCTTACACCCTACTAATCTCTCCATGAGTTGTATACGACTGGTCATTCCTACTGCTCCTACTACTTGCTTGGGTTTTATCAGATGGGAACAAGTTGTGATTGTGTTTAACCCACACATGGTCAGGTTTATCCACAGTGTAAGGTGGTATTTGAGAATAACAGTATCCCTCTTATTCCCAGATGGAACTGCTTCTACCAACATTGTTGTAGGATTAGATGACCACAACTTGGTTGCATTCTCATTTTCTGTGTGCAGCTCTGTTGCCACCCAATATCAGTGTTTTAAAAATAATTTTATTTATCTTAAAGTAGAGAAAGAGAGAGAGGGATGGACGGAGTAAGGACATTCCTGGCTTTAGTACCACTACAAACACACCCCAGACACATGTTCCACTTGGTATATCTGACTTTACATAGGTTCATGGGAATTGAATCCAGCTGTCAGGTATGAAAGCAAGCAACTTTAACACTGAGCTATTTCTTCATGCTCTGATCTCAATTTTTGATGCAACACAATAAAATGATCTGTAGCTACAGAAGCCATATTCTTAGCCCAGGTCATGCTGATTTTAGGACAGGATCTTAAAGCCGAACCATGGAACATTCCTACTTGTTTATCTCAAACCTTCCAAAGTGTTCACCATGACATCTGTGAGCCTCTTGGAACTTCGTTCTGCTCACCTGAGACCCTGCTCGATGTATTACCCAGCTTTCCTCACTCAGAGCAAGATGGGAAGTCAGGCAGTACTCAGATTTTGGAGCTTCCTTGAGGAGTATCCTCCTGCACATACAAATATTCCCATGTGTCCTCCATGAAGGAATATTTACAGAATTTTTATTTTTGAAGTTTCACTTAGGGCTAGGAAGCAACTTCAAGTTTGAACATGGCTATAGCTGAGGCTTTTCCTACCCTTTCAGTGTAAATCTGACATGCTCTCAGTACAATGCTTTTCTCATCGCAGTTGACTAGAAGGTGGGCACATGGAAAGCCAAATTTCTTAGGGTCAAATTCCACTGAGTTATTTACTTTGTGGATAGAAGGGTCTCAGGGAACTGAGTGCACTCACCAACTTTTTGGACACCATGACCCTCCACTCACCCTACATGATGGAATATTAATAAGTCAGCCTACTTGAGGTCTTTGTGTTGGTTATACACGACGTCTTGATTAAAGACACCAATCATTTTAATTGGTATTCTGAGGATGGATCTAGACAAAGCACTGCAGGTAGTGGGACCCTGAAGTGTTCAGCATCACCTCTGTGATAATCCAGAATAATTGTAGTAGCACTGTAGTAATGATCCACTTCTACATTTGTCTTCAGGTGTCTTTGCAGAGCCATTTTCACAGGTTCCAGGCACAGACTGTTCCAAGCAGATTACAGGGTGAATGTCAAACCTATGTGTGCAGTGTTGAATCCATACTCCAGATAGAGCAGCCCCATGTAATGCAGGTAGATGCACACTTGTTGCTGGCATTGATCAAAGTAGTCTGACTTTTCTCATAACTCCTCTTAACACTTTAACATACTGGCATGCCATAGGCTAGGACAATGTGTATAGTTCCCCTGAGTATGGTGGGAATTGCTGAACTTCAAGTGTTAAGCCAAATGCTGATGGTGAACTATAGGCACATTACAACAGGACTTTGGGCTGGCTACATGGGGCAACAGTAGATAATATGACTACAGATGGAGGGTCCTCAGATAATGAATGTTTACCCTTATGTCACCCCTAGTTGCTATTTTCTCAGGGTCAGAATCTGAGGAGGCCAGATTACTTTCTAAATTTATGTTCAATCCTTCAAGCCCCACCCTATATACACAGGCCCTAATGATTGAGTTTCAGTCTTGCTAATGTCTCTGCACCAATTAGGTACAGAAATGTGACAATGACCCCACTGTACCTTCTACTTCAGAATCCATGGACTTGTGTTACAGAGCCATTTTGTGAGGTCCTTTGATATTAAATGAACAAATCATGCTTTCAGAGTCAATGTGAGGGTTGAGATTAGACAGTATAAGCCCTGATCCAGATAGAATTATCAAATAATGATGCCACACCCCAATGTGAACCTGGATCCAAAGAGCAACCCAATTATATTTATGAGACCATTGTCTACATTGGAGTCATTGTCAGAGGTAAGGTAAAGTAAGATACATTTCATTTATTAAGTGAAGATGGGAGTAGAGTGGCTTGCAAACAAAACAGTTTATGTTTATGTTGTTGCTAATAAATGAGTGATAATCATGCTGATGGCCATGTGACAATTGTGAATTTTGCAGAAATGTGGCTCCTCTCAACTCTTCTGCTTCAGCATCTGTGAATTGGGAGATATGAGCACATTTTCTGAGGGGCATGAATCTTAGAGCAGCACCTGAGAATTCAGAAACCAGGTAAGTGCTGAAGGTGGACTGGTGGACTGTGTAATCCCAATTGCACACAAAGGGGCTCAGATAATGATGCAGCACCCCTCCATCAGCCTGACAACTAAGTGGGGCTAATTTTTATGATGCTCTTCTCCTCTCAAAAAACTTGGGCATGTGTTTCTACCTAGGAAAAATTTTAGAGGTTCTAAATTAGAGGTGGATGTGGGTCTTTATGAGTCCAAATAGATGCCTTTCATGGTGGCACAAGGTTTTAATACAAGCACAGTGGGGCTCTAGGTAGGAGGATCACTGTTAGTCTGAGGCCAGCCTGAGATTTCATAGTGAATTCCAGTTAGCCTGGGCTACAGAAAAAACATGTCTTGATAAACAAAACAGAACAGAAAATGAACAAATTGAGGCTTGAAATGTGTTGCTCCAATAGACATGACCCCATAATTGTGTCATAATTCTTTAGCATTTTGAGGCTAAAATGGAGTCCCAAATAATAAATAGGTGCCTCAGTTTCAACCTAGTAGTAAGTATGGTCCAATTATTCGAGTGAGTCCCATCCATGCCTCTGACAATGGAAAAGAGTATGGAGGAATAATTTCCAGAAATAATAGATCAGGAAACACCAGGTAAATTTCAGAATCAAAATGAGAGTTGTGAGAGGGCAGTTCAAGTCACAAGCAACATAGCAAGGACACAATTCTTGATTCCTGAAAACCAGGAGCAACTTTGTTGAAATGACCCCCTCAACCATCCAAACTGGATCAACATCCTGGAGAATGAGGGAATTGGAGACATTTTGTGTGGTTCCTAGACTCTACAGGGGCAAAATAAGGGCGCATGAGAAGGATGGACTTCAGATGCCTCTTAATAGGAGGGTTCCACCTTATGATTCAGCACACTTTGTCAGCCTGGCACCAGTTAGGGCTTAATTGAAGGAGTCCCATACCCACCGGTGACATTGGGCATGTTTGATAGGTCTCTTTAGAAATCCTTTCCAAAGCCAGGAGTGGTGGCTTATGCCTTTAATCCCATCACTGGGGAGGCAGAGGTAGGAGGAGCACTGTGAGTTTAAGGCCACCCTGAGACGACATAGTGAATTCTGAGCTAGTGCGAATTCCTACCTAGTAAAGCAACCAAACAATAACAAAAGAAATCCCTTCCCCACATAATGGTACTGAAAGGACTAAGTAACTTTCAGAGTCAGGAGGAGAGGCTAGAGTGTGTCATTTAAGCCACACCCAACATAGGCCACCATTATTGCATCATAAACCAGTTTAAGTGCCTGTCCAGTCAGGGCCTGCTTTGCTGAACTGAACCCTTTGTCCCTCCCTAGAGCTTCAACATTTGGGAAAGTGGGAGACTTATAGACATTTTGTGTGGTTTCTGGATTTTGCAGGATCATTCAGAGTAATGGTGAGTGATGAGGGAAGACTTCAGAATCCTGACTATAAGGTTCCACATAATGATTCAGCCTATGACCCAATGGGACTTAGTTGTATAGAGACCCATCCCCGCCTCTGACCGTGTGCATGTCTGTATAGGAATACCTTCAAGAAGTAATGGACCTGATAAGACAAGGTCACTTTCAGAGTCAAGATGAGAGGTGGGAGTAGGTAGTTCAAACCAAACTCATCATAGGCAGGCGACAATTACTGAGTCCTAACCCTGTTGATCGTACTGAACCAATAGGAGAATGTTACGTTGGAATGAGCCCCAACCCTCCCTTCCACATCCACATCTGGGGACTAAGGGGATATGATGCCATTTTTTGAGGGTCCTGGATCTGAGAGGACCCTGACTTTCCTGACATGCTGAGTCAAAGTGAGTACTAAGGGTGCATTACAGAAGTACTGATCAGATAAAGGGTGCCTAGATGATACTGATAGTTTTTAAGCCTCACACCTAGCCTGGGACCTAATTATAATGAACCACTTTCTTCCTCTTGACATCAAGTATGTGCGAATATAACCCATTTTCAGAAATTCTCCATCTTAGAGGGGGGCAGATCATGTCTGAGTCAAAACTTTGAGATAGGAGCAGGTCATACTAGGTCCACACCTCTTAGACATGTGTCAATAATTGAATTGAAACCTTTTATGGGTACTCAGAAAGTTTCGGTGGTATAAAATGTGAGAATGCAACTAATACCCACACTTCTGCCTCAGCATCTGGGGACTTGGGGAATAGCACCATGTTGTAGTGACATATAGTGAATTTCCTGGATCTCAGATGACCCTTCTTGCCTTCACACTGAGTGATAGCTGAAAGTACACAGGAGAGACCATTCTCTAGGTAGAGGATCCCCAAATATTTCACCGTAGTCACCATAGTCACCCTGGTATGAAGTGTGCATCAAACACTATTGAGTCTTAGCTGGTTATCTTTGTGAACTAGAAATGCAGTAGCCATGTTCTAAGATATCCAGAACAGAGAGCAGATCTCATATTTTTCAGAGTGAAAGTCATGAGTATGTATTGAGAAAACCCATCTCAATATGGATGGTCCACAAGTAATACATTTTTTGAGCTTGTTGCATAATACATTAGTGGCCCAGTTGCTTGAATTTTCTAATGCACCTGTGTCTCCAGGTATTCTGTGCAGATAAGCCGTTTTTGTAGGTTCTCAGAGCTAAGACAGTCAGTTTATTTATAAGTCTGGAAAAGTTCTGTATGTGCTGTGAGAGCCACAACTGACATGGACATCCCCAGTATGTCTAGTATAATCTTCTAAAATGCCAAGTACCGAAATGGGGCTCACTAGTGGAAAATAGCCCCATTTTGTCTTTAGTTTCTGCATTCACATCTAGGGAGATGGAAGAACTATCCCAATTTTGTGAGGGTTTTGGAGCACAGATGTTCCTACACAGATTTCAGAGTGAGCAGAGACCCAAGTAGTAACTCCATTGGATCCAATCCAGATGGAGGTAACCCGGATGAATGCTTTTCCCTCTTGTAAACTCTGAGCTGAATGTAGTCCAAGGGTTAATTTGTTCTTTGAACAGTCCATCTCCAAGGCTCTTGTGAGAATTATCCATTTTGGAAAATTGTCAGATGCTAAGGGAACCAGGAACCATAAAGGCAGAAATTGAGACCTCAGTGTGGAATGCAGAAGGTCCATTCTAGACAGAGCGTCCCTGAGAGCCTTGTTTATTTCTCTCCATCAACAGTTGCAGACCTGTAACAATGACATCCTCTCCACCCTTGAACTTTGTCATCCTGTGACATGGGCAAAAACTTCCATGTTGGTGGCATTCTTAGAGCTAAGAGGGACATGTACTTTCAGAATGAGTATGATATGGGATGGTGGATGACTGAAGACCCATAGCAAGTGGAAGACCATTAAGTAAATCTACTGAAATCAGATGTAACCAAAATGTTGTCATGATTTTTTGTTGTTGTTGTTGCTGTTGTTGTTTTTTGCTTGTTTGTTTGTTTGTTTTTCAAGGTAGGGTCTTGCTCTAGGTCAGGCTGACCTGGAATTCACTATGTAGTCTTAGGATGGCCTCGAACTCACAGTGATCCTCCTAACTGTGCCTCCTGAGTACTGGGATTAAAGGCATGTGCCACCACAACTGGCTGAAAATTCTTTCTCTTTTTTTTTATTAGGATGTCACTCCACAGTTGCCATTTCAGAGGTCCCAAAAAATGGGAAGTTTATAGTGCTAGAAAAACTGCAGTTGATTGTTGTCGCTACCCTTCCTGTCCAGCAGAATAAGGCAATGGCAATCGGGAGTCTTCTCGAAGCAGTTTATTCAGGAATCCTTGACATCTGGGTGTGTGGGGCCCTGATAACAAGCCCTCCTCCCTTTAAATAGCCCGCCTAACCTAATCAGCAGCTGCCACGTGGGCGTAAGCAACAGGGCGCAGCCAACCACCTGATGGTGATCTAATCATACGTAGCGCTGTACATGCGCACTTTGCAGTGTGTACGAAGGGGAAGCAGGAAGTGATGCTTAGTCATGATACTTGGCAGCCAGCCCAGGCGCCATCTTGTAATGGCCGCCATACTCGCAGAGACTTGGCAGGAAGCCCGGGCGGCCTTGGGGCGGCGACCTTGGCAGGAAGCCCTGGGCGGCCATCCACACCGGCTCTCCACAGATTGTAGAAGGCCAAATCCAGGTAGATGATCCCCAGCTAATACAGCTAAGCATTTGATGGTGTTTGGTCCAAATAGACCACACTTGTTGCAGTGATTCCCTTCCCTCATTCACCTTTGGGAACTGTGTGCATAGGAACAAGTCATGGAAATTTCAGGTCTGAGGGTTCCAGATAGCATTGTCAGTCAATACTAGAGTGAGTAGTTGCTTGGAAAACCACACACACACAAAGTAAAGAAATCCCATCAGTCTAGGGTAAAACTTATTGATGCAGCTACTCCAAATGTGGGATTGAGGGATCTCCTCAGAATAATTCCCTTGCAGCCTTTGTTGGTACAGATATTTCATAGCATTAATTTTTGCATATTCCTGATTGAAAAACGCGGTTCTTGACTTCTTTAACCAGATCTGAGGGATCTTGAAGTTTGGTGCAAAGAGCACATTCTCAGCAGAATGGACCTTCAGATCCTGTGGTAACTGCAGGTGATAAATGAGACAGGATGGTGGGAACTTGCACTTCGCAAGAGGGAGAGCCCCACAATCCTGTGAACCTGGTAGGGAGACTTGGCTTAGTGTTCAGATCATGTGCATGTTCACTTCTGCCTGTGGGATGTGAAAGAACTGTGGGTCTGCATCCGCAGAATGTGGGAAGAGGAATCTAGTGGTAATGTTCCAGAGCCCAGAGGGAAAGCATGAAAAACTTTAAGCAACATATCTGAACATTCCTACCAATCCAGGCATCATTCTTCAACAATGTGATTAAAAGCATCTGCATCTAGCCTCATATAGAGTCTTATTTGGAATCCTGGAGATTGTGGGATTTACTGGTAGGATATATCTATGAATCAACAGAGGACTTGTGTAGAGTAATAATGACTAATTTGTGAAAACCCAAGACAAATATGTTCCAGCAGTCAAGTAAGGAATGTGGATAGGAATAAATATGTGAAGGATGACCACATCCCTAAACAAGGACCTTCCCAGGTCTGCTTTCTCTGTTTCTCAGCCCTGGGTGTGCCAGGCAGAGAGACTGTTTTGAGCTTGCACTCATTACCAGATACTAGCTGAGATTGGACAGTGTAAGTGTGTCAAGGTCCTTGGGATGATGTCAGTTTAACCAAGAGACATCACATACAGGGGAGATATAAGAATGAACAAGTCTGATGGATATATACTTGTAGATTTAGGAAGCATACTTGTCTAGAGTTATGAGTCTATTTTATTGTCAACACTAGAGACCATGTACAGAAAGGAGCATATGTGTCCCTTGTTGTTGTCTCCTGAGTGATATCCTTCTACCTGGGAGATAAAGAACTAGATAAGAATGAATGACACCAGTTTGCAGAAACAAAAGTCTTGGGATCTGAAAGGTCAAAATATAAAACAAAAAAATATGATTGACAGTCAACCCACCATAGAACACAGGGCTGTACAGGAATTTGCAATGTACCCTTGGCACACTCTGAGTCCTGAGTATCTCAGTCAGTTTCAACCACCTGTTTTCTATCTACATCATTGCTCCCAGTAGGGAAAGGCCCCTGATAACAAGAACCTTGACAGAGATCAACACAGGAATGATCCCAGGCCTGTCAGTACACAAGGTGAGTATGGAGGGACTCCCATCACACAGGAGAATCATGCCCTACCTGACCCTTCTGTCGGTTATGGGAAATGTAAGCATTGTAGGTTGATTCCCTCTCATCAAATATTCTTCTCTTTGATTTACATAAATAGGGCTTTGGTTTGGGGAAGGTGTCCTCTGGTCATGACAAGGAACCTTCTGAACCTTGCCAGTTATCATGAAGCCAACACAGAGTACCCATCACATTAGCTACACTTAATTAAGCCACCATCAATCACACCTGTCCAAGTGAAGGCAGAGGTGAGACTCTTTCACTGACACTTGCTTCATTTCTGGAAAGCTTACAAAAGTTCCAGGATTTTAAATTCAGGCCAGCATCAAAAATTCCTGCCTAGACCCTGCCATAGGAAGGGTAAAAGCCCAGGGTGAGCACATAGGGACCTTGTCATATAGAATGGGTTGACTTCTGCAAATCCACAAAACTCCTTTCACAAGCTAATGCCCATGTTCTCCTTACAGTCAATACCTATGTGCCTCTGTGACTGTAAGGGTGTTGTAGACAGCAGGAGATGATGGTCTGTGTGTAAGGCACTGTCCTAATGTCAAATAGCAGAGAAAGATCAAGAGGGGTCAACAGTCAAGATGATGTGCACAACTTGAACACAAGCAAAATGTCCCACCCTATACATGAAAACCCATGTTTCCTAGATCCACACACTGCTTTCAGACCAGGAGTCCCATGATCTGTGATCCACCTTCATCCTCTGATCATTTGACAGTGCCTTACTCAGGCTCTCAAACGTCAGGTCTGTCAGTAAGAGAGGAGCACTGTGCTCTTACAGATCACTGAAGGTAGAACATTTAACATTTCATCACATGAGCTATCAGAAAATTGGTAATGTATAGTCCATCTGAACTCTTTTATATAATAGTTCTCTGAGTTAGCATCATCTGACAGCTTTCCCGGACTAGAGTGAAAGTATCTTCACCTCAAATGTCTATATCCTCCATGGAAGGTTTAGACCTCCCATCCCAAAGTAAGTCACAGAATCCCATAATGGTGCAGGAGTCCATAGAGGAACACGATACCTCATCCTGTTCTACCTGCTCCTTTTTATCCTGTTCTTCCTCCTGCTCATATCCCTCAGTCTATCCTCTAAGTTCCAGGATCTCAGAGGAGGAATTTTGTGATTCTGGAGCTCCAAGACCTTCTCACAGTCCTCAGAGTAGTAGCTTCTCTTCCAGTTTTCCTCCATTTAAGCCAACTACTCGGGGCTCACACCTGGAAAATTAAGGCCAAACTATCAACTCACATGCCGTTCTAGCTGTTGGATCCTATCCCCACTGTCAGCTTGATGAGAAAATCATTGAGTTAGTTCTGTTCCTGCTCCTCAAGTATTGAATGTAGGAGCTGGCCACCAAAGAATGAATGGTCAACATAGCCATTAGGAAGTTCCAGGATTAATATCCTTTGATCTTCTATGTAATGTCTCAAAGCATGTTGTTGATCTTCGGCATTGAGAGGAAAGAAGCAGAGCCTTGTACCCCTTCCTATGTTCTTGTTCCTGTCCCAGATCTCACATATGATGGGATGCTGACTGACTTCCGGAGCATACATAAGACAGGTCACCTGATGATGGTCCTTTTCATAATCTTCAGTGAAGGGCATCATAGCAGAGAGGAGGTGTTTTGGAGCATACTGAAATATGTAGGACCGTTTGATTATACGAATCCTTTCATATTTGTGCATGCTTGGAAACTCATCAGTAAAGAGTTTGTGCAAAAGGTACTGCTGGGTTCCACACACTGAGCCTGCTCACTGTGAAGTCTCATGGGGCCAAAGGCCCTTGCTGATTCCAGCCCAATGAAAAATCCTGATGTCTTTGAACAGAATCCTTAGTATTGATCCCAGGTGCTATCCATGCAGTAATATAAGTTTGTGAGAGTTGAGATAGTGACAGCCTGGTTCACACCTGCTGTAGCAGACAGTGCTCCAGCCATGAACAAGACAAATTTTAGTTCACAAATGGCTTCTAGTGAAGATAAGGTCAGGCAGTGATGAAGTACTGTAGGGTGAGACAGGATGTGTTAGAGTACAGAACAAAATCTCCCTGAGTTACCATGCTTATGTGATTTGGGAATTTACCTTTTTTTGTATTCTAAGACATGTTATTTTGCCATAGTTTCAGATTTTATGCTCACAAAATGTCTTATTCTTTCAGTTATTGGGGTTTATCATGGTTAAGTGTTTCAAACATATTAGGTATCATGCCTTTCATTTCTGACACTATACCATGGCATTGGGATTGGATTTTCTTTGGCAATGGGAAAGAACTTGACACAGAAATGAATAGAACAAAGCTAATTTTTGTTCACTTCTTTACTTTAGACTCTTATTCTGAATCTTTCAGGGACATACACTAGGGTTTTGGTGAACATGTTTAAGATTAAAGCTAAAACATATAGATACCATCTCTGTTCAATTCTTCAACCCTTCTTTGAGCACCTTTGCTAGGGCTTCTGTCTACTTTAGTCATGGGCACTTAGGAGACCTCTGGATCCCTGGTTTGGTAGGTGTTGAGTGTCCTCAGTGTCTATTTCTTTCACCCTTGTGCTGATATCAGGTTCAGCAAGAAAGCAGCACTCTTACTCATTTACCCAATTCCTATGTGGTTTCAGGTAGGGCTGGGGTGAAGTGTGCTGGGTCATTTATCTCCTCAGGTACTGCTTCCATCTGAAAAAGAGAAGCAGAATCCCCAACGGAGAGTGAAGTCGGCATCAGTTAAATGGGTTAACCAGCATCAATTTAGAGATAATATAAAGGATGTAGACTCTCTTCTCCCTCTCCAAATTGGGCATATCTTACTATAGGAGACATTATAGAGGTTTGGTATCAGAGGTAGCCAGGTCTCCTTAAGATTTCAAATGGATGCTTGAAGTGTGTGGCCACAATAGACATGATTCCATAATTGTGTCATAATTCTGTTTATGGCCCTCAGCTTTTCAAGGATAAAATGTGAGACTGAAGCACTCTCAGTGACCTCGCCCAGTTTCCTAACCAACATTCTGTAATCTGAGGATATAAAATCATTTTGTGAGGTTCCTGTATCAGACATGTGTTTCGAGCTATGTTGAGAACTGAGGATGAACACCAGAAGCCCTCTCTCAAGATTCAAATTCACAAATAATGAAGAGGCATTCTGTCTCAGTCTAGTACCAGTTAGAGCCCAATTGTTTTAATATGTTCCATCTACCTCTGTCAACTGGTATGCCTATATAGGATCATTTCTAGAAGTAATGGATCAGGAAGGAGGAGGTCATGATGAGAGGTGGAAATGGGTCATTCATGCCACACCCAACATAGAAGGGCCACAAATATAACCCAATTGAAAGCCTTGGTCCAATGAAGTCCTGTTTGCTGAAATAAGCCTCTTGGCCCTCCTTACTGCTTCAACACTTGGGTAAACAGGAGACTTAGAGACATTGTGTGAGATTCCTGGATTTTACAGGGGGCACTCAGAGTAAAGGTGAGTGATGAGGAAGGACTTTAGAAGCCTCACACTTGATTAAGGGTTCCATACAATGATGCATCCTGGCACCAGGTGGGGCCCAGTTGTATAGGGTCCTATCCCCACCTGTGATGAAGGGAATGTCTTTGTAGGAATTCTTTCCAGAAGTAACATTTCTGAAAGGACAAGGTCACTTTCAAAGTTCAGATGAGAGGTGGGGATGGGTCAATCAAGCTACACTCATCATAGGCAAGCCCCAGTTACTGAGTCATAACCCTGTTCATGGTAATGTGCCAATATGAGGCAGAGATGAGAGAATGAGTCCTTCCCCTCCCCTCCCTTCTGCATGTGGGGACTTAGGGGATGTGATGCCATTTTGTGAGGCTACTGGATTTAAGATGATTCAGACTGGCATTTAGTGTCAAAGTGAGATCTGAGGGTGAATTATAGAAGCCGTGCTTCAGATACAGGGCTCCTAGATGATAATGAAGCATCCCTTTGTAAGCCAAACTCCTAGAATGGAGTACAGTTGTAATGAACCCTTTTCCCCCTCTGGCATTCCATATGAGTGAATAGAAAACTTTTCCAGATTTTCCCCATCTGAGAAACAGATACATTTCTGACTCAAGACTGAGGAATAGGAGTGAGGAATCCAAGGTCCACATGTGCTAGCTAGGATTTAACAATTAAATTTTAACACTGGTATGGAAAATAAGACAGTTGAAGAGGAAGAAAATGTGGGAATGGGTTGGTCCCTACACTTCCTCTTCAGCATCCAGGGCCTTAGGGAACTGGTGTCACATTATAGTGACATTTTTTAATGATAGCCAACATTTCTGGAGTGAGGTTGAATTTCATAGTTGTTTTAATTTGCATTTCCCTGATGGTGAAGGATGTTGATAATTTTCTTAGGTCAGCAATAGTCATTTGTATTTTTTCCTTTGAGAATTCCCTATTCAGTTTTCTGCCCAATTTTTTGAGTGCAGTGTTTGATATTTTTGTTGCTTAGTATCTTGAGTTTTTTCTGTCAGTAGCATAGGTAGAGAAGACTTTCTCCCATTCTGTGGATAGTCTGTTGGCTTTTGTTTATGGTGTGTTTGTACAAAAGCTTTCTAGCTTCATGCAATCCCACTGGTTGGGTGATTGATTAATTTCCAGGGCTACTGGAGTATTTTTCAGGAAATCTTTCCCCACTCTTTTATCATGGAGAGTTTCCCCTATTTTTTTCTCTTCAAGACAATTAAGAGTTTCATGTATTGAATATCAGGTCTTATTCAAAGTCTGGAACAGCTCTGAATGCATTGTAGAAACCATAGCCCATATTTTTTCATCCACAAATATATCAAGTGACAAGCACAAATGGGGAATCACTAGTGGAAATGAACCACATTGAGCCCTTATTTTGTGCATGCACATCTAGGAGTACGGAGGAGCTATAGTCATTTTGTGAGGATTTTGGAGCACAGTAGCTCCTGCTGTTTTTCAGATTTAAGGGGACAACCAAGACATGACTCCTTAGGATCCAATTTAGATAGAGGGACCATAAATAATGGAGACATTTCCCTCTGATAAGGTCTGAAACAAGTGTGGCCCAAGTGTTTAACACTTCCTATGCCAAGACCTTCTCCAGGGCTCTTGTGTGTAAGATCCATGTTTTAAGATTCTCAGAAGCTTAAAGAACAAATACTATAACAGGCATAAAGTGAGACTTCAGAGTGGAATGAAGGAGGTCAACTCTAGGCTCAAGGTCCCTGACAGCATTGTTGATTGCCCTGTATCAACAGATGCAGGCAGACCTATAACAGTGACGTACTATCCAACTTTGAGCTTGTCATAATGGGACTTGGGCAATATTCTTCCATGTTATGGCATTCTTAAATCTCATAGGGATTCATGCTTTCAGAATGGGTATTATACAAGAGGGAGGATGAATGAAGACCCATTGCCTGTGAAGGACCCTTAAATACAGCCACGGATACCAAATAGAGCCCAAACGCTCTAATGAACTTCTTTTCACTCTTTCTCTTGGTGTCACTTCAAAGTCACAATTTTTTTATTTTTATTTTATTTTATTTATTTGAGAGAGAGAGAGGGAGAGGTGGAGAGAGAGGGAGAGGGAGAGAGAGAGAGAAAGAGAGAGACAGAGAGAGAGAGGGAGAGGCAGAGAGAATGGGTGCACTAGGGCCTTCAGCCACTGCAAATGAACTGCAAATGAATGTGCCACCCTGTGCATCTGGCTTGCATGAGTCCTGTCAAAATGAACCTGTGTCTTTTGCCTTAGCAGACAAGCACCTTAACCACTAAACACTCTCTCTGTCCCCAGAGTCACAATTTGTAGAGGTTCTAAGAACCAGAAGTGCAGAATAATAGGAAAACTAAAGATTAAACTGTAGAAGTTCCACTCCAGGAAGATGTTCCCAAAATAATACAGCTGAGTTACTTGGTGAGGTTTGCCCTAAGGAGGGCACACTTGTTGCATTTATTCCCTACCCTCATTCATCTTTGGGAACTGTGTGCCTAGGAATAATTCATGGAGATTCAGGGTCAGAGAGGGCCAGGTAGCATTCTCAGTCAATGAGTGTAGAGTTAGTTGGGACACCTCACACCAAATACATAAGCCCCAATAATCAATTTCAGCATTAATGACTGAGCAACTCCACATGGGAGTTGGGGGATCTCATCAGAATAATTCCCATTTGGTTTCTATTGCTACTTGTAGTTCATATAAACTAGCTTTACATATCCGTGCTTCCAAAAATGTGATTCCTAACTTCTTCAGCTGGGTGTGTGGTACATTTACGTTTTGAAACAAAGAGCACCTCCTCATGATAATGAACATTCAGATCCTGTAGGGAGTCCAAGTGGGACATGTGATAGGATGGTGGGAACTTGCACTTCACAAGACGTAGACCACCACACTTCTGTGAACCAGTGAGGAAGGTTGTCTGAGTCATCTGATGAAGGACGTGTTCACTTCATCCTGTGTGGTGTCAGGTAGTTGTAGGTCTTCATATGATGGATGTGGGAACAGCATCCCCAGGAGTAGTGTGCCAGAACCCTGAGGGGAAAGCACAGAAACTGCTATGCAATGTATGTGAATACTCATAATAGTTCAGGCTGCATTCAGGATCGACGTAGGTAAGAGAATCTGCATCTCTCTTCACATAGGAAGTTTTCATTGGAATCATGGAGACTGTGGAGTTGACTGCAAGGATGGAGCTAGAATTCAACAGAGGACCTAGGAAGAATAATTATGAGGACTTTGAGAAACACCCCCAAAAGAAGGGGTCACTCTTCTTGTACATTTGCAAGGTCTACCCAGGGCTTTCCAAGAGTCGTTCAAACTCCTATCTGTCTGCTCTTTCTCAGAAAAGTGATGCTGTGGAGTTCAGTGAGTCATGAAAGTGAAGAAGTGATCCAAGCTGGTTAACAGAGGGAGGTTGGCTTCCAGAAGTCAAAGTAAGGGACTATAGATAGTATAAATGTGTGAGGGAAGAGCACATCCACAAACAAGGGTCCTCACAGGTCTGCTTTCCCTGATTCTCAGCCCTGGGTGTCCCGGGCAGAGTGATGGCATTTGGTTTCCTCTCATTACCAGATGGGATTTGGAGGTGTCAGAGTCTTGAGGCCCTTGATCCTTGGGATGATTTCAGTTTAACAGAAGGACATGAGGACTCAGGTAAAGGGGAGATGTAAGAATGGAAAAGTCGGATGAATAAGCAACAGTAGACTTTGTGAGTGCCCTTGTCTAGAGTGATGAATCCATGTTATTGTCAATGCTAGAGAACCTATACAGAGGGGTGCATATGTGTCACCTGCTGCTGTCTCCTGAGTGATGTCTTTTGCCCTAGGGGATCAAGAACTTGATCTGAATGGATGACCTCACTTAGCATACACAGTGGTTCTGGGATCTGTGAAGTGACAATGTAAATATTAAAACATGATTGAAGGCAACTCCACTCCAGAACACAGACCATGGCCACACAGAAATTTGCAATGTACCACTGGCACACCGGAGTCCTGGATATGGCTGGCAGTCTCAACAAACTGACATCTATCTAGATAATTGGTCCCAGGATATAAAGACAATGCTCCTACTAAGACCTTGATTCAGATCACCATAGGAATGATATTGGGCCTTTCAGTACTCAAGGTGAGTATGGAGATGCCCCATCATACAGGATAACAAGACCATCCTTGGTCCTTCTGTCAGTTATGGGAACAGGTACAAAGTGTAGGTGGATCCCCTTCTTTCAACTATACTTCACTTTGTCTTTATATTATGAAAATAAGGCCTAAGTTTAGGGAAAACAACCTCATTCATGACAAAGAACCTTGGGGACCTTGCTGTTTATCAATGAGTCTCAAAAGGGAATCTATTACATTAACCACACTGACTTGAACCACCTCTTTTCATCCCCCTGTCCACATGCAGGGAAATGTGAGACTCCTTCCCTGACTTTTCTGGCATTTCTAGGAGGGGAACATATGTTCCAGGATCCTGACTCAGGCTAGAATAAATGTGGGGTCTACACACTCCCACAGGAGGTTTGAAACCCAGAATGAGAATATAGGAACTATAGACTTCTTCAAGTATACGAAACTCCTTTCAGGAGTGAGTGTCCAGCCTTGTCTTTGCAGTCAAGAGCTGTGTGCCTCTGTGACTGTAATGGAGTTATAGGCACCAGGACATGAAGATCTGTATGCAAGGCAGTGTCCTTATGTCAAATAGCAGAGAAAGGGCAAGAAGGGTCAGCAGACAAGGTGATGTGCAAACCATGATCATGTGTAAAATGTCTCATCCTAATACAGGAGAACTACACATTGCCTTATATCACACACTATGCTTTGAGACACAGAGCCACATGATCTGTGATCCATCCCCATCCTATGAAGATTTGACAGTTCATCTCTTAGGCTTTGACAGGTCAGTGAGGAGTTCTGTGGTCTTATATAGCATTGAAGTGGTAATAAGCAACAGACCTCTGTCTGAACTATCAGAAAAGTGGCTCTCTATTGTTCATATGCACTCTAGTTGTATATAGGTGTCTGGATTAGCATCACCATGGTCCTGACTGGTGTTATAGACTAGAGTCAACATGTCTTCACCTCAAAAGTCTATACCCTCCATTGATGATTGAGACCTCCCAACCCAAAGTAAGTCACAGAATCCTATGTCATTGTAAGGGGCCATAGATGAGGATAATAACACATCCTCTTCTTTCTGTTCTTTTTTTAATGAGAGAGAGAAAGAGAGAATAGGCATGCCAGGGCCCCTAACCACTGCAATTGAACTCCAGATGTGTGTGTCATCTTATGTACATATGTGACCTTGTGTACTTGTGTCACCTTGTGTGTTTGCTTTACATGAGACCTGAAGAGTTGAAAATGGATCCTTAAGCTTCACAGTCAAGCGCCTTAACTGCTGTCTCTCCAGCCCTATCTGCTCTTCTTTATCCTACTCTTCCTACTCCTAATCCTCCTCTATCTATCTTCTAAATTGCAGCAACTTATAGGAAGAATTTTGTGCTTTGGTACTAAGCCCTCCCCAGACTCCTCATAGTAGTAGCTCCTTCACCAGTTTTACTCCATCAGGACTCACCCATGGAAAATTAAGGTCAACTTATCAGCTCACAGGATCTTCCAGGTGGTGTTCTCTATCCCTAATGCCAGATCAAAGAGAAAGTAATTGAGTTAGTACAGTTCCTATTCCTCAAGTATAGACCAAAGGAGCTGACTGTCAAAGAATAAATGGTCAACATGGTCAATAGAAAATATCAGGGTTATTGTACTCTGTCTATGTAGTGCCTCAAAGAAGGTTGCTAATCTTTGGCCCTGAGTTGAAGGAAACGGCGGCCTGTATCCCATCTTATGTGCTTGTTCATGCCCTGGATCTCACATAAAGTGGGATGTTGAGTAACATCTAGAGCATACTTAAGGCAGGTCTCTTGATGCTGTTGATGATGGTCCTGTGCATAATTTTTAGTAAGAGTAGTTATGCCAATGAAAAGGTCATGGTGAAGTCTATAGGACTGTCTGATGAATGATATTGTTTCATATTTGCTCATGCTTAGAAATTCATCCCTGAACTGTTTGTTCAGGAAGGGTACCTGTGTGCCTCTGTGACTGTAATGGAGTTATAGGCACCAGGACATGAAGATCTGTATGCAAGGCAGTGTCCTTATGTCAAATAGCAGAGAAAGGGCAAGTGAACCTGCCCTGCTCTGAGTTCCTGTGTGGGCCAAAGGCCCTTGTTGAATCCAGCCTATGGAAATTTTGGATGTTTTTGAATAAAATCCCCCCCCAGTAGTAATCCCAGATTCTACCCACGTTGTAGTCTTAGGCTTTTAGAGTTGAGGAATAGTGTGCCTAGGGTGTACCTGCTGCAGCAAATGATACCCTTGCCATGCACAATATGTGTTTCAGTTGACTGGTTACTTCTAGCAAACATAAGGTAGTCAGTGATTAATCAATGTAGGTTGAGGCAGGACTTGTTGCAGTACAAATCAAAAGCTCCTTGTTTTATTGCTGTGCTTGGGAATTTAACTTCTTTGTATTCTAAGGCAAAGTGTTTTGCTATAGTTTCATATTTTAAGTTTTGAAATTTTCTTAGTCTTGCATTTATTTGTGTTAATTATGGTTAAGTGTAACTTTTTCTACTTTGTTATATGTTGCATATCACCAATATCACAGTTTCTTATAATATACTATGGCACTGGGTTTAAATTTTCCTTGTAAATGGAAAATAACTTGATATTAAAATGGATAGAACAAAGTTGTTTTTTGTTCACTTCTTTTCTTTAGACTCCCATTTTGAATCATTAAGAGACATACACTGGGCTATCGTGTACTTTTTAAGATGAAAGCTAAAGCATATACATTTCACTTCCCCTCCATTCTCCAGCCCTTCTTTGAGCATCTGGGCTTTGTTAGGGCCTGTATTAGTGCTGGGACACCAGCAGAAGTAGAGGAACTTCCCTTCTACAAAATTAAAGTTAATGTAAAATTTAGAATGCCGAAAATACATTTGTTAAAATTAAAAGACACACTGGGATCATTTTAACTTGATAAAGTGAAAACTAAAAAAAAGTAAATGGAATCTCTGTCCTCATCACAGAACATTCTAGTTGTGCACCTGCTATTGCAGCTCCCTGTGTTCTGCTTCTCTCAGCCTTACTGAGTTCTGGGCATGGTCTTGGGTCCTTGCCTCTAAAATTCTACTAAAAGATTTTGGTTTCCTATCTAGTAGCAGGGCTACTTCATGAGGTCTGCCTTCATTGCTGCTACCTA
The DNA here is from genome assembly GCA_036346955.1 of Dipus sagitta. NCBI lineage: Eukaryota > Metazoa > Chordata > Mammalia > Rodentia > Dipodidae > Dipus > Dipus sagitta. The sequence continues at coordinate 77,917,116 of CM070776.1, forward strand.
TGCTTCCCCTGACTCTATGGACCATGCCTAGAAGCCTCCTGTATTTCCTGACCCCAGCTAGTCAAAATCACAGCACGAAATTGTTTATTTCACATTTCCTGCTGAACAATTCCCTACTGAAATGGTTCCTCCTGCCAAACCTTCTTTCCTTTAGATCCTAACACCAGATGTCAAGCCCAGCTCTCTCCACCATTATGGCCTAACATGGGTCAGGATCCTGCAGTGTTGTGGACTCTCTGGTCTCTAGCCCAGCAGGCTGCCTTCCTACAAGGCAACTTGTTTTGAATTTATGGTGCCCCTCTTTTTTTTCCTTTATAAGGAAAGAATACTTTTCATCCTGACATGCTATAAAATATCTCTGTAGGTGAATAATCCCTCATTCATTTTCAAATATTTGATTTGGTCAATAGGCCCCATAAAACACTAATGTTTCCATAATTTTAATTTATTCTCTTTTAAATAGAAATAATAAAAATTTCAATCCCCAGATGTGAAAATTTGTTGATAACTATATATTTAAAGGAAAAAGAAAAAAATTAAATAACAGTATACCATTGAGATTTACATTGACAACATGACATTTTCCTCTTCATTTATTAGCTTTTTTTGGTTTGATAATTAATAATCATAGTTTCTAAGAAAAGTTTTAAAAAGTCTAGTGTAATATTAAACATTGAAAAGTAAGACCCCAGTCTCACAGACAGAGGCAACTGCTATTAAAATATTAACATGATTATACCTTCTAATATCTCTTTAATATATAGCATGCTTGAGCTCTCAGCACAGAATGATTTTGTATTGCATTCATGTTTTTGTACGTGGTAATCTCTGAGTAGCATTCTTCCTGCTTGGGGGACTGGCTTACTCAGAGCCAGTACCCACAGCAACCAGGCAGAAGCCATGTGACCTATTGTGAAACCACATAGCATTACTTTTATTCTATTCAACTAGTGACTCTATTATAATCATAGCCAGATTTAAAAGAAGGGATCCAGATGTACAATTCTCAACAAGAAGTGAATTATGGTTTATCTATCTTGGTTTTAGTACAACTACAGCAGAGTAAGAAACATCTATAATTCAAAATCCTAGCCAGGCATGGTGGCACATGCCTTTAATTCCAGCACTCAGGAGGCAGATGTAGGAGGATCACCATGAGTTCAAGTCCACCCTGAGACTCCATAGTGAATTCCAGGTCAGCCTGAGGTAGAGTGAGACCCTACCTCAAAAAAAAATTCTAGTCCATTTCTTATATGATAGTTGATATTGACTTCCATTTATCAGGACCTTGAATCACTTGAACGGATTCTCTGTAATTACCCTTGAGGGATTATCTACATTAAGTTATCTTCTGTATATGTGAGATATTTTCTTGATCAGTTTAAATGAGGCAGGAAACCTACCTTAACTGTGGGAGGCAGTATTCCATGTGCTGGGGTCCTGGACTGAATAAAACAAGAGAGCAGGCTGAGCACAAGCGTTCATCCCTCCCTACTTCCTGGCTGCACAGGCAGTATGACCAACTTCTTCATGTTCCTGCTTTATGTCTTCTTAGCCATGATGAAGTATAACCTGGAACTGTAAGTTGAAGGGAGCCCTTACTCTATAAAACTCATTTAGTCCTAGGTGTAAAGTAATTAAGAAGCCTTGAAATGCCTGCAATCCTGTTCTCCCTGCATCAAGGTACAGTCTTCAATTTGTCTTCATGACTCAGCTCTGACATGTAGGTATACTTTTCTCTGAACTCTGGGGCATTTTTCAGCTTTCACATATGCTACTTGTATTAGGGTCTTGGAACCCTTGAATGTAACTGCCCTCTCATAGTCAGTAAGACACAGGGTCCCTGAGGACCTCAAAGCTAAGATCCGGTTTCATATCTTTCTGTAAGCCCATCTGGGACACAATTTCTGATGAGTTAATGTTGGATGAACTAAAGATTTCTTTTTTCTATTGAGGTGCATCTACTCTCACCATGGAGTAGCTCCAGGAAACAAGACACAGAAGGTTAGGTGAAAAGGAGAGAGTATCTTGTCTGTGAGTGAGAATCCCATGAGGGCTTACAGGGCTCTCAAGATCCCTGGCTCCCACTCTGGTCCATGGCACTGCTTTCTCCTCAGCTACTTCCTTCACAGATGCTTTCTGGCTTCTGCATAGAACCCTGACACCGACCTCTTCAGAGCCGTTTCAAATCCTGAAGGAGGATCTACTGAGTGTGACTGAACTTCTTCCTCGGTCCTGCTGTATTAAAGAACTGAAGCTTGCCTGTGTGAGGCAGATATTCAGGGCAAAGGGATGCTAGTTGTGATCCCATGGTGCCACTACATAAGGGGCCACTTACCTGACTCATCTAGATGCCTTGCCATTGTGAGGATGCTGAGCATTGCTTTTCCTCTGGGGCACAGTCTCCTTTAGGGTCAGGGTAAGCATCAGAGATTGATTCTGTACTAGGCCAATTCTATGCAGCAGAGGCAGGAAAGCCTTGGAAGAATTGCCTGACCAGGTAACAGGTAAGAGCTGGTGTCATTTGGGTACCCCTCAGAAAAGATCAAAGTTCATCTCTATGTTGATTTTTATTCAAATCACAAGTCAGCAGTAATGCTGGAAATGATCTGCTTTCTGAGCCACAGATGTCATTCTATTCACAGATGCTTCCCTGACTATTGTAATTGACTCTGAGTAAGGACTAACTCCACACTTTTGGACCATCTTTGGGAACTCCAACCTTCATTCTTACAACTATTCCTACTCTCACTAACACTATAATGAGTTTTCCTAGAAATTTGAGCAAGCAAGGGATACTATGATATACATTAAGTCCTGTTCTCTGAACTTCTCACCACATTCCCTTGCTTCCTGTACACCTAGGAAAATGCTGCCTCCTCTCCTCTCTTGCTTCTTGGATTCAGAATTACAGGATGAGGATGGTAATACCCTCCAAGGGAGATGGCACTGCTTTCCTCCTGCTTAGGGATGTGAGGCATCATATTTCCTGTGCCTCTATGCTCTATAAACCAGATTCACCTCTTATCTTTACTTTTCTCTTGTTCATTCAAGCATCCCCCTTCCTCAAACACCACTAACCATTTGTCTTTCTGGTTAATTCTTTGTCTTGTTTCTCAGGATAGTTAAAGCAGTGTTTTTCAGTCTGTGTACTAATTGTGGTCTCATTGTGTGTTTCTTACATCCACCCCTCGTCCTTAGGACTTCCCTTTCACTGTCTTTATAGAATTATTTTGGACTCAGAATTTTAGGTTCTGGGAATTATAAGTAAACATGAAGGATAAATAATATTTATGACTCTCCTTTCTGGTGCCACTGGACCTCACTTGTGCTGTGCATTCCTGTACAAGGACGGGCTCCCTTGTCTTGTGCTGTGTGTCTTTGCAGTCTTACATTTGTTCCTCCATAGCTTCATTTTCTCTTTGTGTGCAGAACCCTCAGAATAACATGAAGTCACAGTCCACATGCACTGGAGAAACCTATTGCCACCAGACCCCTATGTGATGAGTGTGAGCTTGTTTAATATGCCCAGCCAATACTGATTTTTCCCACCCATTCTTAATCCTGAGCAGGCTTGTCTCCCAGATTCTCCTCCACTCATCTTTTACTGTTTGTGTTTTAGCCATTGGGATCCCATGGTACCACCTTGAGACCAATGTGTATGAGGTGTTTATTCTTGATACTCCAAGGGGGAAGGAAAGAAGCTGTACCCCATTGATTTGGTGTTATGTGAACTTATTCTGAAGAGATATAAAAATTTTTACTCACCTCAGTTACGGTACCAATGACAGACCAGAGACACAGTTCTACTCAAGTGTGGCTTGGTTAACCAGTCAGTTTAACTGGAATTACTTATAGGAGAATGGGTGAGGGGGAGCTTACAGGACCATAGACAACATAAGGTTGGATACATAAATGACAAAAATGTCTCCCTCAAGCAACTACGAACTATTTGTCCTTGGGGAGGGTTGAATCCTTGGGAGTTGATCCCCTTAGCAATTCTTAATTGCCTACAAATTCTGTGAGTCCTAGCTTTGTGATCCACTCCACACTCCATGACATGGTCCCAACGTTGTGGGGATTTCTTGGTAATCACCACTGGCAAACGTTCAAGAGGACCTTGGCCTAGTCATGATCTGAAGAGAGTGTTCCTCAACTCTCCATATATGGTCATGAGAATTGCACTCCACTGACAGCCATGGTACTAGAACATGCAAGGTGGAAGCACAGTCTACATACTCTGTGTTTCTATGAAACTGTGGTACACACTCCTATATTGTCTTTGAGTTTAGGGGCTAAAGTTATTGATTTCCATATTTCCATGGTTCCAGGATCTTTAATAAATTTCCTCTCTGCTCTCTTCCTCTGAGATTTTAGTTATTACTTACATAAGTTTTGATCCATGAACAGTACTTTAGGGAAGATTTCAAGTGATGTTAGGGCCTGTTTACTGTTTGATCCTTTCTTTACATGACATGCAGTGGTATGGAGGTTCTGGAGGATACGTTTTGCCGTGTTCCTGATTACCATGGCTGATTTGTCCTAGTGCACTCTTTTATAAAAGACACATTCAAACTCATATATACCTGAAATTTTTCTGTGACAACTTTGAAAGTAAGGAAAAGTGAAAATGAATCAGAATCAGGGAACTGGCATGCAGCTAGATCAAAGGGACATAACACCCCTGTTTCACTTGCCATGTGTTATTGTTACCTTCACATTGCTGGCAGAAAGCCCCTGTCCAAAAACAGCTGATGGGTGGAAAGTTCTTTATTTCGGCTGACAGACTCTAGGGGAAGCTGCATGATGGCAGGAGAAAATGGGACATTAGCAGAGACCAACATCAGGTAAACAGCATCAGAAGAAGAATATTGAAAACACCAGCAAGTGGAATCTGGTCATAAAACCCATAAGCTTGCCCCCAACAATACATCTCATCCATTGCAGTTCTAGTTTCCTAATTGCTACCACCTGGTGATATAGCATTCAGAACATATTTAAGGATGACACCTAATCCAAAGCTCCACATTCTTCCCCTATCCCCATAAACTTACAGGCATCCTTGATATAAAATGCAATGTCTTCACTCCATCTTTAAAAGTCCCCACAGCTTTTATAAATTGCAATACTATTCAAACACTCAAATAGTCCAATGTCTCTTACTTTTAGCTTTAAAAACAATAACAAAAAAAAAACATAATGGCACAGAATAAACCTTCACACTGCAAAACACTGCATTGGGCATAACAAGGAAAAATTGAACCAATTCAAGATCTAAAGCAAACTGGGCAAATAATAAAATTCCGTAGTTCCAAGTCCGACATCTCTAACCAGTGAAAAAGTCAGGAGTTCTAATCCCACCCCCCCAACTAGGCTGCTCACCACTTGTGGAGCAATCATGCTAAGCTGGCAGCTCTCCCTGGTAGACCTCTCACAGTCCTGGCATTTCAAAATGTCCTGGGGTTCTTCACTGCAACCCCAAAGTTCATCCTCAGGCCTCCACATAGGAACTTGTGATATTTCTGATTCACATCGCCATTAGCCATTTCCAAAATATCAAAACCACATTGGAAATCAAAGGACCCTCTCTCCAGAATTTGTTATACTCCATAGTACCAGATGGGCTACCACATTTGTTAATCCATGAGGGGAATAAAGCCAACATTGAAGAGTAAGACACTCTAACATTCACGAACCCTATTTTGAAAGGTGTCTTCATTCTTCCTGCAGTATCAATGCAGATAAGCTGACCCAAACTCAGTAGTTGTAATCTGTCAGACAATTACAGCTAAACAGACAGCAGCTTTGGCTGAAAGATTTCATTTATTTATTATTTTTTCTGTTACATATCATTCTGCTCACACCAGTATATTTTTATACAACACAACACTGTCTAAGATCTCAGAACATAGGAAGAGCATAACTAGCCTGTTGCACAAGCTGCCCCTAGTCCAGGTTGCGCAAAGCTGTTTTTCCCTCAGAAGCCAAACCTCTCAATCCAGAGTTCTTACTCCATTCAGGTTTTTCAACTCTGATCAAAATGGTCCATAAAATTCTGCCTTCAGCATTGCAAGGTGCTCTTAGACCAAGGTTTCAAATGCTTCCACATTACTCCCAGGAATTAGTTCCAAAATACTAAACACCACAAAGTCGGCCAAGGGACCACATGACTGATACCAATTTTAGTGTTACAGATACCTACTCATTGCTGGCACAAAGCATCTGACCAAGAGCAGCTTGTGGGCTTACAGACTCAAGGAGAAGCTCCATGATGACAGGGGAAAACGTGGCATGATCAGAGGCTGGACATCACTTCCTTGCCTACATCAGGTGGACAGCAGCAGCAGGAGAGTGTGTCAAAAGCTGGCAAGGGGAAGCGGTTATAACACCAATAAGCCCAGCCCCCATTCACACACATCCTCTGTTAAGGCTCCAACTCCCAAATTGCCACCAGTTGGGGACCAAGCATACAGAACACACAAGTTTAGGGTGGAGGGGAAACACCTTATCCAAATCACCACACCATGATTTTATGTTTTTATTTCTTGGAGTTCATGCTATCTTAAAATTTGTCTTACATTTTCCATTATATTAAAAGCATATCAAATTTTTAATTGCTCCCAAAAAACACACTTAACATCTCAATGGCCCTGAAGACCCTTAAAGGACAACATTGGTTCATATTCTCCCTGATTCAAGGTCAACCGTTCCCAAATCTCATGATAGCCTTGAAGATAAATGTAAGTATAGATGGTCTCCAAGGGCCAAATTCTACATAAAATTCATTGAAGAACCAAGCACAAAGCTTACATGGAACTAGAGTGCAATAATCCTGTCTGATTACTCCCATTTCTCTGTTGTTTTGACTCAACATAAAGCTCTAGGGGACCTAATGATTGGCCTTTGGTACCAACCCAGCCTATCCTTGCCATTATGCCACATAGCCTTTGCCTATGATCTAGGGACCACTCTACTGATGTGTCCAGTTCTAACAATTAGATTAGAGAGAAGGACATGGACAGGGATTATGAGCAGTTTTAGGAGTGTCTGTTAACACTTTTTTATTCATCCTTTCCCTCTGAGTGACTCCTCCATGTTGGAGTAGAGCTGGTCATGTGCTTCAGGTAAATTAATTTAAATCATGTGTGCACTGTTTGGCAGTTTGGTTCTGTTCAGTGAAATCCAGGTATTCACTGACTCTGCTTGTGCAGTTCCTGCTGCAGAGGTCAAAGAGAAGAAAGAAGAATGGGAGAGGGATGTAGAAACGTGAGTATGTACTGATCAAACCTTGTTCAGGTGGATGCATTTTGTAGGTGGCTCACCTGTGGGCATTCTGACCCCACAGAGGAACCATTTCAAGCTTTTGTGTGTCCTCTTCAGTACATTTCTGAGGTACATTGTGATCATGTCATCTCTGAGCCCTCCCCAGGAGCCTAATCCAATGGAGCTCTTTTGACCTTCCCTATTCCTCTGAAGCCACTCTTTTATTTCCCCATCTTAAACTGCAGAGGGCCTGAACAAGAAGCCTCAACTCCCAGCCCACATAGACCAGTGTCCCTCCAGCTCAGCTCCAGAAACATGTTCTTCTAGCTTCTATAAACATCAACAATGTTCTCCTTAACAAATCCATCCTGGCCTTAATGTATGATGTATGCTAGGACTTCCTTCTGGTTAGGACTTGGAGTCATCTTTGTCACTTGTTGCTGCTTTGACAAGCACTCTCCAGGTTTTGGCACTGCAACTCCCACAGCCAACTTGGAAGGTTAGCCACCCTCTGAAGGACATGAGAACACATCTTAGGAGAGGGAAGGCTCATGTAGAGAGAAGACATGTGCAAAGATTTTCTACCTCAGGTGAGTTGGGTATACCAGGTGTTTTGGGAAGGTCAGGGATATACTAGTGGAAGCTCAAATATTAAAGAGGTAAATGGAGAGGGTGATATTCTGACATCTACATCCTGTCCCTGCTTTCTATGTCTAGGACACAGTGCTTCCCACAGTACTTTTTGCTGTGGCCCAATGGAGTTGCCTTGATTCCTTGAGAATTTTACTGTCCTTAGACATAAACTCATATTTCCTTTTATGGTGTGTGTGTGTGTGTGTGTGTGTGTGCTCATTATGTGTGTATGTGTGGCTGTGCACATGCCAAAGTGCATGCATAGAGTTGTGAGGACAACCAAGTAGTGTTTGTCCTCTCCATCTAAACTCCCTGCTTGGGAGAGGGTCTTCCTTGTTCTTGTTTTGTTTTTGCTGTTTCACTTCTTTCTGCCAGTATAGCTGATCCAGGAGCTTCTGACTCCATTTCCCAGTACTGGAAATGCCTTTGGATCACAGAAATCATGCCACAGGGTGACATATCACATTGTTATGGTAAGGAAAACTCATGTTAGAAGGCTTGCAAGGAAGTGCCTTTAACTGTTGAGCCATCTCCCCATCTCCCTGTTCCTTTATCAAAGCCTCAGTTTACTTTTTTACCTTCCATGGCTCCTCCCAGGCTAAGATGGGAGCTACTCTATCACCTCCAATGAGAAACCAGCAATCCCACTCTTCATTAATCCTATGGGGATCACCAAAAGAACATAGTTGTTGCTGCCTATTCCTTGGTTTCGTTGAATTGTCATTCCCATTCAGTCCATATCCTAGTTGTCCTCACCAGCTAGGAGATGCCTATCCACAGGCCAGTCATCCCAGAAAAATGTATAACAACACAGGTTTTGTAGCTGGACAGTGAGCTTGAGATCAGAACTGTCTCCATGTCACCTACTCAGAGCTACATGACATGCATTGCAGGTGCTGGGCCATGCTGTACCAAGACCACAATTTACCCCCTTGTTTCAAGAGCAGAGAAACAACTAACTGTTGGAAGTGGACTACAATGATGGTCAGAGGAGAGGTTACTACAGCTGGCTCTTGACAAGAAAGTTTTTTTTAGAACCAGCTATGTCAGCTTGGGTCATCCTTGAAGCAGAGCTGAAAGAACCACAATTTTATTGTGGAAGGAGCGGGAAGAAGGAAAAGTTGAGAAATAGGTTGATCCAGATCAGTCATTCATGAGCATCAATCAGGCAGGTGTAGAGCAAGAAGAATGTTCATCACACTCATACAGACCTGTGTTTGGTATGGATAGAAATGTGGTGTCTTTCTACTCTAGGGCACACTGTGGACCATGCAGACCACACTGAAGAACTTGATGAATGAATGAATGTCCAGGAAACATGCCTTGAAGAGTTCAGAATGAGTGGCCGGAGCAGTACCTGGATGTTCCCTGCAACTCTTTTGGTATAGGGAAAATTGTGTTCTGCCCTACAGCCATCTGGCTAGAAAAGTCTTTAAGCCCTTAGTGTATTAGTCAGCTGTCTGATGTCAGCTGTAGACATGCTTTGAAGTATTTGTCCATAAGGCATCTTGAAATCTGTCATGACCTGTGTGACACCAACAGTTCTAATTACCCAACATATAGACACACCACAGAGAAAATCATCGCTCAATTCTCTGTAAGAATCTTCCTGTAGGAGCACACTGACCTTTATATTGCTAACTTTACTATTCAAAGCATCATACACCTGACCTTTGAACCACCTGAATGGAGATGATAGGAGTGTGGTGAATGTGGAGAGAAAGGACCTACTCATGCTGGGCAATGGGTTATTAAGGCATTACAAAGGAAGGACACTCCATCTTGGTTATCAGTTCAAGAGAATTTTGTTAGGTGAGTGCTTGGAAATGGGCAGGCCGAGATAGGTGTATACATGCAAGGAGTGAAGGATATCAAAGCATGGAAAGATTGCATTGCTAATTTTGAAGGGGAGGAAGGAGTGGGAGAACCAGAGTGAAAAGAAGGGATGTTCAGCAGATGATAAGAGATGCTGTGACTAACATTCTATGAGAACCCCATGTCATAAGGTAGTTAACTCAGTGTGTGACATGGAGTAGGAGCCCTACCAGTGTCAAGACTGCTATGGAGTCTGGTCCCTACTCTGTCTTCTCATGCTACATGGAACTTCACATAGACTTCTAGGTAAGTGAGGAAGAATCAGATTCTGTCTGTGATCCCACTCACTGTCATTCCTCTGGGTCCCCTGAGAGCCCAGGACAGCTGCAGCCTCTACCAACAATGTGGAGACCCAGGCCCAGCTGTGTCCATCCACTCTGTGCAGCAAGCTTGAGAGCATAGTCCCATCATTGCAATGTATCTGCACCTGGACCCAGCCACACAGAGGACAGTATTCAGTGTGCTCAGCACACTTGGTGGCAGTTGCACACCAGGGTAGATTTGTGCTGAGGGAACACATCCCTGTACCTTCAGGATCCAGAATCTGGCCCTCCTTGCTGGAGAGTGAGAGGGTCCTGACAGGTGCCAAGATGTGCACAGTGCAGGACACCCCACCATGTTTTTAATATCAGCCCTCCAAACACAAGCATAAACCTCTAACTTCGAGGATCCATCCATGAGTGGAAGGTACAGAGCCTGCCACAAAGAAGTACCTATTTAAGGATCCTTGGAAACCAAATGAGAGACAGTTTTCAATTTTCCCCTGAATTATTCTACTTTGTGGCAGTGTGTCTGAATTTTACCAACTTACCTGTGTATTCTGTCCTTACCCCTCCCAGTTGGCCCATGGGTGAGTAAACATTAGAAGTCTAATGGCAAGAGAACTTGAGCTCCCTGACTTGATATATCCCAGAGAATTCACAGTCTTAGAACTGCCTTTGGAGTCAAACAGTACAACTCTGGTTGGGAACCACATGGGACAGAACATAAACTTTTAGTGACAATGAAATGGCAGCTTATTATGCTGTGCCTACAAGAAGGGTTCGGGTAGAGAGGTATGAGTAAGGAAGGCCTCACAGGGGATTCTATAGTTACAGAGCATGTCTATGTTTGGTTGTTGGTGGAGGAGAGAGAGAGAGATAGAGAAAAGGAAATAGACACAGAACTTGATAGAAGAAAAATTGCTGGCTTTTTGGTCAGTGGGCCCTCATGATTCTCTGGTTTACCATCCTACACCTGGAGACTGGTGAAGCAGATATACCTATATTTTTATGTGGGTTCTGGGAAATCTAACTGGGGTATCTTCAGGCCCTGCCAAGCCCTAATGCATAAGTGTCAGACACACTTAACTGTGGAATAATCTCTACAGCCCCTGAAACGAATATTTTACAGAAACTTCACATATTGAAATTTGTGATAAAAAGCAAGTACTTATGATTTCAAAACTGCATAACTCAGAGGGTAAGTTTCCACATTTGCCTAGGAGGGGGATTTCCCCTCAAAATGACATTATTTCTATACAAATTTTAAATTTGTATCATTATGATATTGCTCTGTAAAGAAATGTAAATGTGAGGACACAGGTGTTTTGAGGATACCTAAAAGGTTTCCTCATGTTCATTTAGAGAGACCTTTCCTTCCACCTGAATATAAATTGTCCATGCTTTTGTGATGTGGGATTCCTCACTTATGCTCCCAGATATGACTCCAATTAAGTGGAGTAATCTATAATATCTTGGTGCATTCACTATGAAGACACCATTAGATAAAGTTTCCAAAGAGAAGCCTGTCCTATCACAGTGCTCTCAGACTCTACTAAGGACGTGTTCCTTGGACAATGGAGATTGAACATTACTTATTTCATATCCAGTGCATCCTAACTACTGCTCTTGTAGAGTGTCATTGACATTTGATAAAATTTAAGTGATGCTGTTTATTTTATAGCATTTTCTAGATCTTTTAGTAACATTTATAGTAACAGCATTCCTTAAATACCAAATTCTTCCTCACTGTCACATGGTCACAGGAAAATCACTTTCTCTTGTGAGACAGGATATTGTAGCTGTCTGTCCATTGGCAGGTGGGTGGGCTGGTCTCATAGGTGAATTCTGCAGGACTGCTGGGTATTGTATGAGAGAACCACAGTTGCTAATAAGAAAAATTCTTGGCAACATTGACTGGGAGTGGGGACCCAGGAGGAAGGACTTTCAGAATAGCTTGCTAGAGTAATGTGAGCCCTCTAGGTCAGGACCCAGACTCTTCTGTGTCCTGGTCAGCAAGCCAGGTGTCAGGACAGAAGAGCTTCCTGGGCCCTCATCATTGCCTAGAGGAATGCCTCAGTGGGGTTGTGACAATGCTACTGATTTAAATGACAGTCAAGAGGAAGCCAAGCATTAATGAACAGTAAGAAGGTTAAAGAGAACACAGATTGGAAAGTCTCATTTTTATTGTTTATTTACCACCATTGGATTTGCTTTTTGTCTTTTATTTTTAATTTTATGAATGAAATTGGGTTCACTTTTAGAAACTGGCAGTTGTTCTCAGTCTTCTGCGGCTTGTTCATAAGTTTATGAACAGTTCACAGATTACACCCTTATCCTGAGGGAAGTTCTCCTGCTTTTCCTCATCAAAGGAATCACTTATAGAACCCTCCTCTTCTTCCCCATCAGTGAAGTCATTTAAGGACATAACTGACAAGGCTCAAGAGCAACTATCGTACAAATACGTTACAGACACAATACCATGATGCCTTGAGGAGTTACTGATTTCTTTCTCAGCACCTTCTATGTTGGCACTCACCACTGGCACAGATGCCTTTAGACATTTAGACAGATGCCTTCTCCACATGGGACACTTGACTCTGGGCAGAAGCAACTCCTAGTAGGTTTCCAGGACAGTAGTCAGGATGAAGGTCTCTTTCTCTCTAGCTCTTTGATCTTTGGGGGCCTCCCTGTGGGGCATGGAATTTTCTTCCTTCAGCTCATGTGAGGATATAGTCTTGTAAGGTCAAATTTCATTCTCTTGGAGCACAGCTCTTGCTGAGAAGAGTTTTGATGGTCACCTTTGCTCAGTGAGATCTCAAGGAGCTCATACTTATTTCTCTAAAAGTTTGAATTTTGGTAGATCTAAAGGAAAATGGAATACTTTTGCCATTCTGTGGTAGCACGTACAGTATCTCTGTGCCCCATCATCCTGTTGTTGTTTTGTGAGGGAGAAATTTATTTCAGTTTTTGGCAAGGGTGCACATGACCTCACTAAATACATAGGAATTCTACATAAAGTTGGTTAAAACAAATATATGACATGATTTGGAGTCTTTGTCCTTATTGTCACATAGTTAAGGGGGACTGTTATAGTTGAACATGAAAGGCTGTGTTTTCATACCCTATACATTTACTTTTCAGTTAGTGAAGTCAGTTATCATTGGAAATGAAAACTCATCACACATAATTCATGGCATTGATACAGGGACTTTACAGATGTCATCACAAACACTGGGCGTGGTGCCGCATGCCTTTAATCCCAACACTCGGAAGGGAAAGGTAGGAGGATTGCCATGAGTTCGAGGCCACCCTGAGACTACAGAGTGAATTCCAGGTCAGCTTGGGCTAAAGTGAGACCATACCTTGAAAAACAAAATAACAACAAAAAAAAAGATGTCATCACAAGAGATTTCAGACAAATATACTTTCTACTTTACCTTCATACTCTCATTCTCTCCAGGGTGAACCACAGAGTCCTTAGGGAACATATTTTTGACTACATACAGGTGATGTTAGCAGATGACAGTATTCAAGCTGTTTGTTTCAAAATCTTGTCTTCTCCATTCGGGAAAGGCTGGCTATTTGAAAAAAAAAAAAAAAAAAGGTCTACCATAATCATCAAGATGTCTGTCATTGTACCTCACAGACTTGAAGTCCTCATTCTCCACAACTGTCCAAAGCTTTCTAGAAAAAGAGAACCCAAAAAGACTACTGGTACCTTGTTCACTTATTGCATGCAGGTTTTGTTCTTGTTTGGAGATTTCGTCTGGTGCTTGAATCTTGACTCACACCTTGGTCACTCTGATTTATATCCAAAGTTTCTCTTGAATCCCCTTTTGGGTTGCATGAAGCATTAGATAGGATATTTCATGCTAGCTTTTTGCTAACAGTTGGTTCACCATTGGCTTCATAGTTGTTTCCCACACTCTGAGTCATAAAGGTTCTACACTAAATCTGTAGTAATCTGTACTGTAACCCACTATCCTACAAAGTTCAAAATGCCTTTAGTTCCCCTATGGATGCCCAGAAAGTTCTACAGTCTCATAGGATAGGAACCATTTGCTTAAGTCCCCATCCTCTCTGTCATGTAATGTTACCAGAGTGGCCCAGTTAGTTTGGGTGGAGACAATTAGCCAAGTGTTGGCTGTGTGATAGTTTCAAGGTCCCACATACAGTTTGTTTTCAGATATATGGACAAAAGTATGGTCTAAATTTTCAGAACAGTCTTTTGTCTACTGACAGGTACATACTTTTGTTAACAAGATGGTCCTTCATGCCTTCAGAAATAGATCTCATTTCCTTTCTCTCTGCTGAAGATTGATACGAGTTTGAATGCCAGCTGCCTCACTTTCTGCTATACCCCAAGGGCCAGGACTCAGTCCAAGTGTGGATATATAATCAAGATTGTTTTGGTCACAAGAGTTACTGTGCAACTGCTGTTCCATGTCACAGTGCCCTGGCCTGGCTTGTTACATACAAACTTCACACTGCTCCTACTGGTTGCTTGAGTCTACTCAGATGGAACCAAGTAATGACTATATGGATCAGGATGGGCCTCAGCTCAGAGCTGTCACTGTGCATGGCATGACGAGTGTACTCCTCTGGTTCCTAGAGGGTAGTGCTACTCCAAGAACTGTTGCAGGATTGGATGGACAAATCCCTGGCTGTGTTGCATATTTCCATGTGGAGCTCTCATTTTCAGACTGTCTCACTGTGAGATAGATTACAAAATAATATCCTCTAGTTTCTATTTCTTCCCTACAAAGTCTCATTTTGAGGCTTGGCTTTGTTTGTTGTTGTTGTTGTTGTTGTTGTTGTTGTTGTTGTTTTTCGAGGTAGGGCCTCAATCTGGAATTCACTATTTAATCTCAGGGTGCCTCGAATTCACGGTGATCCACCTACCCCTGTCTCCCAAGTGCTGGGATTAAAGGCATGCACAACCATGCCTGGCTTTTGCATGGATTCTAATCTGAGTTAACAAATAATTAAAAACATGGACTCAGAAGGGTAAGTTATGAATCATGAGGTTTATTTTGGGGAGACTAGGAAGCCTAAGCCAAGAAGAATATTTCCAAGACAAAATGGAGAAAGTCTCCCTCATATAGGGAAAAGTCTGGGCATACATACACACACAGAAAGCAAGACAAGAGACCCCAAGTCAAAAGATCCCCCTCTCATAAGAGATCAGGAGAGATCATACATGCAGCAAAGCAAGAAAGCACTCAAGAACAAAATATATGTAGAAAGCCAGTAGGGAAATTCTCAAGCAAATAAATTCTTCCCTCTTCTAAAGTGGTGACCTTACCAGCAGGGGCTAAGACCAGGAGAGTAAAGAGAGGAGCAAGACCGTTTCACATACATCCAGGACTATTTATGGATCAAATATCTAATTAGGATAAGCCTCATCATCAGATTAAGGTGTGCATCTGAGGGATGTGATTGGTTGTTGGACTCAAGAGGGGCCAGCCCACAAGTGTGTTAAGCTAAGTAAGAAGCAGGAATCTGCTGCCACTGCTGCCATGGTAGTGCTGCTTGCAGCCATCTTTAATAAAGACTGGATGGATCAGACATGGATTCTAGTCCTCCCAGGGTAGGCAAGGTGGCATCTCCTTGGGCCTTTGTCCCTGGATAACTTCCTAAAAAAGCTGTGTTTTTCCTATTTTCCTTTACTCTGATTATAGACAGTACTGACTATGTCCATCCCCAAAGAAAAAAAAATAATAAGTAAAACTCCAGGGTAAGATCTCTGAAAAGTTTGCTACCCCTGCAAAAGAATAGCAGCAAATTGAGGCAGGGCCTTAGTAGTGAAATACTTTCCCACTGGTTTCCAGGGGTTATGAATAAAAGAACATTCAGACATTTCAAGAACAGACAGTACTAAGTGGATTACAGCATGAAAGCCAAACTTGAGAGCAGACTTTTGGAAGTTCTGCTCCAGATAGAAGGTTCATAAGTAATACGGATAGCTTTGCAGTTGTTCCTGGCTCTGAACCAAAGTATGCTCAATTGTGCTGCTTAAGTATCTGGAGATTTGGGGGGTGTAGCACCATTCTGTGAGGTTCTTGTATCTTAGAGGTTCCTGCCTTTCTTTCAGAGTCAAGTTGAGAGTTAAGGGTAAACAATAGAAGCCCCAGTACAGACAGAGGGGAGGAGTGATGCAACAACCTGTGTCAACCTGACTTCAGATGGGGCAGAATTGGTGTAATGACCAAAATCTACCTATGCCTACAACATGGGGTGCCTCTGCTACATATAAGACATTATCAGAGTTTCTGAATCTCAGGGGCCCATTTCACTTTCTGAGTCATGATTGGGGACTGGAACAGACTGGGTGGCTCAGGCTCTACCCTGCATAGATAAACCCCCATGCATGGGCCAATCATGGGCTGGATTGCTAGAATGAGAGCCTCCCCACACTTCTGCATCAGCATCCGGGGACATGAGGTAAGTAGAGCCATTTTATGAGGATCCTGGTCCTTGGAAAATTCCACAGTGTGTTCAAAGGCAAGATGAGTACTCACTCAAGGTGAACAGTAGAAACCCTACCTCAGATAGAGGATCCTCAGATAATGTTGAAGCACACATCTGTTAGCCTGACACCAAAGATGACCTATGTGTCATCCTTTCACCTAGAGTGTGGACCAATACTTGAAATGAGTCCATGCTCTTCTGCCTCCACAGATCTTCCTAGGAGCCATTTTCATTCATTCCCAATCTCAGAGGGTCATCTCACTTTGTGAGTCAGGTATGGCCAGTGAGAGTACATCAACAAAGCCCTATCCCACATAAACAGGGTACAGTCATTGACTTGTAACTTTGTTGATGGCCCTGTGACTATTGAGTGCTGATTTGAGGAAATGAGTCACACCCCACCCTTATGCACCAGCATCCAGGGACTTAGGAGATGTGGCACCATTTCATGAGGTTCCTTTATTTTATAGGGCCCTGCCATGCTTTTAGAGTCAAGGTGAGAGCTGAGGGTGGATAGTAGAAACCCCACTCCAAAAAGAGATATCCCATAGAATGATTTGGCACACCTGTGCCAGCCTACCACTGAAGTGGTGATAAATTACAATGGTTCCCATCCCTGTCTCTGACATCTGGTATGTCTGCTTAAGATTCATTTTCAGAAGTTATGGATCTGAAAGGACCAAGTAACTTTATGAATCAAGATGACAGGTAAGAGTACATTGGTTAAGACACACCCATCACAGTTATTGAGTCATAACTCTAGAGATGATCCTGTGCCAACTGGAGAATGAGACATGGGAATCAGCTGATCCCAACCCTTCTGCATAAGAATCCTGGGATTTGGAAATGTAGCATCATTTTTGACATTTTTAAATCTTAGAGAATCTCCTTGGATATTCATATGCAATGTGAGTAGTGAAGGTGGACTGTAGAAGTGCCATCCAGGGACTTGGAAGATGTAACTCCATTTTGTGAGGTATTTGGATTTTACAAGGCCTGCATGTGTTCAGAGTGAAGATGAGAGGTGAGAGTGTATAGCAGAAGGCTCCTTCAGTCAAGAAGTCTCCATAAAGTGATGAAGAACCCCTGTGTCAGCCTAGAACCATAGTGTACCCGATTGTTTCATTGGGCTCCTTCCCCATATGCAGATATTGTGTTTCAGCACAGGAGCCAACTTCAAAAGTAAAGGATCTGAAATGACTAAGTCATTTTCTAAGTCAAGAATGGATTAAAGTGTGTCTTGCACAAGCTACACTCCACATGAACCCCAGTAATTGAGTTATTATAGTACTGAGTTTCCTGCGCCAAGTAGGGACTGATTTGCTGCAGTGAGTCCTGCGGCGAGCCCCCCCGACCAGCGGGAAAGAACAATCACCACACGAGAATCCTTCTTGATCACACTTTTATTGGAGAGCTCTTGGTTAACAGGAGAACGGAAGGAGAAGGACGCGGGGGCGGGATGTGCAGCTACCTTTATAGGGGGATGGGCAATAAGGCACCTACGGATTGGCTGCTCACCCGCTTGTCACCGCCAGGCGCCACGGGATAGGCTCAGGACAGGTTGCGTCAAGCGCATGCGCGTACCTTGAATACGTTTGGCGCGAAAGCACTGTCGTAAAATGAAGTTAAACGCCACGAGGTAGATGTGGTTTCCTGCAGTGCCAGCGACATCTAGTGGTGGGGACTAGATGTGGCTCCCTGCAGTTCCCCCTTTCTATTATAAAGCGCAGCAGGTGAAGGTAGAGGTTTGATCTCTGATAAACAAAGGACATTGTGAAGACCCCAGGCCAGGTGGCCAGCCAGGCTGGTGCCTCACCCGTCCGGTACCTTTTCTCAGAGATGGGATATCGGTACCAACCCATATGCAATCAAACATGCCCTCCATGAGGCTGCTAAGAGCATACCTCATGTGCAGTACTTTGTCTCGCAGCCTGA
Organism: Dipus sagitta; assembly: GCA_036346955.1. Taxonomy (NCBI): domain Eukaryota; kingdom Metazoa; phylum Chordata; class Mammalia; order Rodentia; family Dipodidae; genus Dipus; species Dipus sagitta. Next base: position 77,935,556 of record CM070776.1, read on the forward strand.
GCGCCAATGAATGTCGTGTTCCCAACACCAACCCTCTGCCTATCCTTGTGCAATGGGCACTTCAGGCCCTAAGGGTGCAAGGGCCAGGGGAAACTAGGTGCTCTTTAGGGCCGACAGCCAAATCTGGGGGAGGATCCACACTCCAAAGCGGCCAGTGCTTGAGAAATAACTACCTTGTCCCGCCTGGTCTGGGCTTGCAGGCGACAAATCAACCAGAGGCACAGTGCACAGCCCCCAAGGCAGCAAACTGCAAACATCCCTACCCCTACCCACTCCTTGAAGAAGGAAAAGGCAGAAGAAAGCCAAGAGGTAAAACCCTCAGCCAGGCTAAGGTCCACTAGCGTGGAATTGATCATAACAATAGCTTGTCTTAGTTCTTCCAATTCCGCATCAAAATCTAGGGACCAATTCCCTGCCAAGTACAAGGACAGATGCTTTGACAGATTTGCTGCCCTTGTAAAGTTTTCATATTGAACACTAGTAATACATAAGGCATTAAGTTTCCATTCACATCCCAACTGAGCGATTTGCCAAAGAACATCAATTTGCTCCTGAACTAGGTCCACCCTTTGATTTAGGATCATAATGCCACCTTTGAGTTGGGAATTTAAATTTGATTGTGTGTCTAAGGCGGCAGCTGTGGAAGAAGCCAAGGTATTTAAGGTAGAGGCGGTTTGAACGGAAGAAGCCATGGCTACACCAGCGGCTGTAGCTGCGGCAGCAGCAGCCGCCACCGCAACAATAACAGCGGCTGTAATTCCAAAATCTCTCTTATGCCTGAACAAAGACAATGTACTAGGAGCCTCTACAGGCACGGGGACCCAACGGGGGACCCTAAGTACCATGGCTCTGTGATAGAGTGTTGCGTCCCAACATTGGGACAAATAACAAGAAGCATTAGAACAATTGCTGAAAGAAAAGTTACTAAGGACAAACATGAATGGTGGATGGACACACACCGGGGTGGGGGCATAAGAGGCATTTTTTCCTAGGTATTCTCCTATCCGGGTGACACCCCCGAGCACTCCCCCAAATCTCCATTCAAGGAATTCGCTCAGGAATAGTAGCTCACGGACTACTCCAGACACATTATTACGGGCAACTGTCCCCCCCCGTAATAAAACAAAGGGTGTCATATCTGTGCAGCTACCATTAACCCCACACAGAACCCACTTTGAAAATGGGTTCATATTACTATCCTGTAGAAATGGTCCCTCCTTCCACGACAACTGTAAAGGAAAAAGCCCTTTCATATTCGGGGAATAAGTAAAGGTCCGTCCCACATCTGCCCAGCCCACAGTACTGGACTGGCATTCCGTCCATGGCCAAAGGTCCCCTTCATAAGTTCCCATACAGTGAGGTGCCAGGCGTGGTTGAGGCAGAGTCACAGTACCTCTCTGGCCACGAAAAAAGGTACCATTGAGCCATATAACCTCTTCTGAGAAGGGGTAACTATAAGCTTTGTGGGACGAATTCTGAAAGGTAGATTCTGGGCCCCATCTCCTGTTCCCCCTAAACCAAGCAAATGCCTGCATCTCCAGTTGTATACAAGAGTCACGTTCACGGGCGAGAGTAAAGCAGAGACTTCCACTTTCCTCGAAGTGTCGAGCCTCCCCCAGGGGGGCAAGGGTCAGGTCTTTAACAACCGTAGGGAGATTGAGACCTTGCTGAGTAGTGAAGAACCGAGGAAGGACTCTCGCCGTGTGGCGAACGGGCAGGGGCTTGGGGAAAACAGACAGGATGCCCCAGCGCAATTCTCCTCTACTAGTCTCCAGGCACATAAGGATCAGCATCCACAGGATCTTTGGCACTCGTACTTGGATGGCCATCCTCGTCCCCTGGACTCTCCTCTGGAGTTGATGTCAGCGTCTTGACTAGCCGGGCCGGGACCCAATGTGGCGATTCCTGGTCCTGTGGAAAGACACAAACAGCTCCCCTGGATCTTACCAAAGCAGGATCCGGTCCCTTCCATTTATTATCCAACACATCCTTCCACATGACCAGTTCCGGATGTGCTTGTGCCCCCTGGTGACAATGTCTGTCTGCTGCAGACCTATCATGAACATCCAAAACTAAAAAATTAAGGGTATAGAGTGCTAGAGAGACTCTCTCCTTGGGGGTTGCATTCTCCGCTATCCCCCTTCGTTGCTTAAAAAGGATAGCTTTTAAACTTTTATTTGCTCTCTCCACAATACCTTGGCCTTGTGGGTTGTAAGGTAGGCCAGTAGTGTGGGCAACCTGCATCTGGGCACAGAAGGCACGAAAGCCAGAGGAAGCATAAGCAGGGACATTGTCAGTCTTTAGGCGTCGCGGTTTTCCCCAAGACGCCCAGGCTTCCAAACAATGAGTTTTTACATGAGTAACCTTTTCCCCTGCAAGAGGAGAAGCATGTATGATTCCTGAGCAAGTATCCACCGAGACGTGCAGGTATTTAAGCTTGCCAAATTCCAAGACATGAGTAACATCCATCTGCCAAAGATCACCAGGTCTTAGGCCCCGTGGGTTCACACCCACATGTGGAGAAGGCAGGAAAGTGACACAGGATTGACAAGCCTTAACAATATCACGTGCCTCGGACCTAGAAATGGCAAAGGTCTTTCTTAAGGTGTTAGCAGGAACATGATACAGTCTATGGAACTCGGTGGCCATATCTTTAGGACTATTCATGGCTAATATAGTCATCCGCGTGGCTTTGTCTACCAAGTCATTTGCTTGAGATATAGGTCCTGGTAACAAGGAGTGAGCACGAACATGAGTAACATAGAAGGGGGAAGAGCGTTGCCAAATGAGAGATTGAATTTGAGAAAGAATGTTTGAGACAGGACTAGCAGAACGAATAGAAGCAGCAATTTCCAGTCCAACAACTGCATTAGCCACATACTGTGAGTCTGTGAACAAATTAAAGGGACTACCAAAAGTCTGAAACACCTCCAAGACAATCATGCATTCCACAATTTGGGGAGAGTCAGGCCTATAGAACTTCACCACAGGTTCTGAGCCCTGAACCATATAAGCTCCGCGACCTGTTTTTGAGCCATCAGTGAAAATGGCAGGGGCTGAGGGCAAAGGGCCCTTTGATGTGACCCGGGGAAAATAGACTAAATTTTTTTTCACGAAGGACAGAATGGGGCTTTTTGGGTAATGGTTATCTATAGGATTTGGAAAAGCACACATAAGAATGCTCCATTCATCAACCGTACCGGATAGAGTCTCTACTTGTTCCTTAGTATAGGGGATGATAAGCTTATCAGGCAACTTTGCAAAATGAGTTAGGCACAATTTTAAACCCAAACAAGCCTGTTGGGCAACCAACTGTGGGAAGTACTGCAGGGTACGAGCTCCCAAGGAATGTCCATGAATCCACAAAAGAGGGCCGTCCTGCCATAGCACTCCCGTGGGGACATCCCTTGTTTTTAGAATACAAAGAAGAAGTGGACTAGAAGGATCAAAGCGTTTAAGCTGTGCCTTCATAAGAGCCTTTTCTATTTTGCTTAAGGCTTGACGAGCTGGCTCAGTGAGCACATGAGGAGAGGTAATCTCAGGATCACCCTCCAAAATGGAAAACAATGGTAACAAATCTGCACGTGGGACATGGAGAAAACCTCGCAACCAATTAATGTCCCCCAAAAGTTTTTGAAAATCATTTAATGTATGCAAATGGGAGGTACGGATGCAAATTTTTTGAGGTTTCACAGACTGAAGGCCAATGACGGACCCAAGGAAATTTACTGAATCCGTTTGTTGGACCTTCTCTGGGGCAATAAAAAGACCCTTATGTTCCAATGCCTTGACAACCTCCTGAAAGGAGACATGCAAAACATCTAAGGTAGGGGCTGTGAGTAGGATATCATCCATATAGTGGATCATACGTAAAGAGGGGAACTGTTGTCTTACTACAAATAACACTGAGTCTACATAAAGCTGGCACATAGTGGGACTGTTGGACATCCCTTGTGGCAACACACGCCACTGAAAGCGGGCATCAGGCTTCTCATGATTTACAGCTGGTAATGTGAAAGCAAAACGCTCTCTGTCCTGAGGGCAAAGGGGTATGGAGAAAAAACAGTCTTTAATATCTAAAACCATCACTGGCCATTCCCTGGGGAGAGCAGAAAGCGCTGGCAGGCCCCTCTGAACTGGGCCCAGGACCTGCATTTGAGCATTGACAGCCCTCAAATCATGTAATAATCGCCACTTTCCAGAGGACTTTTTAATCACAAATATAGGTGTGTTCCAAGGGGAAATAGAGGGCTCCAGGTGGCCTAACTGCAATTGTTCCTCAATTAACCTCTGGGCTGCTTCCAGTTTTTCCTGTGAGAGGGGCCACTGAGGAACCCACACTGGCTTATGAGTCATCCAGGGTATGGGAACCTGTTCAAAATTGGAAGCAAAATTTTCAGTGGTCCCTAAGAAAAACCCAACCCAAAGCGATCCAGCTTCTCCTCCGGGATGATGGGCTGAGGTCGCCCTTGAAGGTGCTTCCCTAGACCTGAACCTGGAACAAAGCCCTGAATTTTCATCATATTTTTACTAGCTTCTGAATATTCATTAGTCAAGCGGAGATTCATCTGGGTCTGAATATCTCTTCCCCATAAATTAATGGGAACATCCAACACAAAAGGTTGGATTTTTCCCTTTTGACCCTCTGTAGTGGTCCATGTTAACTCCTTTGCACTCATATGTGGTGTTTTAACAAACCCTAAGCCTTGCAAGATCTGAGCTGATCTCTGCAAGGGCCAGGCTTTTGGCCAAGAATCTAATTTTATTATACTTTTATCTGCCCCAGTGTCCACCAGTCCTGAGAATTCTCTTCCTTCTATGGTCAGGCGCAGAAGGGGTCTTTGATCCAACTCCAAAGACAAGCAGGTCAAGTCCACACCGGTAGACCCAAGGCTCTTGTCACCCCTTTCCTTATCTAGTGCAGGAAATAGAGAATGGTTAGAAGGCAAAATCAGCAATTGGGCAATACGGTCCCCAGGGGCCACTGACACTGCCCCATAGGGGGAATGACAAAGAATTTTAATTACACCTGTATAATCTGGATCGATAACACCGGGGAAGACTATGAGACCCTTTAAAGTAGAGGAGGAGCGCCCCAAAAGAAGGCCCACCGTATCTCTTGCTAGCGGGCCAGACACATCTGTGTCCAGGATTTGCACGCCCATTTCCGGAGTTAAGACCAATCCGGAGGTGGCACAGAGGTCCAGGCCTGCGGAGCCCGATGTTGCTCTCCGGGCTGAGGCAGCGGGGGACCTGGCGCCACAGTCACCGGGACCTGAGGTGTCTGCATTGCCCCATAGATTTGTGGGCCCTGGGGACGTGGGCCCTTCCCCCCGTTTTTTTGGTCCTGATTACTTGAAAGAGGGGGGAGGGGCAGACCATTAACATCCCTCACAGATCTACATTCATTAGCCCAGTGTTTTCCCTTCTTACATCTAGGACAAGTCCCAGGGGGGCGCTGTGCCGGTCCCGCATCTCGGACAGGGGCTGGGCTATCCGCTTGAGGACATTGGCGTTTAAAATGTCCCAATTGACCACATCGGAAACAGCCCTTTTGAGTCCCTGTCCGTTGAGCCTTAGCGGCAGCTAGGACCGCTGCTGCTAATCCTGCATTAGACAGGGGCCCCCCTATCTCTCGACAGGCTTTGAGCCAGTCATCCAATGTTCCCTTTCTTACTGGTTGTATAGCCTTTTTGCACTCCTTAGTGGCCTGTTCAAATATTAGCTGTTGTATAAACGGCATGTTGTGGTCAGCAAGGCCAATTGTCTTTTCTGCCACTTCCAACATTCTAGCTGAGAAATCAGAAAATGACTCTGTAGGGCCCTGAACAATCTTAGTCAACTGTCCTGCGGCCTCTCCCTTATTGTGGAGCTCCTTCCATGCCTGATAATGAATATTATTAATTTGGATATACACGTCTGGATGAAAATCGAGCTGATCTGTAAGAAAAGGACCAGTCCCCAGAAGCATATCAGAAGACCAGTCCCAGTCCCCTTTCATAATATTCTGCCTAGCTTGTTCTTGGGCTTTATCAGAAATCAGTGATCTGAAATCCAAATATTGCCCCCTCGTTAGGCAAGCCCGGGCTAAATCTAACCAATCACCAGGAGTAAGGTAGCGCTGCGTGAGTCTGCGAAGCAGCATAAGTGAATAATCAGCAGTGGGTCCAAAGTCTTTGCAGGCCTGGACTAAATCTTTAAGTTCCGTATAGGGGATTGGCTCCCAGCCTCTTTGATTGGTAGTGTTATTCAAAAAAACCGGGAAAGCGGAGGCCAGGCGGGACCACGTGCGCGGCTTAACAAAATGGCTGCGATCCTCGGCTGGGACATGGGGGGGGGAACATGAGGGCGTGGCAGAGCACTAGGCGGTGCTCGGTTTCGAATACCAACTTCCTCTTTTAAGGCACTCCTCCCCCTAACCGCGGGAGGGCAGACACGCCTGCCCACAAACTGAGCATCCTGAGCACAATGTAAAGCTGCCTCCTCTAAATCCTGTCCCTCTGTCCCACTGGAGTCCTCCTGATCAGAAGCAGAACTACTGCCGATATCATCTCGTATACTCAGGTGTCGCAGCGGCTGTAGGGAAGGATATAACCCCACAGCCCCCTGCTGCGGCGGGGCCCTAGGGAAGTCCTCACCCCTCCTGTGCATACAGCCGGAGCCCTCATTACTCCCTTCTAACGGGGGTGCCTTCTCCTCTACAGGGCAGGGAACCTTTTCCTTGAAATGACTGGCCACATTGGGAACTCCTCCCGGGAACTGACTGGCCCTTCTTTCCTCTACTTTCTTATATAATTTGGGTTTGTTATCCCCACTTGCATCAGATTCTGACAAACTATCCTGATGTTGTCTGAGCCGTCTCCGGCCCTCCTGAAGTGGGTCCGGGTGGCTTCCAGAACGTAAACAAGAATGTATCATCCTCCAGAAAGGGAGGGTACCTCGACCTAAGTGCCCCTCCTCCCTAGCCGCCTCAAGGTCTTTACCCAGCTTTTCCCATGAGGGCAATGAGAGATCTCCGGACACCGCAAACCATGGAGCCGCAGCATCAATGTCCTTAACAATCTTTTTAATAGTGGCATTAGAGACCTTTAAATCACGTTGTTTCAAAACTTCCTTTATAGGCTGAGTAAAATCAATGGGAGAATGCCGGGCACTCGATGTATTGCCCATCACGAGCTGGAAGGCTGGAAATAAAACTAACAGCCAGCCCCACGCTATCTACTGAGGATTTATCTGACTCGAGGCTCCAAGGACCAGAGCCGCGTTGTCTACCGCGGGTTTAACCGGTCCAGGCTATTAGCAGACTAGGCAGGATAGAAACGAACGCAAAACAATAGAAAGACCCAGACAAAACAAACAAAAAACAGCAAGAACAGCGAGGCCCTCAGACACGGACATGACTGAGACACAGAAAAGAAAAGAAAAAAAAAAGAAAGAATGACTTACCGGTACCTTCCTCTCCGTGTGTCAAGTTCTGAATCCTCCTTTTGGTCCTTCACCTGGTGCCCACAAGGCTCCCGGCGTCCCGGAATTCGGCACCACTTTGCGGCGAGCCCCCCCGACCAGCGGGAAAGAACAATCACCACACGAGAATCCTTCTTGATCACACTTTTATTGGAGAGCTCTTGGTTAACAGGAGAACGGAAGGAGAAGGACGCGGGGGCGGGATGTGCAGCTACCTTTATAGGGGGATGGGCAATAAGGCACCTACGGATTGGCTGCTCACCCGCTTGTCACCGCCAGGCGCCACGGGATAGGCTCAGGACAGGTTGCGTCAAGCGCATGCGCGTACCTTGAATACGTTTGGCGCGAAAGCACTGTCGTAAAATGAAGTTAAACGCCATGAGGTAGATGTGGTTTCCTGCAGTGCCAGCGACATCTAGTGGTGGGGACTAGATGTGGCTCCCTGCAGAGTCCCTCCCTACACTCAAGAACATTCTGGGACTCGGGGTATGTAGTGACATTCTGTAAGGTTTCTGGATCTTCAAAGAGCACGCTATGTGTTCAGAGATGACATAAGAGCTGAGTGTGGACTGTAAAAGCCCCAGTCCAGACAGAGGTTCTAGAAATAATAATGCAACATGTATAAGTATGACTGGCACCAACATGAGGCCTGACTGTAATGATCTCCTTTCCTGTTTGCACACTTGGTATGTATTCATAGGAGGTCTTTTCAGAGCTTTGTAGGTCTAAGAGGACCAGCATGATCTTGGTGTTGAGTTAAGAGCTCAGAATGCATTGCAAAAGCTCCACCTCATTGACACAGGCCATAGCTCAACCTTGTTGAACATCCTGTGGCAAACGGGCTGATGTGTGCTCCTCCTAAGTTTCATCTGGGACTTGTGATATAAAGAATAATTTTTTGAATTATCTGGAGGTTAACAGGACACTTTCAGAATCGGGATTATAGCTGTAGGTGAGCAGATGAGGCTCCTACTCTAGATGGAGATTTCCCAAATAATTCACTTTAACCCTTGTGAACATCTGAAATATGAAGTGGGGCAGAAATTGTAATGAATCCATTGCATGATCTGTCCCTGAGAACTCTTTGTATTGGAGTCAGAATCAGAGGTTTCCACAACAGGGGAAACCCTTAAGGGTTTCAGAATGAAAACAAGGCCTGTGGATAGACTGAGAAAATCCCACTGGAGATTGAAAGTCCCCCAGAATACAGCTGCATACTAGGGCCAGGGCTACACTTTTGAGGGTGCCATTTGTTGGAATGTTCTAATTACCCTCTCAGTATAGAGGCATTGTGTGCAGAGGAGCCAATTTAGTAAGTCTCCGGGGAGGAAAGAGTCATGTTTCCTACTGAGTTGGCATAAACATTAAGTGCATTGTGTGAGTCCCACCTACATGGGCAATGCCAAATAATCCAGCTGATACCCTGTTGACTTCCCTCTACTAAAATGGGCTGACTCGTGCTTATGAACCACTCTCTGCCCTTTAGTGTGTACACACATGTCCATGAACTTGGGGGAACCTGTCAATATTTTTCCAGGTTCTACAAATCTGCTCAGATTTCAGACAGAAGTTAAGACCGAATATTTGAATGCAGAAGCTCCAAATGAGTAGAAGGACCCTAAAAATTCATGCTTATCCCTGAGGTAAGCTCTGACCAAGTGATTAATGAGTCCCTTGATCAAACCATTTCTGGTGCTCTTGTGGGTACTAGCATGTTCCAAGGTTTCTGGAAGGCTAGAGGACCAAGCCTCTTACAGAATGAATGTGAGATCACAGAGTGGAATGCTGAAGGTCCATTTTAGATAGACGGTCCCCAAAGAACACAGTGAGAGTGTTGTTGAGTATCCCCCATGAAAAGGGGCTGTTCTGTCCCAGTGAGACCCTACCCACACTGCCCCATAATTATCCTAGATCTTGAGAGATTTAGACATTACCGAGCTCAAAGGGATATGTCCTTTCAGAATCAGTGTAGTGGCAATAGACAACTACAGCTCCATTCCAGGTAGATGGCCCCTAAATATTGCAGATAAATCCTCATGGTTAGCTTGAAACCAAATGTACATCAAATGCTGTAGTGAGCTCCTTGACCCCTCTTTCTCAAGGTATCTCCTCAGTGCAGGCATTTTCACACATTCCCAGTATGGTGTTCAGAGTGACAGGAAAACTAGAGAAAAGATGGTAGAAGCCCCACTCCAAGTAAATGATCCCCAATGACATAACTGAGTCTTGCAATAATGGTGGTGTACAAACAGGGTCCTACAGATTGAAATGATCCCCAAGCCTCATTCAGATTCTGGAATGGTGTATGTAGGAGCCATTTATGGAGATTTCAGGGCAGAGACGGCCAGGTAGCATTTTGGTCCAGATGAGAGTGGAGAGTAAGTCAGGAAACCCAACCAAAGATAAACAGGGCATAGTGTCCTTTGTCAAGTGCATTGGTTGTGCTACACAAAGTGCTAGGATGTTGTCTTGTCAGAATGATACCCTTGCTAAAGACAGTGCATAGCAGCCATTTTTACAGGTTCCTGATTCCAGACATGTGATTGCTGACTTCTGCTTCCAGATTGTAAGGAAGTTAGGGGTTTCATAGAGAGAGCTCAGCCTTGGCAGAAGGAAGACTCAGATCCTGTGTGAAGAACAGTGAGAAATTTGCTAGGGTGATGGGAGTGCCCACTTCACATGAGGGAAGCATCCATCCTCCTGTCAGCCTGAGAGGAAGAATCAGCATCAGATGCAGTGCATGTTCACTTCTGCCTGCAGGGAGTCAGGCAGATGTTCATCTTGATCTGAGGAATGTGGGAACACTGGTCCAGTGGTTAGGTACCAAAGCCATGAGGGAAAACCACAAATATCTCCAATGAAATGCATGTGAATGCTGCTGTCAATCAGGGAGAAAGTTGGATAAGAGATTCTGCTTCTTGATTCCTCTTTTGGGGATAGGATCATGAAGATCACAGACTGGACTTGTGGAATCAGTTGATAATGCAGAAGAGGACAAATTATGAATAATCTGAGGAAACCCAAAATTAAAGAGACTCACTATTCTTGCCAGCCTTGGAAAAGCCCTCCCAGGGATTTTTAGGTGCGTTAATCAATTCAGTCTCCTCTCTCTCCAGAAAGTGAAGCTGGGAAGGATAGGGAATCATCAGAAAAGCAGAGGGATCTAGGCCTGGCTTAAAAAAGGAGCTGTGCAGAATCTGCCAGCAATCAGGGTGATGAACCCTGGAGTACAATGTAAACCACATCCCCCAAACGAAGGACATCACAAGGCCTGCTTCTCCTATTTTCATCCCTGTGTGTCCCAGGCTTGGGGTATGTATGTAGCTTTCTCTCATTTCAAGATAATGGATGTAGTTGGGAAGTCAGTATGGTAAGACCCTTGTTTCTTGGAATGATGTCAAGTTAAAAGGAGATGTCTGAAATGGCAGGTTATCTGAATAAGCATCAGTTAACACCTGTGTGCCTCCATATCTAATGGAGTTGTAGGGCCATGCAGGTGTAAGTCTTAGTCTGAGGCATTGTTCCTAGGTTAAATAGCAGAGGAAGATCAAGAGGGGTCAACAGTGAATGTGATGCACACACCCTGAATATGTGTAAAATATGTCATCTTAACAGGGGAGCTCCCACAGTGCCCAGGCCCACCTCCCTGCTCACAGCTCTGAATCCTCATGATCTGTGATCCACCTTCACCATATGAGACTTGTTAATTCCTCCCTCAGGATGTCTAGGGTCAGGTCTTCCAGAAGCCTGTCTGATCTGGTGTCTTACAGACCAGAGATGTGATAACATACGGTAGACATTTGTGAGAACCTTCAGAAGAATGGGTTCCTACAATCTATTCAAACTCTCTTTTCTAATAGGCTTCTGGGTCAGCATAGCTGTGTTCCTTCCTGGTGTTCCAGACTACAGTTTACGTTTTCACCCTCACAACCCTACATTCTCCATTGCAGAGGAAGACCCTCACTCACAAATGGGACAATGAGTCCCTTGGGTGTGCCGAAGGCCATAGGGAAGGAGGACTCCTCATCCTATCTTGTTCTTCTCCTAGTTCTACTCTTCTTTGTCTTTATCCTCCTCTGGCTGTACTCTAACTTCCATACTATCAGAGGAGGAATTTGCCTCTGCTGGGACATCAAGTCCTTTTCAGAATCCTCAGAATTGTAGCTCTTCCTCTAGCACCATGGTATTCATTCCATATCTCACATCTTTTCAGGACCCCTACCAGGACTATGAAGGGGACCATCCAACTCACAGGTCCTTCCACATGTTGTTCTCCTGTCTCTATATTCAGATAGATGACAAAGTGATAATTTTGTGCAGTTCCTGCTCATCAAGATTAGAATGAGGGACCTGACCTAGGAAGAAATGTTGTACAGGCACATTGGAATTTACCAGGTGCATGACCCTGTGATCTTCTGTACCGCATCTCAGTGCATGCTGTATAGAGGTATTGAAGTGAAAGACATGGAGGCAAGTATCTCCACCTATGTTCTTGTCTCTGTCATGGATCTCACATCTGCTGGGATGCTGAGTGACTTCCAAGGCATATTAAGACAGGCCTCCCGATTATGGTCCTGGACATAATCTTCATGAAGTGCAGGCCTGCCACAGAGGAGGTGATTGAGAGCACAACACATGGCTTATTAACATCAAAACTAAAGTACACCAAATGGAATATATACCTCCATTTCATATTTGGACATGCCAGGAATTTCATCTGAGAACAATGCCTCAGACTAAGACCTGCACCTGAACATTCTAACAGGAAGAATACCTAGAGCACTGGCGGTGCCCCATAGTACACCTGCCACTATGAGGTCCTGTGGGAGTTAAGGGCCCTTGCTGAAACCAGCCTGATGAAATTGTTGACGTTTTGGATCAATATGAATAGGGCTGACCCAAGAGTCAACCCAAGTATTATGCTTAGGCCGTGAGAAGGAAGAGGTCCTAGGTCACACCTGTCACAGCAAATGATACTCCTGCCATGCACAGCACAAATGCACTAGCAGCTTCTAGAAAAGATAGGGTCAGGCCATGATTTAAGTAGTCAAGGGTAAGAGTTGGGCTGGCAGGAATACAGTATGAAACACCCATGTTTTACAGCTGTGTTAGGGAGAAGTGGGGACTTACCTTCTTTGTATTCTCAAGAATGTGAGTTTCAGATTTTATGTATAATTTGTTTTACTCCTCCAATTATTGCTATTTACCCAGGTTATGAGAACGTCTAATAATTCAACATGTTGAATCTTATGAAAAATTTTCACATGATACCATGGCATTGGGATTAGACTTTTTTTGAAAATGTGAAAGAACTTTTGACATTAAAATGAACAGAATAAAGTTGTTTTATTCCCTCAATTTCTGTAGTCTTTCATTCTGAAACATTAAGAGACATACACTGGGATGAGATTAGCTTATTAAGCTGATAGTTAACCTATCAAGCACATACATGGCATCTCTGCTCCACTTCCCAAACTTGCTTTGAGCATCTGCAGTTTGCTAGTGCCTCTGTTCAAATTGGGATCCTAGGAGAAACAGAACAACCTGCCTTTTAGGATGTCTAACTTAAATTAATATTTAAAATGTCCCCAGACTCGGTGGTACATGTCTTTAATTCCAGAATTCTGGGGGCAGAGGTAGATCTTTGTGAGTTTGAGGCCATTCTCACACTACATCGTGAATTCCAAGTTAGCCTGGGCTAGGGCAAGACCCTACCTCAAAAAACAAACAAAAAATTAATGTCAAGAATCCATTTGAAGAAATTGAAAGACAGACACTTGGGCAGTTCTAACTGGTTAACATCAAAACTAAAGTATAGCAAATGAAATCTCTGCCCTTATCACCTGCTACTTGCATGTTCCTATGTTAACCCTTCAGAAATGAAGAAGGAGACTCACCCTTACCCATTGAAGGGTGGTATCTGGAAGACTTTGGTGCGTCTTTTTAGATGGATAGAACAATGAGGGAATGGGATGTCATGGCAGAGCACCAACGTGTCCATGCGTTGATGCTAGCCTCAGGGAAACTATAACCTTATGTTTTGGAGATGATTACAATGCAAGTCCATGGTGGCAGGTGTTATCAGGTTCTGTGACTGATTTAGGACATGGAGACAGAAAAATGCTCTGAACAGTTCCTGTTGCTGGTGGATATGGCATGGAGAAATCATGGGATTTGGCCTTAGTACAGGAAGGGGAGATCCAGCTGAACAGATTGTATAAACTCTGTGATTTATCCCATAGTGTACAAAGATTTTCTAAGAGGTGAGAGTCATTATGAGGAAAAGTAATGTCCAGATTCCCTGGTAGGATGCTCTCCTGCTAGTTGGGAGATGCAGAGCTAATCCTTAAAAGGACATTTATTTTTGGTGACTCCAGTGTTCTGTAGACAGTTGTGAGCAGGCAACTTTGGGGATGTCTGTGAAAAGAATTCTTTTAGTGTTTTGGAAAGGAAAGCAGCTTAGAGGCAGGGTAAGCACTGATGCTTCACTGTCATTCTAGAATCTTTCCTGTATGGGAGATTCCTACACACCATGACCATGCCATGCATCTTCTACTAGGAAGGATTCAGTGAATAATTTTTTTTTCATGAAATTGCATTTCTGGTCTTAGAATTCCACAAACTTGAATATCAGTCACAGGTAAGTTGGACAATACTTTGGTGAGGTTTGATTATTAGACAAATGATTTTATTACACAGTCTGACAAGATCAGGCATGAGGCAGGGCTAGACATCTATTTGCATCTTATGGAGGTAGGATAAAAACATAGCAACAATCCTAGGGACATGAGAAATGAAAGGAGGTGCTCACCAGCAAACCATGATGAATTCCAGTACACTTCACAACTGCTTAAGAACTTTCTTCTTTCCCCTGCTCTAAACCCATAGCACCCAAAACCTCCTTACAGTGGGGAGCTGAGTGATGAGGAGTAGAGTGTGAATTTGATAAGACGCTGTCTAGGGACAGATCATAGGAAGTATCTAAGAAAATAACCATAGTAAGTGAATATGTTCAAGAAGTGACACAAATGTAGTAGTTGATGGACTGGACCCTTCCCATGCTGGGAATCCCCTGTTCTAGTCCTACCATACCGTGAGAACAGTTGTATCTCCCTCCACAGACATGCCTAAAAGTTAAACTATGTCTTTCTTGAGGCTCTCCACACAGCATAGTTTGGTTAATTGTGGGCAGGCACTTTATTGTGTTCCCTGTCAAATGAACTGCAGGAGTGGCTTGGATGGGTAAACATCTGGTGTGAGAGGAGTGGATACGTTATCCACATGCTAAGAACTGCCTTGGGCAGGAGGGGGTTGGATCCTGCAACCCAGATAATGTCAGATGTCCTAAAAGAGGGTGGATTTAGTAAACTTAATTCATGACATTTTATTTCAGGGCTCAGAGAAAACCCGAGTTTAAGTGAATGTGTCTGAAGCAAAGGGTTTTTGAGCCTCCCAGTCTATGGCTCACCTGACCCTGTGTTGCACTTGGGTTTGCACTGCTGGTGGAAATCATCTGACAAAGAGCAGCTTGTGGGAAAAAAGAGGTTTATTTTGGCTTACAGGCTGGAGGGGAAGCTCCACAATGGCAGGAGAAAATGATGGCATGAGAGAGGCTGTACATCACCCCTGGCCAACATAAGGTAAACAATAGCAACAGGAGAGTGTGCCAAACACTGGCAAGGGGAAACTGGCTATAACACCCATAAGCCTGCCCCCAACAATACACTCCCTCCAGGAGGCATCAAGTCCTTAATCTCCATCAGCTGGGAACCTAGTATTCAGAACACCTAAGTTTATGGGGGACACCTGAATCAAACCACCACACCCTGACAACAAGGTTTTTTTTTTTTTTTTTCCAGTACTGCATGTGGTGACATGTACACCAAGGAGAAGCTCTATCAAAGAGTTTGTTATTTCCCCTGAGGGGCTAGATTGCCCCATTGAGGGCCTCAGTGACCCAAGGATCTCTCTGAGATCTGAGATACATCCCTCCTTCTTGAATGAAATTTAACAGTCCAGAGTATGTGAGGGTTTTTTTTCTAGCTGCCCAAAGATGCTCTGACTAATGATAGTAAATATTATGTCCATGCTCAGAGTAAAGAGCTACACAAAACTCAGGAAGACTAAAATCAGGGCTCAAAATGGAAGATATCTTAGCCAAGAGGATGGCCACTATGAGGAAGAAATGGGGAAAAGAGGACACTCTTCTTTAGTCATCAAAGAATGAAACTTGGTGGTAAAGAGAGCTTCACTTAGAAATTCAGCAGCACATAATCGTAACCTAACAGCCCACTTTCCACAGTAGTTCAAATCCCCTCTAGAGTTATGCTCTGTGTAGGACTAAGCTCATTGACTCAGTCCCATAGCATTCAGGATCTTAGCACTGCAGTGGCATCCTAGACTTTAACACTCAGGAGTATTTCTGTGCTATCTGCATGGGGCCGTGGGAAGCACAGTCCACTATCTTCTTGCTTGTAAGGACTCTTACCCTTCCTTTGGCTCTTACATTCTTTCTGCCACCTCTTTCATAATGGACTCTGATCCATGGAAGGTGTGATTGAGATATTTCAGTGCTGAGCATGCCTCTGTCACTTCTTCTCAGCACCTTGATGCCTTCTGAGTCATCCCAAGGTCACTGCCATCTGAAAAGAGAAGTTTCTCTAACCAAATGTGAGATTAGCATTAATATATGGGTATGAACATTAAGAGAAGTGCTTACTGGGCATTTTGGTGAGCAAAGTATATATATTTAGGCATATAGCAGCAGACATTACAACCCTACGGCTCATGACTACCCATTGCAGGTTTTCAGTAACAGGGATGTATTCTCTCCCATGGAGTGAACCTCCAGTCCATTTAGAGGGCAGTGGGTTTCCCCCATAACAGTCTCATTTGGCCTGGCTTGCCAAATATAAGGTTTGCAGTGTCCACTGTTGAGTATCTTTGATGGTGATTTCTCTTTCTCCCATTGAACTGCATGTAGTGTGGCTTTCTCCAGCCTTCTGTCAGCTGGTCTACATGGAGTTTTTCAGCTCACCTCCAGCAGAGTTTCTCAGTGACATTGCAGCCCAATTATGTGGAGTCTTCAGCAGTAGGGTCCTACCATCTATTCCTGGTGGGAAACCAATGGCATAGTCAAAGGCCTATAATGTTTTGAGAGCATCGGACCTCCCTGGCCAACAACTCACTGGAAGGTATCCAATCCTCGGCACTGAAAATTTTCTAGGAACAATCTGTGACTCCTATGTGTTCCACTGTCCAAAAAGGTAGGTTTCCATATAACTTATTTATATTCTCTTAGATTTTGATTAGACCTCCCTCCACCAATTTGTGAACTTAACATCTGACACCTATTGTAAACACTCATTTTAGAATACCAAGAGGACAAATCCTCAAGTCACTCAAATAGCAGTTAGACAAGCATGTTTAATACTGCACTCCTATCAGCTTACACTTCACCCTACACTACTTAATCAATGCTAACAATATGCTTTCTAGAAGCTGCTTGTACACTGGAACTAGAATTTTTCTTGCATCCCAGTAGTGTCATCTGCTGTGGCAATTATGACTTAGCCACTCACGTCTTCAATTCTCAAAGACACAGATTGTTACATGGATAGAGTAAGGGATTAATGCTAGGGGTATTATTCAAGAACATCAAAAATTTCAATAGGCTGGTGTCAACAACGGTCCTTCTTCCCCACAGGAACTCATAGTATGCAGGTTCACTGTGGGGATCTTGTCTGTATTCAAGTTACCCTTACTGTACAAATTCTTCAGTTACAAGTTTGTAAGCCTGCCCATATAAGCAATGATAGATATCAGAAAACAAGCCTAAGTTATTCAGCCCATCCAAACCTCCTCCTCAGTAGCCTGACTGCCCTCCTTAAAGATTTTGCCCAGGAATACCCTGGATGTCACTTATATCATATGTGTGATCCACGTCAGGGACAAGAACAAAGGACTGGATATTGGGATCTACTGCATACAACTCAATGCCAAAGATGAGCAGCATGTACTGAGATGCTATACAAAAAATCACAGGGTAATACGCATGGTAATATCTAATAACCTTGTACAGCATATCTTCCTGTGAGGTCAGCTCTTTATCTCTGTACCTGAAGATCAGGAAATGCACTAACTCATTTACTTTTGCATCTATCTGAATGCAGAGACAAGTAGCAACAACTGGAAGGGCCTGTGAGTTCTCTTTCCATGAGTGAGCCTTAAGCAGATTGGCTAGGTGGAGTGCAGACCATGGAACTGGAGGAAAAGCAAACACTTTGACGGCTCTGAGAAGGACTTGATGTCACGGATGCAGCAAATTCCACCTCTGAGTTGCTGGTGCTTTGAGGATAGATAGAAGAGGAAGAGGACGGGTAGAATGAGGATCATGTAGAAGAGGATGAGCAATCATCATCCTCTATGGCCTCTTGCATATCCACAGGATCCTGTGTCTCACTTTGGGACTGAAGGTCACACTCAGCACTGACATGAAGGGTCTATGCTGCCGCAGTGATGCCAAGTTGACTCTATTCTTGGACATCAGACAGAAGCAGGGTGATGCTGACCCAAGACCTACTGCAAAAAAGAGAGTGTGAGTAGATGCAGACAGCAAATCCTATGAGAACTCTCTCAAATGCCTGTTACATGTTTTCTCTTGGGTGGTCTGTAGAAAAGCAGAGATACTATATTTGTCCTTGGCTTGATCCTAGGGAGCCTGAGGACTGACATAACATTTCTCCACACAATGAACGTAGGTCACAGATAACACGTATCTCATACAGTATGCAGGATATGTGGGGGGCTTGTCTTTCAAGAAGAGATATTTCTGCACATCTTCTGATTCTGCTCATCCCCCTGTTTACTGAACGCTCCTGGAATTCCTTTTCTATTTAATCCATGAACACTGTCCAGCACCAAGACTACTATATGCTTGTCCCTTCAGCACAAATCCAGGTCCTAAGGCACACAGGTTTTGATTGGAAGACCTACACTGGATACTCATTAATGACAAGAAGGAATTGCTGAATTTTGTGAACTATCTCCTCCCTAGGGTGTCACTTAAACAATAAGCCCAATCTTGCCCTTCAAGCTTCCTGTGGCAATGTCTAGAATAACTGTTTTCAGTGGCCTGAGTCACAATCTTGGAACATGTGTCTACCTCGTGTGGTGCAACAAAAGGTGGTGAGGGAGCCTTGCATCTCTTACACCTGTTCAGGGGAGATGGATACAGGTGGCTCCATTTAGTGTATTCCATGTGACAGGAGCATTGCAATTTTACCATGATAAATGTCAAGGTCCAGAAGGTTCCTTGAGATGACATGAGGTCACCATCACTATCCCAAAGCTAAATGTCTGTAAGAACTAGGGAAGACTATGTGAGGAGAGGGGATCTGTCTAATGTTCATAGGTTTCCCATAGCAAAAGGGACAAGGAGGACCTGGGATTTGCCTAGGTGGGTCATGGGACTCCATCCATACTCACCTTGTGTACTGATACACCTGGGAACCTTACTTTGATGATCTAAGTCAGGGTTATACCTTTCAAGGACCTCTAGTTCCCAGAACCTACATAAAAGACAGAGGGTTCAGACTGACAGCCATACCTAGTTGTCTAGGTTTGCCAAGTGGTCCAGGCCAGATTCTTTTGTGTCCCTGGTCTTTTCTCTGGACTTGGGTTACCATAACTTGTATCTTTCTAAATGCTGATCACTTGTGTCTGCTAAGTGAGATCAACTACTTATGTCAAATTCCTTAGCCCCCTCCCCAAGGGAAACTGACATCACTTGCTATCAGTGGGCATGTAACACATACTTGTACCTGTGTATAAGGTCTCCAATGATGTGGCCTCATCTCAAGTGATGGTTGTCCCCTCAATCTACCATTTTCCTCATCTGACAACCCTTTCTGACATTTTACCTGTTCCAAGACTTAATTCTTTCTGTTGAACTTACTTCATATCAAGATCAAAGTCTTAAAATTCTAACAACTCACAATCGCAGCCAGTATTGTAATAGGAGCATGCTGTGTGCAGTCACCCTGCCTATGATCCTCGCAGCTGAAAAATACAGAAAGAAGGACCTTTGAGATCTCCTGTTTGGGGGTTGCATAACTCCTGCAAAATTAGCCGTCTGCATGGTGACTTACCTTGATTGATTTAAGATTCTGTTCACCTCCCTCTGTTAATCAACTCCTGGATCCTCCTGCTATTTGATGATTCCCTGTACCCACAGCCTCACCTTCCCAAGAGAGGAGACAGTATTGACGATGCAACATATCCAGAAACCCAGGCAAGTTGAGAGATAGAAAAGAAGAAAAGAATTAAGGACAAAAGAAAGAAAACAAAAGAAATGAAGGAAGGAAGGAAGGAAGGAAGGAAGAAAGAAAGAAACAAAGAAAGAAAGAAAGAAAGAAAGAAAGAAAGAAAGAAAGAAAGAAAGAAAGAAAGAAGACAGTTGTCAGAAGTGTAACTGGGGGGATGAAGACATTAGAAAGAGTTTACACAAAACTAATGACTACATTAATTGGTATTACAGAATTCTTCCTGCTGAATAGCATTCTACATGATATAACCCCCAATAAGAAGGAAGAGGCATGACCCAGACCGAAGTACCCTGTAGAATGTACAGAAAACTTAATCCTCAATCCATGTGATCTGCATGGTAAATCCCAGGGCAATAATTGTGTTATCCAAAACAGGGAGTTTTTGGTCAGGGTGATGCAAGTGGTCCTTGAAACAATGCTGTCCATTGCCAAAGGACTTGGTTACCTGCCAAAGCTAAAAAGTAAGACCCTATTGCTGAAATCACCACAGTCTGCAGTCAGAGGACATCAAGAGACCATACTGGAACTCAAAAGACCTCATACCACTGGAAAGTGCTGTGTGATTTGCTGGGGGATAATTTTCACTAACAGTGTGAAAAAGGAGGATATCCTGCAAAATACAACATCAGCCATATGGGCATTAAGTACTTACCTGTACAATAGTGGAACATAGCCTATGCAGGAAAGAAAATGATCTTCAATTGGATATGAGGCTTTCTCAGTGGGAGAGAACTCATACCAGGTACTAGAAACCAGGCAAGAATCTCATGGAAAGGAAAGCCATACACTCCAGAGAGAAACCTCCACTGCCCCTCTGGATAAGAACAGTGGGTACACACATCAAAACATCTCTCAGATAACTATGCCTACATACTGTAACCCAACTGCTCTCACTCTTGGTTGGAGAATACGTTTTATTTTACAGGTGGCAGAGATGACTGGGGAAATCCAAGATTCATCAAAATCACAAGAAAAGGTATCCAACAACCTGCTACGAGACATGTCCCCTCTACCACATCTTCTGGGGACCAGGAGACATTGCAGAGGATGTGGTGACAGAAGTACTGCTCTCACTACTAGCCTGAAAACCAGCTACAGAGGGAGGTCAACAAGCAATGGTCACTCAAAACTCATGAAAGAAGTAATCCAGAGGTCACAGAGAAACTGACACTAAATCAGATTTCTAATATGCCCATCTAGGCACAGAGAACATTGTAGAAGAAGGTGCTGAACGATTTTAAGAGTCTTATTATGGGTGAGAATATCCTGAAGCATGCCCCCCATCCAAAGACTTACTTAAGCCTTCATGACCTCACAATGAATACCAATAAGGCCCATAAAGAGGGCACTCAGTGGAATGTGGGTGGGGGGAGGGAATATGAGAGTATAACCTTTAAAAAAATAAAATTTCACCAGGAGTGGTGGCACATGCCTTTCATCCCAGCACTCGGGAGGCAGAGATAGGAGGATTCCTGTGAGTTCAAGGCCACCCTGAGACTATGTGGTGAATTCCAGGTCAGCCTGGGCTAGAGTGAAACCCTACCTCAAAAAACCAAAAAACTAAAAAATAAAATAAAATTTCTTGTAAAAAGTAAAATTAAAACTGGATGGGTTTCCCAAAGAAAAGGTTAGTGACACTCTTGTTTTCAAAGTATTCTTTATTACTATATACAAGTTCTGATTTGATTTGTATATCCTTCCTAGAAGGTCACCACATCTGTGCCCTCACTCAGGCCCAACGTACTAATCTAGAGGCAGAATATCCGGTCCATTTTGTGGCCAGAACCCAACGTGGGTTGATAGCAGCATTCACATGTATAGCATTAGGGGTGTTTGTGCTTTTCACTCAGGGCTCCTGTACCTTACCACTGGAAACCTGTGCCAACATTCCTCAAATCTACACTCACGTCTCTCTGACACCACATAGACTGAAGTGAACATGAACTTCCTCTGATGACATCCTAGTCTCTCCCCTGAGCTGACAGGATGTTGTATGTCTCCTTCATGTAAAGTCCAAGTTCACAAAACCATAGTTCCTTTCCCAACTGAATGTCCCACAGGATCTGAATGTTCATTCTGCTGAGGAGGTGGTCTTGGTAGTAAACCTCAAACTTCCCTCAGACCTGGTTGCAGAAGTCACGGATCACATTTTTGGAATCAGGAATCTGTAAAAATGGTTGTGTTGAACTGTCAGTAGCAACAGATTTCAAGGGTATCATTTTGACAACACCCTCTTCCTGTCTAGTGCAGCCTAGTCAATAAGGTTGAAACTGGATTATTGGGGCCTATTTGTTTGAGGTGGGCCTGACCAACTCTATACTCTTATCTTGACCAACAATGCTACCTGGCCCTCTCTTCACTGCAACCTATGGATGTTCCTATATGTTCCTATATTCCTAGTTTTCCAAGACAAATGAGTAAAGGGAATCACTACATGTGGACCCTTCTTGTTGCAAACCTCATCACAGTGCTCAGCTGTATGATTTTAGGATTATGTTTCTGGAGTGTGACTTTTGCAGTTGCTACAGTCAGGTTCGCACTACAGGTAGAAATCACCCTACCAAGAAAAGCTTGTGGAAAAAATTGGTTTCTTTTGGCTTATAGGCTTGAGGGGGATACTCCACGATGGCAGGGGAAAAAGATGGCATGAGCAGAGGGTGGACATCAACCCCTGGCCAACACAAGGTGGACAATAGCAACAGGAGACTGTGCCAAACACTAGCAAGGAGGAGCTGGTTATAATTCCCATAAGCCCACTCCCAAAACTATAATGCCTACTGGAGGTGTTGATTCCCAAAACTCCATCAGCTGGGAACATAGCATTCAGAACACCGAGATTTATGGGGGTCACCTGAATCAAACTACCACAGCAGTCCTTTCTAGTTTTCCTATCACTCTGAAAGCCATAGTAGCCTCTTGGTTCTGTGAACTTCTGAAAATGGCTGCTATGCAGAGATACCCTGCTAAAGAGGAAAAAGGAGATCATTACAGCATTTGGTCTACAATTGTTTCCAATCTGACCACAATGTTACAATTGTATTATTTAGAGGTCGTCTACCTGGAATGCTACTTCTCCTATCCAAATTCAGTTATCATCATACTTATTCTGAAAGTTCACATACCTCTAAATTCCAGAAATAGCACAGAATGTATCTACTTGCCCAGTATCTCAGGATGGGGCAGTGTGTAGAGGGTCTCAGTGGGGAAGGTAAGTCACTTTTGGTCCAGGGCTATCACTAATGTTCTGTATTATGTGGGGACCTCTATTTAGAGTAGACCTTCTGAATTCCACTCTGAGGTCTCACTTTCAACCTGTTAGTCATTTGGCACTGTAGCCTTCCTGAGACCTTCAAAAATGGTTCCTACACACAAGACAACCTGACATGGACTAGGAAAGGGACTCATTAAACTCTTGGGCCACACTTGATCAGATCTTACCACAGGGGTAGACATGCATTATTTCACGTCTCTCAACCTGGAATGGAGCCTCCACAGTCAAGTCTCAGGTCTCACTTTCAGTATGAAATATGACTAGGACTATACAAGCTCCAAGGACCTCACCAAATGGCTAGAGCACCCTGCCACATTTCAATTATGGCCTCCAAAAGCATTGCAGCTGAATTATTGAGGATTGCCCAAGTCCAGTGCAATGTCCTCATGGCTTCAGCGATTGTCTAGACTGAGAGACTGGACGCTCTCCTATAAGAAATCTACAAAATGACTCCTCTGAACAGAATTTCTGGATACAGATGAGTCCACTATACCAATAGAACAAAAGGAGACCTGTTAAAATGCCTTCAACATGGCACTAGAGTTTCAAACTCCCTAGATAATATTGTGGAAGCCTGGGGAGGGACTTCCTCCCTGATAGGCACATGGCCAACAGCAGAGATACTACTCAATTACTGGGATCTCTTTGGGTGGGGTGGGGCTTAGGTGGCCAAGTCCCACTTCCCAATCTTGACTGACAATGTCACCTGAATCTCCAGTGATTGGCTACATCTGAAAATGGCTCCTATGATGACTCAAGGAATCCAAGGACAAAGGGACTCATAACATACACTTGTCCCACGTTGGTTTCAGGATGATACAGGAGTGCTGTACAATTTACTGGTCACTCTCTGTCCAGAATGAGGCTGCTATTGTCCACCTTCATCTTCCACCATCACTCTCAATGCCTGAGGGCACTCACAGACCCAGGAACTTCAAAAATGGAGCGACATCACCCAAGTCCCTGGAAGCTCAAGAAAACAGGTGAGGCAAAGCCCATTCCCACATCACAGAACTAAATTTTCAGTTTTCACAAAGGGTTCTGGTATAATTACTGGGGCTTTTCTCAGAGTTGCAGTTGGTCACTCCTTATATGACCCATCCCCCTAAGATGAGAAATTCTGAAAATGGCTGCCTAGGTGGAAAGTCTAAGTTGGACAGAAGAAAGGGGCTCCAAACAATTGGGCTGAGCACTAGATGACGGGCTAATAACAGGACGCTACCTCCTTTCCTGGGAACGTTCCACCCTTGCCAGTCAGCTTTACTGAACTCAAGCAGTGACATCTACCACCCAAGAACCACACAAAAATGTACCAGCTCCGCAATGTCTTGATGAGGATGTGAAAGGAAGACAAGGGGTTCTCTCCGAAAATCAGTAGATGGATGAGGAAGAGGAGGGGATCCCTCAGGAAATGACACAATGAAATTTGAGGAAAAATGGTTGAACGTGGAACAGATCATTCTCAGTGAACTTACCCAATCACAGAAAAAAAAATTGCCACATAGTCTCACTCATCTACAGCACCTAACCTGAATCTACCGAAGATACCTTACATACCCAGCAAGCATCTCCTAGACTAGACACTAGGATGGAAGGGGAGGGAGGGGAGGGCATCAAAGGGGTGGGAAACACAAATCTAGACCCAAACGGCAATGGTACCATAATCTTCTACTTACTAAATGACAGACCAAATGGCTGATCCTTCACCAGGCCCTTACAGGGAACACTTGAACCACAAGACACTGGACAGGGTAAGATTAAGACGAACCTTAATCTCCTACATCTTCCCTCCCTCACTTCCCCTCTCCCTGTCTCTCTCTCTCTCTTATCTCTAACTCTTGTATATTAGTTATCTTTTTCCTCATTTTCTTAGTGGGCACTGACCTGTAAATCCCAGAACCAGCATGGGGCTATCATCCACAATGAGCTTTTGATCAGAGAGACCTATAAGGATTCCTAAAAGACAGACAGATTTCTGTCAGAGTACTTGATGACCCACCAAAGGCTAGTGGTAAGACCCTACTGCTGAAGATACCTTATGTGATTGACATGCAAATTAGAATGGCATGGCTGGAAGTTGGAAGAGAGTCAGTCCCCAGACAGTCAGCGCGTCTAGTGCCAGAAGGTGCTACATGGACGACTGGGGGAAATTGACCAATATCTGTCGAAGCAACGCATGGTCTAACCTACTTAGCAGCAAATAACTTGTTGTGATGCCCACACAAGTGCAGTGGTGGCACACAGCCATGGTGGGGAACCAACTGCTCTCAATTCGGCTAACTGATCCCCTCACTGATATGGGACCCATAGCTGGAGCTGGGAAACAAGTCAGAACCAGATCCAAACGTAAACCCACTCTCCAATATCAAACTACTATCAATTGTGGGCTACAAGAGGGCCTATACCTATTAAATTCTCTATTTAAAAAAAAAAAAAAAACAAGTAAGGGTTATCTCATTTGTCCTGGTGCTAACTTACTCTCTGTTGGAGAATCTGCTTCTCTTTTTCAGATAGATGTAGATCCTGAGAGAGCCACCCCATCATACCTCAAAAGGGCCCCGGCTGAAACTAAGAAAAATTGGCGAAACAAGCAAGGGCGCTGTTTTCCTGATGAACCGGATACCAGCACAAGGGGGAAGGAGATCATCACAGAGAAAAATCAAGTCCTACCAAATCAGAGAGCCAGAGCCTCAGAGGCCCGCAACACCTCATCACTGAAGCAGACCAAAAATGAACCCAACATGGCTCAGGGAAATTTTGCGGAAGAGGGGGCGGAAAGAATGTCAGAGTCACATGTTGGGTCATGATATGCAGAGACGTTTAGCTTACCCATAACTGTGGGCTAACTCCACAATGCATGACCCGTATACCTCAACAAGGAGGGGCCAAGGGGAGGGGGTAAGTCACGGATGAGCCTAATAATGGTACCAAACTGACTGTATTTGTTGAATACAGAACTGACTAATAAAGAAAAAAGAAAATAAAAATAAAAAAAATAAAAATCTAAACCACAAAAAAAACAAGAAAGAAATAGTGAAGGACCCAGAGATCAAAGAAATACCATACATGTAACTAAGCAAGATAAGAACCTTAAAGAAGACAAAAGTAGCAGGGCGTGGTGGTGCACGCCTTTAATCCAAGCACTTGGGAGGCACAGGTAGGAGGATCGCCGTCAGTTCGAGGCCACCCTGAGACTCCATAGTGAATTCCAGGTCAGCCTAGGCTACAGTGAGACCCTACCTCGAAAAGCCAAAAAAAAAAAAAAAAAAAGAAGAAGAAGAAGAAAAAGACAAAAGTTGGAGGCCAGCAGGAAAAAAAGGCAGGCAGAAGGAAG
Organism: Dipus sagitta; assembly: GCA_036346955.1. NCBI lineage: Eukaryota > Metazoa > Chordata > Mammalia > Rodentia > Dipodidae > Dipus > Dipus sagitta. The sequence goes on from CM070776.1 coordinate 77,961,951, forward strand.
TGCTTCCCTTCCTAGACAGGTTGTTAAGAGGGAAAGAGAGACTTACACACGGTGAGGTGAAACCACTTGAAGAAGAAAGGGCTTACACACATAGTTAAGTTCCTTTATAAGGATCAGACATCCAATTAGGGTGAGCCTTGTTTCAGATTCTTGTGTTAGGAGACAGACACTTGATATATGAAATCAAGGAGCTGACTCAGGAGGAGCCAAGAAGCAGATAGGCATCTTAGGTGTTCTGAGCTGAGGAAGAAGCAGGAAGTTCCCAACAGGAACTTATGCTTACAGCTATGTTTGAAGAGACTAGATCACACCTGGATCCTACTCCTGCCAGAGAAGGCCAGATGGCAATTCCTTGTTCAATTTGGGCCAATGTCCCTGTCTGACTGCTTATAAAAAGCTATCTTGCTCATGTTTCTCATGCATTATGAGGGTTAGCCAGCAGTGAGCTATCTTCTTTGGTCAGTTCCAGTGCAATCTCTAGTGTCTTAGAAAATAAGGTCTTAACATTTATCTCTGGTGGGCAAGTTCATGTTTTAGCAATGGCCTTCACTGTTCAAATATGTAATAAAATTAAGATTTGCCTATTCTAGTATTGCACTATGAGCACAGGCCCAGGCATAGAGCATATGCTCAAAGTTTTGTAGAACAGGGCAGAAATGCCATTATACTGTACAGTATTCATTTTACAAAGTTCACCATACCCGTTAATGTCTCTCAATGTTTCAGATTGAGTCTACAGAAAATAGAGGAAGAAAAGGTAATTTTATTCTCTTTGTTTAAATATCAAGTTCCATTTCAATTCCCAAGTATTATCAGGAGGCATGCTCACTCAAGCCCTTGCAAACAGCATGTGCTCATTTTTATTTATTTATTTGTTTTTGCAGAACAGGCCAGAAATGGCATCTATACACAGCAGTCTTCTAGGTAAAAACTTCTTATGACCCTGTGTATGACTTTTGAGGTTTCAGAATGAGACTGTAAAGGAAATAACGGAATAAAAAATAACTTTATTCTGTGTATTTCACAATTAAGTACATTTACATTTCCAAAGCATTTCCAATACCAATGGTATGGTATTCTGTGACAAATTTGATAGACAAAGTTGCAAAACTTTCTCTCTTAAGAAAAAACATAAATCATTGCAAGAAAGAGGCATGTTTTAAGCTTAAGAGCTGAGACCTATGGTAAAAACTCATGGGTTAGAATTCAAAAAAAATAAATCCCAAGCTCCAACAAACATAGGAGTAATACAAGGATATTTCATTGTGCACTCCTGCCAGCTACACCCTCACCCTCCACGACTTCAGTCATGATCTGCCCTTAACTTTGCTAGACGCTTGGACTTGGAGTGTGCATGACCAGAGTAGAAGGTGATACCTATGCTTTGTCTAGATCAATGCCCAGAGCCTCAGATGATTACACGGGTAGAATCTTTTTATAGCCTTGGTGATAAACATGGAAAGTATCATGAATGTCAAGGGGTTGATTTCAGCATGGGCCCTTGGCCCCCACAAGAACTCAAACTGGTCAGGAAAACTGTGGGGCACCTGACGGTACACGAGGTACCCTTCTTGCACAAAATCTTCAGTAATGAGTTTCCAAGCATTTGGGTAAAGTAAATGATAGCTATCACCAAACAACCCTATGGATATCAGCATATTCTGGACCACTTCATGAGTGGCACGATGGCCCTTCTTGTAGATTATTCTCAGGACCAATATCAGCAGCCCTGTCTTAGGAATTCCCTGCATGTCACTCAGCATCCCATCATATGTGAGACCCAGGGCAGGGACCAGACAATAGGAGTGGGCACTGGAATCTACTTCCTTGACCTCAGTTCCAAAGGTTATCAGTAGGTATTGAGATGCAGTATAGAATATCAGAGGGTAGTACTCAGGAAAATTTCTAATGACCTTACACAGCATTTCTTCTTTGGTGATCAGCTCCCTAATTCTATACTTGTGCAGCAAGAAATGCACTAACTCATTTACTTTTACATCTATCTGAATGCAAATGCAGGGAGTAACAACTGGAAGTGCCTGTGAATTTACTGTTTGCATCTCCCCTTGAACAGACTGGTTGCATGGCCTGGAGATCATGGAACTTGAGGAGAATCCACCACTGGGAGGAATCACATTTGAGGTCCCAGTAGCACCAATTCTCTCCACTGAGACACTAGGACTCACACTACTGGCAGAGGAGAGTGCAAAGGAAGAGGAGTAGGATGATGAAAAGAAGGTAGAAGCAGATGTGGTATCATCATCCTGTATGAATTCCTGCCCACCTATGGCACCCTGTATCCCATTTTGGGAATGAAGATCTTCCTCAGCATGCAAAGCTGTGTAATTCTGAGGTCCAGACATGTTGACTTAAGTCTGGGACACAAGGCACAGTAAGGTTGACCCAGAGACCTATAAGAAGAAAAAGAATTTTGAGTAGGTGGCGGACAGACTCCCCTCTGAGAACTGTCACAGAGGTATATTACATGTTGTACATTGGGTGTTCTATATAACCACAAAGCTCCTGTCTTCCCGCTAATCGTGACCTTGAGAGCCTGAGGGAGGATGTGAATAGTCTCACAGTGTGTAGCTGGATCAATTGTCCTGAGGATCAGGGGCAGTGTGAAGGGCTTTTGGGCCAGGGAAAGCCGAAGGTCAACCTTGTAAGAAGGGATATTTTGCATGTGTTTGGGTATTTCACATCACCTTTAGATCTGAACTCTCTTGGACATCCTCTATTTCCCTAAGTAAACTCCCTTCCACTGTGACTTTCACATTCTCATGTGCATAAATCCAGGATACATACAGAGGAAAGCAATGGTTGAATGAGAGGGCAGTACTGAGTGCTCAATCTTGAAAGGTGGAGTTTTGTGGTATTTCAGGAACTCACCACTCCACTGAAAGGTCTTCAATGTGCTTACTCTGGCATCTCAGCTTTCTTAGGCTTTTAGACCCCAACTTTCTGCACTCAGGAGACTCAATCTTGGAACATATGTCCACCTCTTTTAGAGGCAAAAGAAAATGAAGTTAGTGAACCTCACCTCTGCCTAAACCTGTCCACGGGAGTTGTACATAGGTGTCGCTATTTAGTATGGATCATTTAATGTGTGTTCTACCTAGTCCCATTGATAAATGTCAGGTCAAATAGTTTTATTGTGGTAAATTCAGCCAATCTTTCCTAATCCAAAGCACTATTTTTGAAACTGTTGGAATACAATGCAAGTGGATAAGATTTAACTCCACCTCCTGAGAAATCTCTTGGCCATTAGAAGGGACAGGGAGGCATGTTTTCCCCAAGTGGGTTATAAGACTCCCTCCACATAGGCATATGATCCTTCCTCCAATGATCTGAATCAAGTTCCCTCTTACCAGAGGCCTGTAGCTCCCTAAAAGAATGACCAACCAAGAAATAATACAGGGGTTCCAGAGTGACAGCCCTACATACCCATCACTATGGGTGTGCCAAGGACTTCTGGGCAATTTTCTGTGCTGGGCAGTGTCTGTGATATGGACTAGGATTAACTTCAATTAACCCTTGGAGACTTGACCTGTTGTCCTCTGAGCTCCTCAAACCCTTGTGTTTGCTAACCTAGGTAATTCACTCACATCAAGTTTCTCATACCCCAATGACACTGGAAACACTGAGGACAGGAGAACAGAGGACATAATCTCCTCTGCATAGGGCATCCACCAATGACCACAAGACTCGAGCTCAATGCTCTAGCCATGTGTTCTCCTTAAGTCTACTGATACTTATTCATCTACCTTATCATTTCTGACATCTCTCTCCTCCATCTGAGACCTCATCTCCTTCACTAGAACAAAGTGTCTTAAATCCTTGACACCTACCAAACTGCAGCCACTATATTTACATGAGAGCAAGCTACATGCAGCCACGTTGCTTGTGACACCTGGGGCTAAGAACAGGGAAAGCAGGATGTGTGAGGTCAGTTGTGTCAGGAACATGGGTTTTCATCCCTCATTTTTTCCTGTTCATGTTTCCTCACTGTGATAAATGGAAGATTCTTCACACCTCAATCTGTTAACCGCATCTGGATGTCTCTGCTTCTCTGATGACTCCCCACACTCTGCAGCCTCACTATATATATAGAGAGAGATAGGAGATAGAATTAAGAATGAATCACATTGGAAACATCCTGGGTTATTTTTTTCAAGGCTGATAGGGGAAATGATTCTCATTTGTCTTGGAGTTTCTCAATGTACTCAAAATTATTCCTCATAGGTCTTCTGTTGCTGTGCAGATATATCCTTCCTGGAAGCCCCAATCTCTGTGATTACAAATGAAGTTCTATATGTGAAGCCAGATGCAAATTCTCTTATCCATCCTGTTCCTGGATTTGGCCGGGGTTGTCAGCAGTACTCAAACATGTTGCATTTTTTTTCGGGGGGGGGGGGCTTTTACTTCAGAAATTTTGCACCTCATAGTGCCCATATTGCTCAGATGAAAATCTACATCTCCTGTCAGCCCAAATGCTGAAGTGAACAAACACTTTATCTATTAACTCACCATGGTCTTCCTCTCAGGCTGACAGGATGGTGTTGATGCCCCTCATCTGCAGTGCAAGTTCCCACCCTCAAAGCTCATTTCTCACCTGGGGTCCACACAGGATCTCAGTGTTCCTTCCGGTGACGAAGTGCTCCCTGTAGAAAACCTCAAACTTCCTTTGAACCTGGTTGCAGAAGTCAGGGAACATATTTGTTTGGAATAAGGAGCATGAAAACATTTCTGCTATGACCTGTCAGTAATGACAGAGGCTGCAAGGGTATTATTGTGAGGAGACAGACACCCCCCCCCAATTTTGTGCCACCAAGTCAGTAACATATAACTCGATCATTGGGACCTATGTATCTGGGAGGGGTTTTCTGACCCACTTTCCAATCTCAACTAGACTGAGAATGCTGTAATATTAGGGAAACATCCATGTTGAGTAGGGTTTTATCAGCCTGTGCACATGTCCTCCTTTCACTGTAAAAGTCTTAAGACCTGCTCTCTATTGTGGAAAATTCTAAACAGCATAATTACCTAGCGAGTTCAAAAGACATGATGAAAAAGGTTTATTTCAAATTGGGCTTCACTTGATGCCCATTGGACCACATCTTCTGAAAATGGTTCTATGGTGACAGAGCCAACATAAGACAAAGGGTAATAATGCATTTAAACATGTCCACACTGTAGGTGTCAGGTTGACACAGACGTGCTGTACTATCATCTAGAAACCTTCCCTTTGCTGTGTTTGTCCACAAACAGCCCTCTCCTTGCCTCAGAGTACAAGTGAGGTCCTCTGATAGGCAAGAACCTCAGAAATGGCATGTTGAGACAGAAGCTTGTAGAATGCTTTACTCCTACATTGCATCTCCCCTTTCCCCCTGCAAATGAACAGGTCAATTATCAGTTACTCCTCAATTACTGGGGCCTGGTTAGGTGCACTGGGGACCTGCAATACACTCCCAATTCCTATTCTTGACTGAAAGTGACATGACACTCTGAAATTGGAACCCAAGGCTGGGAATGGTGGTGCACACATTTAATCCCAGCACTCGAGAGGCAGAAGTAGGAGGAGTACCATGAGTTCGAGACCACCCTAAGCATACAGAGTGAATTCCAGGTCAGCCTGGGCTAGAGTGAGACCCTACCTTGAAAAACCAAAAAAAAAAAAAAAAAAAAAAAGAAGAAATTGCATCCCACTGAAAATGGATCCTAGGGAACACACCTTCAGTTAGGAGGCTTAGGGCTTCGTAAGTACCAGTAGGCCTCCCTTTACCTCCATGCTGATACTTGGCTGCTGTGTCATTACCTGTAGTCTCTTATTCTGTATTCACCCTCAGCACACCACCTTTTTGTATACTGGCTGCACCCCCAACACCACGCACCCCCCCCCATGTTAGATCCATGACCTGCACAAAATGGCGGCATGTAGCTGGGGTACCCGGATGCTGATGTGGAGGTGAGAGGAGGGGTGCCTTCTTCCCACAATTTATACCACCTGTGTCCACGCAATGCCCACGAGAGGGTTACACTTTAATTAGAAGGGATCTATCTAAGAGGCATGGGCCTCGGATATCCTGCCGATAGCTAGCCCCCAGTCATGACTCAGAAGTCACCCGACCCTGTCAGGTCCCGTCATCTACTAAACATGGCTCTACGCTCCCACACACTGGTTGGTCTGAGGCGCGGAAGGGAGTCTCTACATGTGGGCCCCACCCTGCGTGCCAGCATTATAAAGCAGGGCTTCTGACCCTCCAGGGGCTCTCCACCTGGAGCCGGGATTCCACACTCCACATTCAGCCCTCACCAACTTACTCCTCACTCACTCACTCACTCACTCACCCACACTCTGAACACGCTGCTTGCTCCTCTCCAAACCAGGAGCCTCACAAAATGGCGGCACTCACAGACCAAGTCCCCGGATGCTGAAGTGTCAGTGAGGGGAGGGGCTTATCCCTCATTCCAGCCTCTGATTGGCCCAGGGCCATCAGTAAGTATGTGCTTCAATAAACAGTGTCAGCCTAGGACAGATGGGGCTTGAGCTGGCTTTTACCTTGTGTCATGTGGACTCAGAACGTGACCTGTTCCAACTGGATCCATTAGTTCTGAGAGAGGGTCAAGGACAGTCATGCCCATTGAGAGATGTAAGGACAGGAGTAAAAATCATTGAGCCTCACTGTGTGCCTGCTGACCCATTGGTGGCCCATCATTATTTCGACCCTGTTTCCAGAGAGAGGACTTTTGGTTTCATATCCTTACTTCTCACCTAGCTCTAAATACATGGTTAACTTCATCAACGATGCAGAGACTTAAGGAAATGATGTCATATCCTCCAAGACCCAAGATGTTGATTGGAAACTGTGGGGGAAAAAAAATGTCAAGGGATTGTTCCCAAATTTCACTGCCTCTCCAAAGGCTGAAGGCCTGGAACAGTGCTATGACTCAATTATTTGGAGTATATCTTTCTTGCATGTGTGTATGACCAAATTCATGCCTCTGTCCTGACTCATAACAAACAGTAGCACCCTAAGATTTGGAACATCTGGAAATATCTGCAATGTGAGAAGACACACCGTATGTATTATTTGGAAGGGTTTCCTTGCAACAATCAAGCCACAGATTGTTCCAGGTTGACACAGATGTGCTGCATCATTATTTGTGAACATCTAACTGTGGAGGGAGTCTACATGAGTCAACCATCAGCACATACCTTAATGCAGGTTTGGGGCAGTGCTGGGTGAAATTTGAGCTTCAAAATTAGAGATTGTAACCTCTATCTTTAGACAAGAGGCAAATGTGGTAATGACAGGTTGCCTCAGGCAAGCTAACTCAGTGTTGAGGGTGCATACCAAGGAGCTCCCCTGTGGTCATACAGACTGCAAGAAGTTCCAGATCCTTTGTTGTGACCCAAGGAGACCAAGGCTGAGTTTTGAAGGGCAAGGCTGAACCCCAGAGATAGGCCTTCCTTTCCCAAGGCCCCACTATTTTTATTTACATGTGCAGATATGAGGGACCCTTTTGTCTAAAGCCAATTATGCAAGGGAGAAGAAAAATGACAACTCATGGTCACAAGATAAAGTTGCCCCAAACACAACCTGACATGTTCAATAAGCATATTTTTCATTTCTTCCAAGTTGTAGTTGAGGGAAGGGAGGGGAGAGACTGCCTACACTAAGGGACATTTTGGTCGTCACATTTGTTCCCTTACTGACTCCTGGGCATTTTGTTGGGTCCCTGCCTCTGAAATGCTGCTAAAAAAATATGCCCTTCCTCCAGGTTCTCAGGGCTACTTCCTGAGGTCAAATTTCATGTGTGGCTGCCTGAGTTACCTGAGTCTCTCAACCGAATCAGTAGCTTCCTGGAGTTCATATCTGTAGCTAGCCCTCTCACACAGGTTCAATTTATATATAGACAATCACTTTCAGAATGACTCTCTACTGACAAGTAGCACAAGATGTGAAGCTCAGGCTTCCATCCTTACAGACTAGCATGGGTTGGGATCCTGCTCTTTGTGGACTCTGATTCCAAGACCAGCAAGCCACCTTCCTTAGGGACAACTTCCTTTTCTTTTTTTTAAAGGTTTTTCTTTTTTATTATTATTATTATTATTTATAGTCAGTTTGGTACCATTATTAGGCTCATCCGTGACTTACCCCCTCCCCTTGGCCCCTCCTTGTTGAGGTATACGGGTCATGCATTGTGGAGTTAGCCCACAGTTATGGGTAACATAAATGTCTCTGCATATCATGACCCAACATGTGGCTCTGACATTATTTCTGCCCCCTCTTCCGCAAAATTTCCCTGAGCAATCTTGGGTTCATTTTTGGTCTGCTTCAGTGATGAGGTGTTGGGGGCCTCTGAGGCTCTGGCTCTCTGATTTGGTAGGAGTTGATTTTTCTCTGTGCTGATCTCCTTCCCCCTTGTGCTGGTATCCGGTTCATCAGGAAAACAGCGCCCTTGCTTGTTTTGCCAATTTTTCTTAGTTTCAGCCTGGGCCCTTTTGAGGTATGATGGGGTGGCTCTCTCCTTAGGATCTACATCTATCTGAAAAAGAGAAGCAGATTCTCCAACGGAGAGTAAGTTAGCATCAGGACAAATGAGATAGCCCTTTTTTTTTTTATAGAGAATTTAATAGGTGTAGGCCCTCTTGTAGCCCACAATTGATGGTAGCTTGATATTGGAGAGTGGGTTTATGTTTGGATCTGGTTCTGACTTGTTTCCCAGCTCCAGCTATGGGTCCCATATCAGTGAGGGGATCAGTTAGCCGAATTGAGAGCAGTTGGTTCCCCACCATGGCTGTGTGCCACCACTGCACTTGTGTGGGCATCACAACAAATTATTTGCTGCTAAGTAGGTTAGACCATGCTTTGCTTCGACAGATATTGGTCATTTTCCCCCAGTCTCCCATGTAGCACCTTCTGGCACTAGACGCGCTGACTGTCTGGGGACTGACTCTCTTCCAACTTCCAGCCATGCCATTCTAATTTGCATGTCAATCACATAAGGTGTCTTCATCAGTAGGGTCTTATCACTAGCCTTTGGTAGGTCATCAAGTACTCTGACAGAAATCTGTCTGTCTTTTAGGAAACCTTGTATGTCTCTCTGATCAAAAGCTCATTGTGGATGATAGCCCCATGCTGGTTCTGGGAGTTACAGGTCAGTGCCCAGTAAGAAAATGAGGAAAAAGATAACTAATATACAAGAGTTAGAGATAAGAGAGAGAGAGAGAGGGAGAGGGGAAGTGAGGGAGGGAAGATGTAGAAGATTAAGGTTAGTCTTGATCTTACCCTGTCCAGTGTCTTGTGGTTCAGGTGTTCTCTGTAAGGGCCTGGTGAAGGATCAGCCATTTGGTCTGTCTTTTAGTAAGTAGAAAATGATGGTACCATTGCCATTTGGGTCTAGATTTGTGTTTCCCTTTTCTTAGTTTATGGTATTCATAGCCTGTGCCATTGTTTATATTGAATCTTCAATTTGAACAGGCCCTAGAATCACCCATGTAGAGGTGACTTCAGGAATGTCTGTGAGGGATAATCTGCGTTAGGATTTCTTCTGGGCATGGCTTTGAGGGATTGTCTTGATCAGAGGAATTTAGTTGGGAAAACCCACAATAATTGCTGAAAGCACTATTCTATGATCCTGTACTGAGTAAAAAGAAAGTCATCAGAGCACCAGCATTAATCCCTCCCTCCTGAATGCACATGTGATGTGACCAGGTGCTTCATGTGACTGCTTCCATGCCATGATGGATTGTGTTACAGATATATTTTTGTTGCTGGGACAAACATTCTACCAGATGCAGTTTATGGGAGGAAGGGGTTTATTCCAGGCTTACATATTCCAGCGAAGCTTCATCTTAGTGGAAGCAGCTGGATAACTTAATCATACATCCATAGTAAAGAGAAAATAGTCAGCAACAAAAAAAGGACCTGACTCCAAACACACACTGCCCCAGTGACACACCTCTTCCAACAGAGCTCTGCCTGCTGGAGACTTAAGGAGGAAGCTTATCATTAATCAAAATTACCTGAGGCTATTGACACATTTATATTTAAACCACCACAGACTGTAATCTGGAACTGTAAAATGAGTTATACCCTTCCTTCATTAAAATAATTTTTTTCTCTGGCATTTTAACACAGAAATGAGAAAGGTAATTAATATACCTTGGAATGTCCCCCTTGGCATCCCTGTGCCTTCAAGACACAGCTTTAAAGTCACCTTTATTACCTCCAATGTGACATGTAAACACTTGTCTCTGATTTCTGAGAGCACTTTGAAACTTGTCCCCATGCTCCCTGTATTAGGCCTTTGGATCTCTAGTATGTAGCTGTCTTCTCAGAGTCTGTGCTAACCAAGGCCCCTGGGCTCATTATAACTAAAGTCTGTTTTGCATCCTTTCTGTACAGGAGACTCCTGGGACACAACACCTGCTAGATAAATGCTGGACCCAGTAGGGATGTCTCTCTGCAATTTCACTGAGATGCACTAACCCTGGAGAAGCTCCAGGAAATAGGACACATGCAGGTTAGGTAAGCAAGAGCCGGAATCTTGTTTGTAGGTGGGATCCTACGGAGGCTACAGGGCTTTAAAGCTCACTGGCACCCATTCTGGCCCAGGGCAAGGTCTTCTCCTGGTATCCTTCACTCCCAGTGCTTCACATGTCCCTGTCTTTATAAGCCAGTTTTGGACTCAGTAATCACCAGGATGCTGGAAATTGTAAATAAGACAAAATTTCACAGAGAGTCCAACAATCCCTCTTTCTGGAGCCCATGCTTCCAATTTCTGATAAATGTTTTTGAGTGTGTGTATTGAGGGGGAGAGTCGATGTCTTGTGCCATGACTTCTTTGCAGTATCACATGCATTGCTGCACACATTAGCTTTCATTTTGTGCCCAGACTCCCCCAGTGCCATGTGGACTCAGTTCACACACACTGGGAAGCCCATGCTCCTCAGAAACCTATGTAATGATTGTGAGCTTTTGTTCTCCTTCCCAGCCAATTCAGATTTGTCCCTCCTATTCCTGACATGGACAAGGCCCATTTCCAAGACCCTCCCATCCCCCCACACCAACACACAGATGTTTTTGTCTCTTCTGGTAATCTTTATCAAATGCTAATGCCTGAAACCTGTATTTATTGCTCCTTTTGTCTTCATGATACTCTGAGTGGAAGGAAAATACTGTACCCCAGGGACATTGTGTTATGTGGATAGTTTCTAAGGAGACTCATACAAATGTGTATTCTCTTCAGGTAAGGCCCCTATGGTATACACTCCCTGTGGTACAGCTTTGAGATTTGGGAGGGGGGAGCATTAATTTCAGATTTTCATGACTTCAGTTAGCAAGTATTCTTTCCTTTACCCTTCTCTCCTGATAGTCTGTTCATTTTCAAATAAGCCATGACCCATGTACAATGATGTGGGTTTTCTTCAAGTAAAATTTTACAGCCTGGGACTCTGTGGTCTTGTACAGTTGTTCCCAATACCCAAGGCGACAAGGATGATCTGGTAGACAAGTTTGCCTACCTTCTTGATTGCCATGACTGATTTGTTCTGCAGAAGGCCCAGTCAGACACATGCATACCTAAAAATTCACTAAGACGAATAGGAAAGTATATTAACTGAAAATGATGCAGAAGCCCATTCTCTCACTTGTATATAATTCCACAGATCTGTTCTACTCACTCATGTTCAGTGCTGTCCATGATATCTACTTGTACAATTGCTGGGATAGAGAAGGACACAACAAGGAGAAGAAGAAGGAAGGAGATTTGGAAAGGGCAGCCAAAAGGAAACTGTATCAGAATCAGGCCTTGTTCACACTACTGTATTTTGTAACAATCTCTCCTGTGGTCATTCTGGGCTTACAAAGGAGCAATTGCCACACTTCTGAGTGATGTGCCCTCTCTAGCATATCCCTGATGTCCATAGTGGAGCACATGTAAATGGATCCCCTCCAGGATCCTAAGCCTATGTAACTCTACTGCCCTCATCTGTTTTCCCATAGGAATCCTGAAGTCCCATTTGTCATCTGCATCTTCATATGACCTTTTCGGGCAACATCAAGTCCCATCCCATAGGTACCACTGTCCCTTAAGCTCCAGGAGTCTGTTCTTCTAGCTCCTATAAATATCACCACACCCCCTTACCTCATTGTGCCTGGCCTGTCTGTATGATATGGTGCTGGGACTTCAATCTGGTTAGGGCTTGTCCCCTTAGCCACGTTTACCTTCTTTGCCCAGCACAATCCTGCTTTCAGTACTGAATTCCCATAGCCAGCTGTGATGGTTCATCACCCTCCAAGAGATTGATGATGATGTCTACTGTGAAGGACGGCTCCTAAGGGAAGAAAGTGTGTGCCAAATTTTTCATGTGACTTGGGTAAACCAGAACTTATGGGAAGTTGGAGGAAGAATTGCAGCAGGTTCAAACATTCCAGTGGGATCTGTGGAATATGATATTCTGACACCCTTATCTTTTCCCTCTTTCCTAGGTTTAGGATACAAGCCTTCCCAGGGTGATTTGCTACTTGGCATGACAGAGTTGCCTTGGTCCTTTGAAAGTACTGCTGTCCTTAGACACCAAATCCTATATTTCCTTATATGGTGTGTGTGTGTGTGTGTGTGTGTGTATGTATGTATTATGCACGATGCATGTATATATGGACATGTAAATGCCACAGTGTATGTGTAGTGGTCTGAGGACAACCTCAGACTGTATTAGTTTTCTCCTTCTAGCCTTCCTGCTTGAGAAAGTATCTCCCTTGATCTTGTTTCATTTTTGCTGTTTCACTTTCTGTGTGCCACTCTAGTTGTCCCAGGAGCTTCTGGATACTCCTGGCTCTACCTACCATTTCTGTAGGAGCCTTGGATCATAGAAAGCATGTTCTGCCAAAGTGGTTGTACCATCCTACATTCCCACCAACAGTGGATGAGTGTTCCTACTTCTCCACATCCTCGCCAGCATTTATTTTTATTTGATTTTTTGATGCTTGCTATCCTTATTGGGGTAAGGTGGAATCTCATAGTTGTTTTAATTTGCATTTCTCTGATGATTAGGGATGATGAACATTTTCTTAAGTGTATGTTTGCCATTTCTATTTCTTCCTCTGTGAACTGCCTGTTCAGTTCTTTGCCCCATCTTGTGAGTGGGGTGTTTGACTTCTTACTGTTTAGATTTTTGAGTTCTTTGTAGATTCTAGAGATTAGTCCTCTATCAGTTGGATAACCCACAAACTTCGAGAAACAAGCAAGGGGGCTGTTTTCCTGATGAACCGGACACCAGCACAAGGGGGAAGGAGATCAGCATAGAGAAAAATCAACTCCTACCAAATCAGAGAGCCAGAGCCTCAGAGGCCCTCAACACCTCATCACTGAAGCAGACCAAAAATGAACCCAACATGGCTCAGGGAAATCTTGCGGAAGAGGGGGCGGAAAGAATGTCAGAGTCACATGTTGGGTCAAGATATGCAGAGACATTTAGCTTACCCATAACTGTGGGCTAACCCCACAAAGCATGACCCGTATACCTCAACAAGGAGGGGCTAAGGGGAGGGGTAGGTCACGGATGAGCCTAATAATGGTACCAAACTGACTGTATTTACTGAATACAGAACTGACTAATAAAAAAAAAGTAAAAAAAAAAAAAAAAAAGAAAGCATGCTCTGATTTGCCTCTGGATTTTAGTTTGGTGCTGGATAGCTGTATTCAAGCAGGTGGGATTGAAAGCAAATGCCTTTAACTACTAAGCAATATCTCCAGCTCTTTGTTTCTTTATCCAGTGTTTAAGCTTCACTTACGTTGCTCCTCCCACCCCAAAAAGGGAGGTTATCTATTGGCACCCATAAGGAACTAGTGATTCCACTCTTTTGAGCTAATTATCAATCATTCATAGCCTCTCAAGAATACTTTTGGCTCACCAAAGTAACATAGACACCACCTCCTTTTCGTGATGTCCTTGGAGTTGCCATTCCCATTCAGACTACATTCCTGTATGACCTCGCCAACTAGAATCTGTCTCTCCACTAGCCAGTCATCTCAGACTAGGGTAGAACAACATGGTTTCACAGCTTGACAACCAGAAGAACAGTGCTTTCAACATGTCACCAAACCTTCCTACATAATATTCACTGGTGCCTATGCAGATGTTGGACCTTCCTGTACCAAGTCCACAATTTACCCCCTTCTTCCCTAGAGCAGATAAATGACCAAGTTGCTATCATGCTGTTCAGAGGAGAGGTCATGCCAGCTGGCTTTTGAAGAATAGGTTGATTTGGAGTCAGCTATGTTAGCTTGGGTCATCCAGGAAGCAGAGCTGAGGAAACCAAAATTTTACTGGAGCTTACACCCATGGAAGGAGCCAGAAGGAGGCAATGTTAGTAAGCATCTTGGGCCTTACCTGAAAGTCATGGCCATCTATTCAAGCAGGTGCAGATCCAGAGTAGCCTTCACACTCACACAAGTCTTTGTTTGCCATGGATATTCATGTCATGACTTTCTAGTGTCTGATACACAGTGGGCCATGCAGTCTATAGTGAAGGACTCAATAAAGAACGAATGCCCAGAACACATGCTTTGGAGTACTGAGAATAGCTGTCATGATCAGAGCACCAGGATATGCCCAGCAGCTGTCTTTCCACAGGCAGAATTGTGCTCTGCACCATAGCCATCTTCTTAGAAGAGTCTTTGGGCATTTAGTGCATGAGACAACCTTCTGAGTGCTTCTTCTGTAGATATGCTTACAGTTTTTTTTTCCCACAAGGAATCTTGAGATCTGTCATGATCTGTGTTTTCCCAGCAAGTCGGAGTACATAGCATAAGGACCCACCACAGAATGAAATCTTCACCCAGAGCTAAAAAAGAAGCTCACTGCAGGTGCACACTCATCGCTGTAGTACTAGCTTTATTGTTATGGACATCATCTGTCTGACCTTTGAACCATACAGTATGAATGGAGGAAACAGGAGGTATTTGAATGTGTAGAAGAAAGATGTACTAACTTTGGAAAATGGGGTATCAAGGCCTCAGAAGGGAGGGGTCCCTCCAGCTAGGAAATTAGTTTAAAGAGGACTGTGGAAGGTGAGAGTTTTGCAATGGGAAACCTGAGATGGGTTCATATATCCAGAGATGGAGAGATGATCAAGGCTAGAACAGATCTTTTGGTGAGCTAGGAATGAGGGAAGAAAATAGAAAACACTGGAGTGAAAAGAGGGACTGTTTAGAAGAGGACACATTACAGCAGAGGCAAATAAGACCTGTGTATAAGAATCTTGTCTTGTAAAGTATTTGACTCAGTGTGTGACAGGGTAGGAGCTTTGCCACTGTCAAGACTGCTGTAGAGCCTGGGACCTATGCTGTCTTCTCATGTTCCATGGAGCTTCACATGGACTTCTATGTACGTTAGACAGAATCAGATTCTGTCTGTGATCCCATTCACTTTCATTCCTCTGAGGTCCCTGAGAGCCCAGGGCAGCTGCAGCCTCTGCCACCCATGTGGAGGTGCAGGCCTAGCTGTGCCCATCCACTCTCTGCAAACAGCTTGAAAGTAGAGGTATGCTTGGTTATAGGTCTGTCTTGCATGACTAGAGAAACAGATTATTTCCTCTGTCACTCTTAAAGGTCAATATGTGGGGGAAATTCTGTCGCCTCCCTATCTGCTTTGCTCAAAGTCCAGGTCCCAGGTGCTCCAACATTGAGTATTATCAGGTTTATTTGGGTCAGATGGGCTTCTGTGAGAATCAACCTGCCTGTCATAGCTTATTGGCCTGGATTGCTACCTACTAACTTCCCCACATACTCTCTTGCATGGGACACTCTTTCGCCTTTGTTAGGGGTACTCAGATGGGTGAAGTGAGTTTTATTCATATGTGGTCTCAATGGTCTTCATCGTGAGGCTGTACCTGAGCATGGCATAATGGTTGCACTCCTCCAGTACAGAGATGGCACTTGCATTCAAAGCAGGGTTACAGGATAGAATGTCCAAATCCCCTGGCTGTACTTTGAATTTCCATGTGAAGTTCTGCTTGGTACACAATCTCAACTTTTGGTGGATTACAATAAAATGACCTGTAGTTTCTATTTCTTCCCCATAGACGCCATAACCGTGGACCAGGAAAGGCTCATTTTGACTCCCACTTTTAGAGACTCTAAACTTGGGGAAGTTCCTGCTCATTTATATCAGGCATTCCAAAATCTTCACCATGTCTTCTAGCAGTACCTGTATCACTCACTGTGACCATGTTTGGCCCTGCCCAACCTACTCCAAGCTTTCCCTCTCTCAGAGGATGATGCGTGTGGAGGATGAACAACAGAACAACAGAAGTCCACACTGCAGATACAGGGCCCGAAATCATGTTGTGGCACTCTTGTGTCAGTCTTGTTTGTACCTGATGGGACTCAGCTGTTGTAATGTGTCCCATCCCTGCCTCTCACAACGGGCATGTCCTCATAGGAATCATGTCCAGATGCAATGTGACTGAAAGGACCAGGTCACACTATGAGACAAGATCAAAGGTGGAAAGAAAAAAGAAAAAATTGAAAAACAATATTAAAGGTTGGGCTATGGCCGTCAAGCCACATCCATGCTATGTAGTCCACAGTTCTTGATTGGGTCATAGCCTCTTGTGCCATTCAGAGGTGAAAATTGGGAATGAGCTCCTCCCCTTCCTCATGCATCCACATCTGGGGAACTGGAGTATAAGCACCCATTTTATGAGGCTCCTGCAGTTGATCAGATACTACCGTGGGTTTGGAGTCAAGGTGAGTGCCTAGGGTGGTTTGTAGAAGCCTTGCTCCCCGTAGAGGGTCCCTAAGTGATTATGATGCACCTCTTTGTTAGCCTGGCACCTAGAGTGCTGCCCAGTTGGAAGGAGCCTCCATCCTGGATGTCAGAAGTGGAAATGGGGCTCAGAAAGTGACCAGGATATCTGAAAATAGACTGGAGGAGTTAGGCCTGGGGCACCCAAGATCCATACCTCTTAGATAGGCTCCAACAATTGGATTGCAATTCCCTTGTAGGCACTGAGATATTCCAGGGGGTTTCTGAATGTGTCAGCCCCTGTTTGGGCTTTGGCATTAGTATCTGGGTCTTGGGTGTCATGAAACTTTGTGAAGTTCCTGGATCTTAGAAGGTGCCACCCTATGTTTAGATTCAAGTTCAGTGCTATTTGTGGTATGTACAAGACCCACCACAGAGGGTGCCATATAATGATGTGGTGCCTCCATTTCAGCTTGGCACTCCAATTGTAATGAGTCCCTACCCCTTCTCCAACTTTGAGTCTTTCTCCACAGAACCATCTTCAAAAGTTTTGGATGTAAGAGGACAAGGCCAATTTCTGAGAGAAGATTGGGGTCTCAGAGTGTGCCATCCAAAATCTGTCTCACATAAACAAGCCCTAGTCGTTGAGTTATGACCCTTTTGTGGCCCTGAGATAATGAGGAGTTGAAATGTTGGTAGTCCCTCCCCATACATTCCATTCCCCGTGTTGGAGTCATGAGGGATTTTTGTGGGGGAAAAAGTGGATCCCTATTTGTCTGGGGGTCCGAAGGTCCTTTCTTGTACTTAACAAAGGTTTGGAAGCTCCAGAAATGTAGAGAGACCCATAAGTTGAGACATGCCTGTTGAAGGGTCCTGATGTAAATGGGATGACCTGTTGGAACCTTGCCACCTGTCCAAACTAGCATCTGTGACTTGTCAGGGCTAGGTCCATTTTCTGAGGTTCCTGCAGGATAGGGAGTTAACAATTTCAGAGTCAGTGTGATAGCTAAAAGTGATCAGCTAAGGCCCAACTCTAGATTAGTGAGTTCTAAATAACTCACCTTAACTCTGTGGTCATCCCAGTATGAAATAGAGTCAAATTTGGGGTGAACCTCTTGCACACAATCTGTGTCTGGGAACTCTTTTTGTAGGAATCATGTTCTGAGGTTTCTGCAACAAAGATCATGACTTGTGGCTTTCAGGGTGGATGCAAGTTGTGAGGGTGGGCTGAGCAAATTACACTCCAGATGACTGGTCTCAGTATTTAAGAGGCAACCTTCTTGTATGGGCTGCACTAAATGTGGGTGGCTATCTTGTCAGAATGACACCCTTTTAGTCTCTGTTGTCACTGGAATATCATACCAGCTATTTTCACAGGTTCTTGATACCAGAGCTGTGATTCCTGACTTGTGCAACCTGGTCTGATTGAGGTTTGAGGCTTTCTACAAAGAGTATCTCTTCAGCAGAACAAACGTTCAGATCCTGTGGGGACACCAGGTGAGAAAGAAGATAGGATGGTGGGAGCAGGCACTTCATAGAAGGGAGGGCTCCACCCTCCTGTGCACCTGGGAAGGAGACTCAGCTGAGTAATCAGATGAAGCACATGTTCACTTCTGCCTGTGGGGTGTCAAGGAGATCTGGGTCTGGCTGTGAGGAAATGTGGGCACAGATGTCCCTAGGTAAGGTACAAGAGCCCTTATGGAAAAGCAGGAACACCGTACTGCAAAGTATGTGCATTCCACTATCTGTCCAGGGTGCATTTAGGAACAATGTGGATAAGTTATTTTTCCTCTGGCTTCCTGTTTGGGAACTGAGTCGGAATCACAGGGATCATGGGTTTGACTCTTAGGATATTCCTATAAATCAGAGGATTACCTGTGAAAAATAATTATGAATGCTTTGAGAATTCCCAAGACAAAATAGGATCAGCACTCCAGCCAGTCTTTAGAAAGCCTACCAAGGTTTTTTCGAAATTTGTTTCATCCTCACTTCTGTCTCCCCTCTCTCTCAGGAAAGCGAGGTTGTGGAGTGTGAGGAGTCATCAGAGTAGCAGAAGACGCCAGGCCTAGATAACAGAGGGAGGTGTGCAGAATCTGCAAGTAATCAAGGTGATTTATCATGGGTAGCACTAAATGTGTGAAAGAAAACCATCCCCCCAAGAACACCTCAGAGACCCTGCCTACTCTTATTTCTCCAGTCCTGTGTGTTCCAGGCACGTTGACTGCATGTATCCTGCTCTTATTACCAGGTAGAGGCTGGGTCTGAGAAATATCAGGATGTTAAGGCCATTGATCACTGGGATGATGTCAGGTAATCAGAAGGAAGAAAGGACTTGAGTACAGAGAAGATGTGAGAAAGAGCAGTTAGATAAATGAACATCAGCATACTTAGAGAGCACAAATGTTTGCAATGATGAGCCCAAGTCATAGGGTCATCTCTTTCTGACAAATCTCACAGAGTCCCTGAAACAGAGGGAATTGTGAGTCCTGCTCTCATATCCTGGATGATGCCAGTCTCTTGGTCATATGTGGAACTTGGTGTAAGTGGATGACCTAACTTAACAGACACAAGGATCCTAGGACCTGATTAGAGAAAGATAAATGCAGTATGGGATGCCTGAAGGTAACCCCTGTCCAGAGCACAGAGCAGTGCCACACGGATATTTGCCCAGTACCACCTGGAACACCCAGAGTCCTGAGTATGCCTGTTAGTTTGAACCACACTTTCAATATCTAGATCTTTGGTCCCAGCATGTAAAGGTCCCTAATAAGTGGGACCTTGACTGAGATCATCTGTGTGAGAATCACAGGCTGGTCAGAGCACAAGGTGAATGTGGAGGGAGTCTATCAGCCACATAGGACCCAGGGCCTCCTTGACACTTCCACCAGCTTTGGAAAAATCTCTCCAGGTATAGAATGAGGGAGCTGACAGGTAGGGAAGAAATGCTGTACATGGTCATTAGAAATTATCATGACTACTACCCTGTGATATTCTGTGAAGCTGCTAATTACATGCTGCTGATCTGGGGCTCTGAGATTAGGGAAATGGTCCCCTATGGCCACTTCTATGTTATTGTCCCTGTCCTGGGTCTCACATATGATGGGATGTTAAGTGACATCCAGGTCATACCTAACATAGGCCTCCTGATAATGGTCCTGTGTATTATCTTCAAGGAGAGTGGATGTGCCTGTGATGAAGTATTATGGAGATTGTTGAGGAACATGGGGGTGTTTTCTGATAGATACCATCTCATAATTGGGCATGCTTGGAAACTCATCACTGAAGATTTTGTGCTGGAAGGGTACCTGGAGTACCAGCAAGTGTTCCAAAATTTTAATGTTTACTTTGAGTTTGTGTGGGGCCCAAGAGCCTATGCTGAAACTTTCTTTATGACATTCTTGAGGTTTTTGCTAGCTGTAAGTTGTGATCAGCCCAGTTTCTACCCATGTCTTACCATGAGGCCTTGAGAGATGAGGTAGGGGAGTTCTAGGTCACACCTGCCACAGCAAAGTATACTCTTGCCATGTGTAGTACAAGTGAATTAGCTTCTGGTAACAATAAGTCTTCTAGTAGTATTAAATAACATTGTGGAGGGTGAGTCTGAGTATGGTTAGAGTACAGCATGAAACAACTGTGTTTGGGTGACATGGGATTTATTTTCCTCCATTCTAGAATGTGTTTTTTTTTTTTAATGTTTTTTGCATGTTGGATTTTTTTAAATTTTTTTATTTTTTTATTTTTATTTATTAGTTAGTTTTATATTCAGCAAATACAGTCAGTTTGGTACCATTATTAGGCTCATCCATGACCTACTCCCTCCCCTTGGCCCCTCCTTGTTGAGGTATGCGGGTCATGCATTGTGGAGTCAGCCCACAGTTATGGGTAAGATAAATGTCTCTGCATATCATGACCCAACATGTGGCTCTGACATTCTTTCCGCCCCCCTTCCGCAAAATTTCCCTGAGCCATGTTGGGTTCATTTTTGGTCTGCTTCAGTGATGAGGTGTTGGGGGCCTCTGAGGCTCTGGCTCTCTGATTTGGTAGGAGTTGATTTTTCTCTGTGCTGATCTCCTTTCCCCTTGTGCTGGTATCCGGTTCATCAGGAAAACAGCCCCCTTGCTTGTTTTTCCAATTTTTCTTAGTTTCAGCTGGGGCCCTTTTGAGGTATGATGGGGTGGCTCTCTCCTTAGGGTCTACATCTATCTGAAAAAGAGAAGCAGATTCTCCAATGTAGAGTAAGTTAGCATCAGGACAATAGAATGTGGGTTTTTTTTTTTAATAGTAGGTTTTAGATTTTCAAGTTTACAGATGATTTCAGTCATGGATTTATTGCAGCCTATGTATAAGAGAAAGTTTTGTAATTTCATCAGAATTGTGTACCTTCAAGCTCACTGTAACTTGTCACAAGATACCATGGCAATGTGGTGAAATTTCTTTAGAAATTTGTAAAAGCCTTACATATACTGAATGGAATAAAGTAACTTTTTTTGTTTACTTTAGATTCTTACTGTGACATAAAGAGACTGTGGTGGTTTGATTCAGGTGTCCCCCATAAACTTATGTGTTCTGAATGCTGTGTTCAAAGCAGGTGGCAGTTTGGGTGTTGGAGCTTCCCAGAGGCATTGTATAGTTTGGGGGTATGTGATTATGGGTGCTAATAGTCAGCTTACCCTTGACAGCATTTGGTACATACTACTGCTGCAGCTGTTCTCCTGGTGTT
The DNA here is from genome assembly GCA_036346955.1 of Dipus sagitta. Taxonomy (NCBI): domain Eukaryota; kingdom Metazoa; phylum Chordata; class Mammalia; order Rodentia; family Dipodidae; genus Dipus; species Dipus sagitta. The sequence continues at coordinate 77,983,430 of CM070776.1, forward strand.
GGCCAGGAGGTGATGTACAACCTCTGCTCATGCCATTGTTTCCCCCCTGCCATGAAGGACTTTTCCCTTGAGTCCATAAGCCAAAGTAAACCCTTTCGTTCCACAAGATGCTCTTGGTCAGGTGTTTTCTGCCAGCATCACGAAGCCAACTGAAACAGTAAATTGAAACCAGGAGTGTGGTTGTTGCTGCCAGAACCTGCATGTGGATTTTCAGCCTTTTGGAGCTGATTTGGGAGATGTGGAATGATTTGAAATGTTGGATTAACAGAGGACTTGCAGTGCTATAATACAGCATGATGAATTATTCTGGTCAGAGTTGAAAGACCTGAATTCACTAAGAACTATGGGCTGGGAGGTTTGGCTTAGGGTGAGAAACAACTTTTTCAGGACTTGTCTAGAAGCAGTTGGTGTGAGAGGTTAGCTGTGTTTTGCCTGCCTGTGTCCTTGGACCTTGGTGCAGGATTTCACTGTGTAGAAATGGAGTGATGAGAGCACAGGGATATGGCACACACACACACACACACACACAGACACACACACACACACACAGGAAATCTTTGGGTTGAAATTGCTGCCTATTTAGCTGCAATTGTTTTACAGACTACAACAATTGAAGTTGGGCCAGCTGATCAGCACTGGGACAACAGGAAGAATGCAGAATATTTTAAAGGGGCCTGAATGCTAAAGATTTCTTCAAAGTCTATTTTGTTCCTCCTGCATTAACAGGTTGGTAGCCCACCTGGTACTATGTAGTATAACAAATACAGGAAAGATAGGGACACTGAATTTGCAACATGGCTTGCGTTTTCGGAAATGGCCATGAGTAGTGTGAAGCAGGTTTATTGGATTACCTGCGTGGAGGTCCAATGGATCCATGAGGATAGACCTTGGGTGGTAGTGGAAACCCAATGGACATGCCAGGACTATGGGATGTTTGCCAAGGGGAGCTGCTGGCAGTGGATGAAATTTTCCCAGTCTGTGGGTAGTCTAGATGGAGGGGCAGAATTATAACTCCAGGAACTCATCCCTGGTTAGAATTACTCAACTTAGAGACTTGTCACTGAGTAGAGTAGAACCGACCTGGAGCTACAACGTTTGGTGTTTGCCCTAATTGTTTTAAGTCTTGCATCATTTCAATAATTACTTGCTATGCCCAGTGCCATCTTTTGCAATGTGAAGGTTGGCTCTGTGCCATTATGGTTGTATTTAGGGGCGTGAGTATTACAGCCCACTTAAGAGAACTTTGACTATGGGGAGGCTTGGACATCATTGGGATTGATACAATCTATGGGGACTTTTAAAGTTGGACTCAATACATTGCCTTTTATACCATGTATGGTTATCAGTTTATGGGGGCTAGGGGTAGAAGTTCCCTATAAGCTTATGTGTCCTGAATGCCTTTTCCCTAACTGGTGGGAGTTTGGGGACTGGAGACACCTGTAGGCAGTGTATTGGTGGGGGGTGGGCTTATGATTGTTATAGGCAGCTTTCCCTTACTAGTTTTTGGCACACTCTTCTGATACTGTTGTAGACCATGATGTTGGCCAGGAGGTGATGTCCACCCTCTGTTCAAGCCATGGTTTCCCCATGCCTTTATGGAGTTTCCACTTAAGTCTGTAAGCCAAAATAAATCCTTTCATCACACAAGCTTGTCTTCACTGGATGTTTTCTGCCAGCAACACAAAGCTGACTTCGGAGACACTGGGATTTGTTTACCTTACTAAAAATTGAAAACTAAAGAGTACACATGGAAGCTCAGCCTGATTCCTGTGACCTATGAGCACCAACTTTCACAAAGCCCTGTATATGCAGTGTGACACTAGGAAAGGAAAATCTCCCCTTATCTGTAGAAGAGGGAAGTAGTATCAGGAAGCCCTTGTCATATGTATAGAACAATGAGGGGGTGCAGTTCCATGGGGTAGTAACCATGTGTACATGCACTCAGGCTAGGCTTAGGGTAACTGCAAAAGAGTCTATGATGTTGCTTGTAAAAGGAAGTTTCACAGTGGCCTGGGGATGACCTTCCATTGCTGTGAATGACTTAGGGCTGGAAGAAGAATGGAGAGCAGCTCTCAGCAGTGCCCATTGGAGGTGGATAGGGCAGCAAGGAACAGTGTTTGTTCGCAGGGCAGGAATGAGTGTTATAGTTGAACATAAGTCTGTAAGTTGTGTGTTTGATCCCACCATCTGCAAGGAGTTCCTGATATATAAGGGTGAATACCAGGAGAAGTTATGCCTACAAGGAATGGTAAGGTGTTCTTATGCCTGCCTTGGACAGTGCTGACCATTAAAATGACATTTTACTTTGGTTATCTCCAATGTAATTTTGCCCTGCGGTTCCAATCCCGTCAACCCAAGGTTGCCCTGATCTTCAGTATAGGCTTATCTCAGCTCTGCAGAATGAGTCTCAGGTGATAAGAAAAAGGAGCCATAGGAAGCTACACTACCTCAGAAATCCTACTGCAGGCCATTATTTACCTTCATACTGGGAGAAGATTATTAAGACCACATGGGGCATGGGTAGGCTCCGGCCTCTGAACAGGAAGTAGCACAGTCCTCCACTAGTGTCATGCTGCCCCTTTGCACTGATGAGGGGATGACCTGGATCATGTTGGAGAACATGCAATCAGTGTCAGGTCCCAATGGGGCCATGGCTGTCTTTGCCTGACAATACTACCAATTGGTGATAGCTGTTTCTAGGCATTAACGTGATGCATGGTTTAACTCTGATATTCTTTTTTTCATTTTTTTCTTTTTATTTATTTATTTGAGATCAAAGACAGACAGAGAGAGAAAGAGGCAGACAGAGAATGGGCGCTCCAGGGCCTCCAGCCATTGCAAATGAACTCTGGATGTGCCAGCTTGTGCATCTGGCTTACGTGGGTCCTGGTGAATTGAACCTCGAACCGGGGTCCTTAGGCTTCACAGGCAAGCACTTGATTGCTAAGCCATCTCTCCAGCCCTCTGATACTCTTTTTACAGGGACACTATGATGATACTCATTGTGATGGTGAAGTTTGTGTCCACTTGATCTGTTTAGGAATCCACAGACATTCCTCATAAGTGGGTCTCTGAGGTTGCTTCCAGGAAGGATTAACTAAAGGAGGAATCCTTCCCCCAGGGTGAGCCCTTCCCCCAGAGTGTGCGGTCCCTGTCAGAGTGAAGGCTTTATCAAAAGAAGCTCTGGGAAGAAAAGTATTCTCTTCCCCTCCCACCAGGCTGCTGGTGCTACTTGCTGCTTGGTATTTGCTGCTTTCCAGTGAGGAGTGAAGTCCAGCATGGTCTGAAGAGCATTGTCTCTCCAGGACACCTCCAGGCCTTCAGTGCCAGATTGGGACTGCTGAGGCATCCATCCTCGTGGACTGAGTACTACCAGGTTCCTTTGACTCTCAGATCTGTAATCTGTTATTACTGTTGTAAACTAATCGAATAAATTGCCTTGTAATGCAATTCATTCTATAAGTTCTGTTCCTGTAGAGAACCCTAACTAATACAATTTGTGGTGTCATGAGTGGTTCCAGAGAAACAGAATTGCAAGGACGGATTTCCCTAGTAGGCTTGGTACTCTCTGGAGTTGGTGCTCCAACTTTGGTGCCACTAAAGGCTCTACTGGTAATAAGGAGAGTGCATTTACTGGTAATAAGGAGAGCACTTTTACTGGTAATAAGGAGGGCACTAATAATCCATGGTGTGAACAATTTAAAGAACTCCATGAGATAGATGCGTTTGGTGATCCTGAGGCATATCTTTTGAAGAGCAAAGAAATTAGTGACTCTATATCTAGAACTTTTGAATATTTGTGGAAAAGAAAGATGAAAGATGATGCTGAATGATTCCTTCTAGCATCTCTCGATAAACTTTTGAAAGAAATGAAGAAGCTCAGAAAGGAATTTTCCAAGCTTAACACCCAAAATCATGATCTGATTGTTTCTAAGGGAGCTCTGGAGGAGAGTCTCCTCTCTAGCCAGAACTCACCCTGTGTTTTTTTTTTTTCCCCAGTCCGAGAATGCATAATTGGGATAGATATACTTAGGAGTTGGCAGAACACCTACATTGGTTCCCTGACTTGTGGAGTGATGGCTATTATGGTTGGAAAGGTCAAATGGAAGCCACTGGAGCTCACTCCACCAGGGAAAATGGTGAAACAAAAACAGTATTGCATCCTTGGATGGATTGCAGAACTCAATGCCACTATAAAGGACTTGAAGGATGCAGGGGAGGGGGTTCCCACCACATCTCCCTTTAACTCTCATATTTGGCCTGTTCAGAAGACAGATGGATCCTGGAGAATGATAGTGGATTATCAGAAACTTAATCAGGCTGTGACTCCAATTGCAGCTGCTGTACCAGATGTGGTTTCTTTGCTTGAGCAGATTAACACAACTCCTGGTACCTGGGACGCAGCTATTGATCTTGCCAATGCCTTCTTCTCCATACCTGTCCATGAGGACCACCAGAAGTAATTTGCTTTCAGCTGGCAAGGTCAGCAGTACACCCGCAAAGTTTTACCTCAAGGTTATATTAATTCTCAAGGCCTGTGTCATAGCTTAGTTTGCAGGGATCTTGATCGCCTGTCCCTTCCACAAGGTGTCACATTGTTCCATTATTTTGATGACATTATGCTGATTGGATCAAATGAGCAGGAGGTGGCAGCCACTCTGGAGTTGCTGCGACATCATATGCACATCAACTGATGGGAAATGCATCCATCCAAAATTCAAGGACCTTCCACCTTGGTGAATTTTCTAGGAGTTCAGTGGTGTGGGGCATGCAGGGATATTCCTTCTAAAGTGAAGGATAAGTTGTTGCATTTGGCCCTTCCTACCTCTCAGAAAGAAGCATAGCATCTAATGGGCCTATTTGGATTTTGGAGACAGCACATTCTTCACTTCGGTGTGTTAATCTGTCCCACATACCAAGTGACTCAGAAAGCTACTAGTTTACAGTGGGGCCCAGAACAAGAGAAGGCTCTTCAACAGGTCCAGGCTGCTGTGCAGACTGCTCTGCCACTTGGGCTATATGATCCAGCAGATCTGATGATACTTGTGGTGTCACTAGTGGATAGGGATGCCATTTGCAGCCTTTGGCAGGCACCCATTGGTGAATCACAGTGGGGGACCTTGAAATTCTGGAGCAAGGCCGTGGAATCATCTGCAGACAATTATTCTCCCTTTGAGAGAGAGCTCTTGGCCTGCTATTGGGCCTTAGTGGAAATTGAACGTTTGACAATGGGCCATCAAGTTTCTATGCGACCTGAGCTGCCCATTATGAGCCGGGTATTATCTGTCCCACAAGGCCATAAAGTTGGACTTGCACAGCAGCAGCCCAGCATCAAATGGAAGTGATATATCCACGATGGGGCTCAAGCAGGCACTGAAAGTACAAGTAAGTTATACGAGGGAGATGCCCAAATGCCTATGGATGCTACTCCTGTTACAATGCCTTCTACCCTCAAGCATGCAGCTATGGCATCATGGTGTGTGCCCTGTGATCAACTGACTGAAGAGGAGAAGACTAGGGCATGGCTTACAGATGGTTCAGCACATTATGCGGACCCCTCCTTGGGACAGTGGACAGCTGCACCTTTACAGCCCCTTTCTGGGACAACTCTGAAGGACTGTGGCGATGGGAAGTCTTCACAATGGGCAGAACTATTAGCAGTACACATAGCTGTGCATTTTGTTGGAAGGAAAAAATGGTCATATGTGCAGTTATACACTGATTCATGGGCTGTGGCCAGTGTTTTGGCTTGATGGTCTGGGACATGGAAGGAGCACAGTTAGACAATTGGTGAGACAGACATTTGGGGAAGGTGTATGTCGATAGAACTCTCTGGATGGACAAAGGATATAAAGATATTTGTGTGCCATGTTAATGCTCAACAGAAGGTGCCCTCATCAGAGGATGACTATAATAATCAAGTAGATAAGCTGACCCATTCTGTAGATAGTGGTCAACCGCTTTCCTCAGCCACTGCTGTCATTGCCCAATGGGCCCATGAACAAAATGGCCATGGTGACAGGGATGCAAGTTATGCATGGACCCATCAACAGGGACTTCCACCAACTGAGGCTGACCTGGCTATGGCTGTTGCTGAATGCCAAATCTGCCAGCAGTAGAGTCCAATTCTGAGGCCCTGATATGGTAGCATTTCTCAGAGTGCCAGCAACTTGGTGGCAAGTTGACTACATGGGACCACTTGTATCATGGAAAGGGCAGCATTCTGTCCTTACTGGAATAGACACTTATTCTAGGTATTCATTTCCTTTTTGTGCATGTGAGGCTTCTGCCAAAAGTACTATCTATGGGCTTATAGAATGCCTTATCCACCATCATGATATTCCACACAGCATTGCTTCTGACCAAGGAACTCACTTCACAGCCAAGGAATTATGGTAGTGGACTCATGATCATGAAATTCACTGGTCTTACCATGTGGCCCACCACCCAGTAGCAGCTGGCTTGACAGAACAGTGGAACGGCCTTTTAAAGAAACAGCTACTGCACCAATTTGGTGGCAATAGCTTGTTGGGCTGAGGGAGTGTCATCCAGCAGGCTGTAAATGCTCTGAATCAGCATCCTATATGTGGTGCTGTTTCTCTTATAGACCTGATTCATGGGTCCAGGAATCAAGGGGTGGAGGCCTTTCAGCAAGAGTGTAGAATTGGGTTGAAAAGTCAAGCGAGATGCACCTATAGGAATTGGAACATAGCTTAGATAGGAGCAGGAAAGGGTTGTGATGGATTAGCTCTGTTGGGAGAAGATGTAGAAGATGCTCAAGTTAGGAGGTTAGGCACTGGGTTTCGGGGCCTTAAGGCGAGCTGAGCTGGGCTGTGATCACTGACATAGGAATGAGCGACAGGGTTGATACTGCAGAATCTCCTGGACAGCAGGATGATGAGGATGTGAGTTCATACCTAGGGGTCTGTCAGCATAATGACTACTGATTGATTAAGTGTCTCTGGCATTTGATGTGAAGGGCTTTGGGTGAAACATAGAGGGGCTGTTTGGGGGTGATAGTGTTGGAGCAGGGCCTCATGAGATTTGCAGGGCAAGGAGTTACTTGTAGAGGACTGATGTAATTTGATTAAGGTGTACCCCATAAACTCAATTTGTTTGTTTGTTTTTCAAGGTAGGGTTTCACTCTAGCCCAGGCTGACCTGGAATTCACTATGTAGTGTCAGGGTGGCCTCGAACTCATGGCGATCCTCCGACCTCTGCCTCCCGAGTGCTGGGTTTAAAGGCATGCGCCACCACACCCGACAAACTCAAATTTTTGATTGCTTAGTTCCAGGCTGATGGCATATTGGGAATTGGAACCTTGCTAGGGTAGATGTGCTGGTGGTGATGGCCTTATGGGTCTTATTGCCAGGTTCCCGTTGCCAGTCATCAGCTTACCGTCATGCTGTGGTGTTCCACCTCCTGTGGCAGAGGTGATGTCCAGCCTCTGCTAATGTCATCTTTTTTTTCAGCCTTTGTGGACTTTCTACTTGAGTTGGTGAGCCAAAATAAACAAATTTCCTCCCTTCAGGTGCTTTTGAGCATGTGCTTTGTGCCAGCAACGCAAAGCTTCCTAAAACAAGGATGTGGCATATGAGTATTGCAGTCAGGTGAGAGTAATTGTGGGAGTAGTGTTGGGGTTCACTTGCGTGAGATTTACTTAATGCAGGGCTGGATGGGAAACTGTGTGGGGCTATGCATGTTGAGGTAGGAGTTGAGGGTAGGGTTGGTACCACCTTACCTTTGTGGGGCAATAAAAATAGCAGTGTGGGACTATGATTGGTGACATAAGATGTGGAGTTAGAGTTTTACATGTTCACATAATGTGGATCCAGGCTACATAAAGGAGCAAATGGCCACAGGATGCTGAAGTAAACTTTGAGGAGTGTGCCATTGTAGAAGTATGAGGATGTGAGTGCTTCAGTAGAAGTAGATACAGGAATATTGGGCACTGACATAAGCTGCGTCATTGTTAGCTAATGAAAAAGGTATACTTTGAAACAAAGGAAAAGTTTGGGGTAAAAGTACCTGGAGCATGTTTAATACTGGGTGCTGCACACACAGTTTATTATAGGAAAATACCAGTGTTTTATGGAAGAGGAAGCAGGTATAACCCAGAAATGTATAGAGATAAGTTATGCCTCTGGAGTGCTGGACCACTGGAGACTGAGACCCCTGGGCAGGCTCAAACAAGTGCCATCTCAGGTAGAGGGTACACTCACGATGGAATTCAAAGAAGCAAGTGAGGGGAGGTGGTAGCATTTTTCAAGATACATAGGGAGGCAAAAGAATGGCTCAGAGAACAGGCTTATGGAAATCACAAACTTCTTGACAAGGTTTCCAGAATCACTGGAGCAAGGGGTTTCCATTGTTAGGTGAAAACAATAATCGTTACAGTAGTGAAGGACGGTGTTCTGGTAGATGACCTGAAAATGTGACCTAAGTGTCTGCCAGAATTCTGTCCGTGACAGTAGGCAGGGACGCAGTTAGTGACCAGAATGTGATTTGGGGGTCAGAGAGCAGATCATTTCCAGGATTGGTGCCTATTTGGTACTTCTAATGAAAATGTAGATGTAGAAGCATTCTGCTCTTTTCCCAGGGGTATACAAATGACAGTACATCTGACCTGTAACAGGGTAAGGCAGTACTTTGAGGCTTTACCACCTGTGCATGAGAGATCTGGCCTTGCACATCATGCCAGGTGACAGATAGGCCTAGAGTGCTTGCCCTGGCCCAAAAGGAGACTGTATTGAAGAGATGAGTGCACTGCTCAGCATACTGACAAGAGCAGGACAGCTGGGTGAGTCAGGAAAGTGACCCCTCATGTAGTGGCACCATGGGATCCCCACTAGTAGTCACTTGCTCTGAATATCTGTCTTGTTGGTTGACTTCAAGTTCTAGAACTCAGAAGGACCCAGGAGGAAGGAAGTGCTGTCCACATTCAGGAAACCCTGAGGAAGGATCAAAACTGCTAGGATGAAGTAGGTGTTGAAGTGTGATGCAGAAGTCAGGAACCATCTGTGGAATGAGGAGACCAGGAAAAGACAGTGCCATAGACCATAATGGGAGCCAGTGAGTTTGAAAGTCTTGTAAGCCTCCATGAGATTCCCAGCCACAAACAAAATATACTGTCCCCCTCACCTAATCTGCATGAGTCCTGTTTCTTTGAGCTTCTCCAGGGTGAGAGTAGGTACATCTGAATGTAAAAGAAAAGAGATATTCTTAGTATATCCACCATTTTGTCAACTGGTCTTGTGTCCCACGCTTATAGACAGGAGTGTAAACAGACCTTGGCGTTGATGACCCCACTGGCTCTGTGTCAGCACTGACTCTGAGAGGACAGTTACATCCCCGAGTTTCAAGATCCTGATGTAAGAATGATGGCAGCAAGTTGCAAAGTGCTCCCAGAGGTCAAGAGCAAGAGGGCCTACATGTCAGGAGCAAGGCAGTGAAGTTGACTTTAAAGCTGTTCCTTGATACCGGGACAAGAGGGGATTGGCCACGTTTAACTATCATAATTCTTTTTTTCATGAATAAGACCAAATTTCTGAAAAAAAAGTGTATTTTGTTGGGTAAAGGTTTATTTCAACTTACACGTTCAGGTTATATCCATCGTGCCAGTAAAGACATGGCAGCACGAAGGCGAACCAGCTGGTCACATTGCACGTGCAGTCAGAAAGCAGGATGGGATGAATGCCTGTGCTCAATGTGCTCTCTTCCTATTTAGTCAAAGCCCCTGGGCCGTGAAATTGTGCCTCCCACCAGTAAGTTAGGTCCTTCAGCCAGAATTACCCTAATCATGGCAATTCCTCATAGGCAAGCACAGAAGATAGCCTAAGGTAGGTAATTCTTCACAGGCATATCCCAAATCTCATGTAATGGGTGATCCTAGGCCTTATTTGTGGGGATGAACTGTAAGAATATACTGTGGGAATGAACTATGAGAAAGAAATGTGGGAATATTTCTGCTGGACCTTATAGACATTTTTTTTTTAGATTATTTCTGTGAGGTGCTAACTTCTTTACTTGTAACTTGCCCTGAAGTTCATCTTAAAATCATGTAATCCTCTCACTTAAAGCACTGTGAGGAGTCGTGTGCCTTGGTGCAACTTTGACATGAACAGCACAGGTGAACAGTATTGCGAAGCAGTGATTAGAGATGCTAAATGACCCTAAGCTATGCTCTTTTCCTCAAAGGCCTGATTAGACTCTCTACTCAGAGCACACATACATGCCTAAGAAAGGTGGATCATAGTGTTGAAGACAATAAGACCAGTACCTATGGGCCTACATATCTGTTGAAGACAACAGGCGGTCTTAATGTGATTGCAATTGTGATTACAGTGTATGTGACTAGTGGATCAACAGAGACCAGCAGGTCAGGTCATACCCCTAAATCCCTTCCTTTAAGAGAAATTTAGTGTTTATCACCCTTTGTTCATAAAATGTATGATTTATTCACGTACTAAAATGAGAACCTGTATGCAGAAGAAGCCGCAGCTGCAGTAACATCAGAATGGTGGTGATATCCGACGCCCAGGGTTTACTAATGGCTTAAGTTAAACTTCTCTTCAGGTTTTTCCACCCGGGCTCCTACTAGAGGCACCTTCCCACAACGACTGGATATACCAGGAGGTGGCTCTCCCACTTCTCAGAGTCTGCTCCTACATACAGTTTGCCCACTTCTAAACAGGAAAGTTCCAGAGGTTAGTGCGATGGTTAAGTTTGTGTCAACTTGACCTGTTTAGGAATCTGCAGACATTCCTCATAACTGGGTCTCTGAGGTTGTTTTCAGGAAGGGTTACCTAAAGGAGGAATCCTTCCCCCAGAGTGGGCGTCCCCTCTCAGAAGGAAGGCTTAATCAAAGGAAGCTCTGGGAAGAAAAGTTTTCTCCTCCCCTTCCACCTGGCTGCCCATGTTGCTTGCTGTTTTCCAGTGCGGACTGAATACCAGCATTTACTGAAGAGCAGCATCTCTCCAGGACACCTCCAGGCCTTCAGTGCCGGATTGGGACTGCTGAGGTATCCAGCTTCCTGGACTGAGCAGCTACCAGGATCCTTGACTCTCAGGCCTGTAATCTGCTATTGTTTTGACTGTCATAAGCTAATACAATAAATTCCCTTTTAATACAATTCATTCTATTGGTTCTGTTTCCTCTAGAGAACCCTGACTAACAGAGTTAGTCATCCCTAAATTCAGGGCGGTGTCCCTCAAAAAAGGACACCTGTTCAAACTGGCAATCAATGTAAACCTTTACACAGGGAATCACAACATAAATGCAAAGGAAATTGTGCTGGAGGATGGCAGCCTGCTGGGCTAGGGACCAGAGAGTCCACAACACAGCAGGATTCTGACCCATGTCAGGCCAAAAAATGTACAGAGGCATTTGGTGGGCAAATGCTTTTAAGCTCTAAGGGTAAGAAAGCTTTGGAGCTGGGATCTGGTGTTACTCAGTAAGGGAGTTAATATATACAAATTGGGCCCTTATGATGAGAACTGGTTGGAGGTTAGAACTTCAAGTGGTTTCCAGGTGGGTCCAGAGGCCCAGGGAACATCATGTGCGGCAATACATGACACTTGACCTCAGGATGGAGCCCTGGGGACCTGAAGTCAAAGCACATTTTATTAGAGTAAAATTTAGTCTGAGGCAGAGAACAAACATCATGGCCAGGAATCAGCAATGGAACAGAGTTGAAGAGCACAGTGGCCCTGAGGTAAGGCGGGGACTCCGGTTGTTGTCAGTTCCACATTTCTGGGACAAATATCCAGCCAGACACGGTTTGTGGAAGGAACAGGTTTAGTTCAAGCTTATCGACCCAGGGGAAGTTCCATCACTGAAGAAAGTGGCTCCCTTTCGTAAATCCAAGCAGAGAAAAATAAAATAAATAAAATAAAATAAACAGCCAATAAACACCAAAATCAAGTGAGCAAGCATGCACCACCAGAGCTCAAACTCCTCTCGATACCTTTAGTCTGGAATTCAGATCTGCCCCAGTGACACACCTCTCCGCCCCCTCCCTGCACACCTCCCTGTTGCCTAGAGACTGACCTAGGTCCCAGCATAAAGTCCAGACCATTTTGCAGCCTGTGTGCGTTCTGTGGAGCTGCTCTGGAGTGAGTGCACTTTCAGGATCAAGTCAGGTTCCCTGAAGTAACTTGGTTTTATCATTTTGTGTCTTGCCTAAGGATGTGACACTTATTGCTAACTGCCCTGCTCAAGTTTTGCCCTGCTCATGTTCCACCCAATTCTGGGCCAGCCATGTGCCACCTATATAGTAGCACATATAGCACTACTTGCACTCCCTAACTCATCCCTCACATCTTGCTCTGTTCATCCTCCTGGAGGCCAAATGCCTTAACTTAGGATTCAGATCTTCCCTGCATCTCTCCCAAGTCATTTATTTATTTATTTATTTATTTATTTATTTACACACAGAGAAACGTAGAGAGGGAGGGAGGCAGACAGAGAGAGAGAGAATGGGCCCATGAGGGACTCTAGCCACCATAACTGGACTCCAAACACATGTGCCACTTTGTCCATCCGGCTTTACGTGGGTACTGGGGAATCAAACCTGGGCCTTCAGGCATGGCAAGCAAGCGCCTTATCTCCAGCGCCCTGGTCATTTTCACTCTGTGGTTAAGAACTTTTCTTTGCTCATCTTAACCACTACCCATTGTGCTGCACAATCTCACCCAGCTCCTCCCACTTCCCCTCTCCAGTCTTAATTATTCACATACCTGCCAGCCTTCCCAAGGGATTTTTCAGTACTACCTAGACCTTAACTACTGTCTCAGTATCGATAGGCCAGCTCTCTTCCCTCAGTCTCTGTGGCCCAGACCTCCAATGCTTAACCTCAGGACTCAGAGCTATTCCCAGAGCGTTTTCCAGATCTGCCCGCAACATGTATTATCCCTCACACCTTCCTATCTCCTCCCCTTGATAAGCCACACCACCCAATCCTTTGTTCCCATTTCTCAATGACTCACCTTGCTCCTCCAGTAACTTCACCACCACACTGCTGGGTGGTGTCATCTTGGCCCATCCTTTTCCTTCTTCTCTTTTCCCTTGCAGCCAACCTGCTTCATATTCTTGACCCTGTCCTGATTTGGCAGAGGTTCTAAGGCTATACCACCCTGAACGCGCCCGATCTTGTCTGATTTGGCAGAGGGTCTAAGGACCTAGCGAGTCCAACAGTGTCTCCTAGCGGCCATTGTGATGTAGTGCATAATTGCCTAATTGGTTAGTCTGAAAGTAGTGGCTGTGGGCCTGACAGTTTGAATGATATGCAGGGTGTTTATAATTCTGTGATGGTGTGCACACTTACATAAGTATGAGTGAGCATATACCTTTCTAAAAGGAATGTTAGTGATTGGGAGAAAGCATCAGAGTTAGTGTCTATCTTTAGAGGCCATCTCAAGATCTGACCTTGGACAAAGGCTATCCATTGGGATCTTCATCACCCACATGGGCATGCAGAGCATTTGTCTCTGGAGGCATGGCCAGCATGCAACAGATTAGAATACTGTGCTACCTTCTGTCCAGAAGCTTAAGTAAACCAAGTGCATGAAGCCCCTTGTGTTCTAACAGTCATTATATTAAGCGAAATTGGATTTGGGTACTCAAATTTCTGCTTCCCCCCACCCACAGCACCATGTGTCACTCCCATCTTGTATCAACACTGACAGGCCATACACATCAAATTCCTCAGATAGTGGAGCTCAACATGCTTCTCTCACAGTCCAGCCCCAGCTCTTAGGGGAAAAAAGCCATCAGCTTCTCACTGGTACTCCAGTAACTCCTCCCATCATATGTCAATTTGCACTTCCTTGTCCCTAATCCTTACCTCACCATGCCCCATGTGGTGGAAAAACTAATCCATTCAGGGAATTGGGATTTGGGAACCTCCTGTAGTCAGCTCGTCATTGCTGAGACAAGCAAGTAACCAGACACAGTTCATGGGAATAAGGGGTGTTGCAGTCAGGTTCGCATTGCTCATAGAAATCACGCAACCAAGAGCAGCTTGTGGGAAAAAAAGAGGTTTAGTCGGGCTTGCAGGCTCGAGGGGAAAATTCCATCATGACAGTGTACAATGGTGGCATGATCAGAGTGTGGACATCACCCCCTGGCCTGCATAAGTTGGACCATAACAACAGGAGAGTGTGCCAAACACTGGCATGGGAAAACTGGCTATAACACCCCTAAGCCCGCCCCCAACAATACACTGCTTCCAGGAGGCGATAACTCCCAGATCTCCATCAGCTGGGAATCTAGCCTTCAGAACACCAGTGTTTATGGGGGACACCTGAATCAAACCATCACAAGGGGTTTATCGCAGGCATACACATCCAGGGGAAGTTTAATCAACTGAGGGTAAAGCTGGCTCCCTTTCGTAGATCCAAGCAGATTAAAATCACCAAACAGCCAGCACGTGCCGAAAGCAGCAAGCACAAACTGTCACAGCTCAAACTACTCTTTGTCCACCTTTGGGCTGTAGTAAAGATCCATCCCCAAATACACCTTAGGGCTACACTCTAAGATCCACTCCCTGTGAGATGCCCCCTACAGCAGGAATCTGCCTGCTAGGGGCTGAAGTTGCAAACTTAATTTTAATTAAACACCTGAGTCTATGGGACCATGCATTCAAACTACCACATTCTAACTACTACAAGACCTAAACTTCTGTCCCTGCTATCATGTGCCATTTCCACCAGGCTTCAGCACTCAAAGGCTAGCTCAAAATTCCTATCTTACTAATCAGCTCCATTTACAACTCCTGCCTGCACACTCACAGCTCCTCCCTTCTTATTTCAGACCTTATTGTTCCTCTTCCAAGTCATGCTGCATCACCACATCCCTGCCTTGCATCTCCCATAGCCAAGCCCCATAATATTGAAGGCATCAAAGTTCCTCTCTCAATTCCAACCTTGTCAGTCAGAGACCCACCCTGCTTCTCCCACAGCTCTGCGCCAGCTCTAATTCAAAACACTGATACCGTCATCGGTATTTCTGTGCCACTGTCTACCATATGAAAATATGCCCATCCTTGACCCCAATTCCTAACTCAGCACACACATCCTTGCACTGCAATCACAGCAACTCCCCATACAATATATCAGGAAAGAAATCTCTGCCCCTCTTTCTTAGGCCACCACCTAAAGCACAGCTGTTGTGCTCTTATGATCCCAAGCACCTCATTCAGTACTTCCAACCATGCCCTCAACCCTTCTCATTCCCCACTGCTCCACACAATACTCCCACCTGACTACAACATTCACAAGCTCTGCCCTCAACAACTACCTCATGGCCCTATCACATGCAATACAGCCTCAACATGACTCAGCCCCTACATGTTTCTCTATTAGCTCTGTTCTGTGGTCACCTTTGCGATGCTGCAACAATGCACTCAACCAAATGTGGGTGATGGGAGAAAAGTTTTTATTTCGGCCTAGCATCTGCAGAGTAAGCTTCATGATGGCAGGGCCCAGAATGGCAGGAGCAGAGGCTGGACATCACCACCTTGTTACAGCACAGCAATAAGAGCAAAAGCTGAACTCTGACAAGGTGGAGCTGACTATAACACCCCTAAGCTTGTCCCAACAACATAACTCTTCGAGAAAGTTTCCACCTCCCAGACTGCCATCAGCTGGGGACCATCATTCAAGAACACATGAGTTTATGAGGGGCATCTGAGTCAAACCGCCATGCCGTGCTTACCTCACACCAAATGCTCCCAACCACTGTCTTGATAGCTCTCTTCAATTCATCTACCCAAACACATAAGAACTCAAAGATTTATTCTGTTGCCCAACACATTCTTCAATCCCAACCCTGTCACTACCTCCTTTGACTAGCATCACAGCTCGGCTGGAGGTCTCTTATGGCCCTGCATTCCCACACCCCAATATCTAACCTGAGGACTCACATGTGGCCCTGAGTATCTTCGAGGTCTGTTCCCAGCAGTCCTCAATCTGTAGAGCCACACACTGCTACTATGGAAGCTATGCCCCCAATCCTACTTATCTGTTTTCTCCTAAATGTGCCTTAACACTCCTTCTGGATGGCTTCATCCACCCCTTCCTCCACCACCCCTCTTTCCATTCTGTCCTCTCTTGACCTATCTAGACACCTTGATACAAATCCCTGAACCTTCCCTGGTTTGCCATAGTCCCTTAGGGCCCAGTGAGCCCAACAGCAATACCAGGCATTACTGAGCGATTAATTCTAAATTCTTTTACCCATGAGGCATTAGTAGTAGCCGGGGGTTTGGTTGGCAGGCTATGTTCTTCCTTTTCTGATGGTGCATGTACATGAGTGAGCACGGTCAGTCATAGGCTCATTGACAAAACATCAGAGTTGAACTCAGGCATCAAGGTAATGCCTGTAAAATGCATTCTCTAAGGCCAAATCATCTATCTTGTAGGCATGGCATTCACATGATCTCAGACACCACCCAAATAATGCCTTCACTTGATCAGTGTTGCCATTTGGGCTACCACTAGTGTGAGAGCTGCATGTGTCTAGGAGGAGAACTCTTCCTTGTCAGAGGTAGGAGTCCCATCATGCCTCATGTGATCTTAATAAGCTCTTCCACTTACCGAGGTCAGTAATTGACTGGAGTAGGACTCGGAGGTAGCATAGCTTCCTATATGTCCTCCTTTCTGTCAACCGAGAGACAGTGTGAAGGTCTGAAAGCAGACTTATACTGAGAATTACTGCAATCTTGAGATGTGAGGATTGGAACCTCCTGGCCAAATTAGATTGGGGATAGTCAAAGTAAATTTTCCTTTTAGTACTCTCTGTGTTTTCCTGCAAGGCACAGGCGAACACTGTGGCAGAGTTTCTAGGCCTAATTTCCCTTGACATCCCCCCTTTCCTCTCAGGAAATCCTTGCAGAGAATGGGATAAATCAGTTGATACACAATGCTCAGAGGTATTTTTCATTCCTGCCCTAGGGCCAAGTACCCTGATCCTTCCAACTACATTCATCACCAAGAGAAACTGCTCAGAGCAGCTGTCCCTTCTCCAAGCCCAAAGAAAGTCACAGAACCCAAAGGTGTGCTCCAGACCACCAGGGACCTTCACTACGAACAACTTCCATAGAGAAATTTGGTGTTTTCGGCAGAACCAAACTGCCTTGTCTCAGACAATGATCCTTCTCTATGCTCTCTCATGGAAACTCAACACTTCAGTTCTTTCACTGAAGAGAACATGTCACACCACCTTTCTGATATTAGTATAGTCTTCAGTAGGAGGAGGTGAGTTTGCTTTTCCTACTGTCCCTCTGGTAACACAGGGGCTTGCAAATAGGAGATGCTCAATCATTTTGGTGACAGGGTCTGAGATTCTATTTGCTATATTTTAGTCTTGACTTTCAGAGGTTAAAATGATCTCAGTATATGTCATTTAATTTTTCCAAATGAACTGTGTGATTTTTTTTTTTTTTTTGAAATGAAATGTGAATTTTGTAACACGAAGTTCTGGCTGTTTCTCCCAATTTTCCACCTCAAACACAGGGACAATCCGAGAGGAGAGGATTGAAGAAGATTTCTGGAATGGGGGGCAGTAATACCATGTATAAATTTTAGATTTCACCATTATAAATTAAACCAAACCCAGTGAATGTTTCAGAATGAGAGTCTAAAGATATAATGGAATAAAAGTAACTATATTCTGTTCAATTTATTTATTTTTTTATTTTCTTTTTTTCTTTATTAGTTAGTTTTGTATTCAGCAAATACAGTCAGTTTTGTACCATTATCAGGCTCAGCCGTGACCTGCCCCCTCCCCTTGTCCCCTCCTTCTTGAGGTATATGGGTCATGCATTGTGGAGTTAGCCCACAGTTATGGGTAACATAAATGTCTCTGCATATCATGACCCAACATGTGGCTCTGACATTATTTCTGCCTCCTCTTCCCCAAAAATTTCCCTGAGCCATGTTGGGTTCATTTCTGGTGTGCTTCAATGATGAGGTGTTGGGGGCCTCTGAGGCTCTGGCTCTCTGATTTAGTAGGACTTGATTTTTCTCTGTATTGATCTCCTCCCCCTTGTGCTGGTACTGGTTCATCAGGAAAACAGCACCCTTGCTTGTTTCACCTATTTTTGTTAGTTTCAGCCGGGGCCCTTTTGAGGTATGATGGGGTAGCTCTCTCCTTAGTATCTACATCTATCTGAAAAAGAGAAGCAGATTCTCCAATGGAGAGTAAGTTAGCACCAGCACAAATGAGATAACCCTTAATTTTTTATAGTGAATTTAATAGGTGTAGGCCCTCTTGTAGCCCTTGATTGATTTTAGGTTGATATTGGAGAGTGGATTTTATGTTTGGATATGGTTCTGACTTGGTTTCCCAGCTCCAGCTATGCGTCCCGTACCACTGAGGAGATCAGTTAGCCAAATTAAGAGCAGTTGGTTGCCCACCATGGCTGTGTGCCACTATTGCATTTGTGTGGGCATCACAACAGGTTATTTGCTGCTAAGTAGGTTAGACCATGCGTTGCTTCGACAGATATTGGTCAGTTTCTCCCAGTTGCCCATGTAGCACCTTCTCGCACTAGACGCGCTGACTGTCTGGGGACTGACTCTCTTCCAGCTTCCAGCCATGTCACTCTATTTTGCATGTCAACCACATATGGAGTCTTCAGCAGTAGGGTCTTACCACTAACCTTTGGTGGGTCATCAAGTACTCTGACAGAAATCTGTCTGTCTTTTAGGAAACCTTGTAGGTCTCTCTGATCAAAAGCTCATTGTGGATGATAGCCCCATGCTGGTTCTGGGATTTACAGGTCAGTGCCCACTAAGAAAATGAGGAAAATGATAACTAATATACAAGAGTTAGAGAGAAGAGAGAGAGAGAGGGAGAGGGGAAGTGAGGGAGGGAAGATGTAGAAGATTAAGGTTAGTCTTGATCCTACCCTCTCCAGTGTCTTGTGGTTCAGGTGTTCCCTGTAAGGGTGTGGTGAAGGATCAGCCATTTGGTCTGTAATTTAGTAAGTAGAATTTTATGATACCCTTGCCATTTGGGTCTAGATTTGTGTTTCCAAACCCCTCCGTTGCCCTCTCCTCCCTCCCCAACCATCAAATTGTCTAGTCCACGAGATGCTTGCTGGGTATGTAAGGTATCTTGGGTAGATTCAGGTTAGGTGCTGTAGATGAGTGAAAAAAAAATTCGCCACATAGTCTCCCTCATTCTGTTCACTTTAATGTCAAGTTCCTCTATATTTCCAAGGAAAGTACAATCCTAATGCCTTAGTATCTTGTGACAAATCACAATAACATTGTAGCTGCACAATTGTTTGATAGAATGGCAAGACTTTCTCTTAACCATAGTAAAAACAAGAGTAAGACAATTATTAAACTTAAAATATGAAAACCTATTCAAAAAGTCTCACCTTTTAGAAAGCAAAGAAGCTGACTCCCCACATCATCCAAACACATTAATAAAAATGGATGTTTCCTTCCATAATAGTGCCAATTCCAACATCACAATCTGATACTGTTGCAGTCAGGTTCGCATCGCTGGTAGAAATCAGCCAGCCAAGAGCAGCTTATGGGAAAAAGAGCAGTGAACTTACCCAATCAGAGAAAAAAAAAATCCACATGGTCTCTCTCATCTACAGCACCTAACCTGAATCTACCCAAGATGCTTTACATACCCAGCAAGCATCTCGTGGACTAGACAATTTGATGGGTGGGGAGGGAGGAGAGGGCAACAGAGGGGTTTGGAAACACAAATCTAGACCCAAATGGGAATGGTACCATACAATTCTACATCATAAAAGGCAGACCAAATGGCTGACCTTCACCAGGCCCTTAGAGGGAACATCTGAACCACAAGACACGGGAGAGGGTATGATGAAGACTGACCTTAATCTTCAACAGCTTCCCTCCCCCCTCCCTCTCTCTGTCTCTCTCTCTCTCTCTTCTCTCTAACTCTTGTATATTAGTTATATTTTTCTGCCTTTTCTCAGTGGGCACTGACCTGTAACTCCCAGTACCAGCATGTGGCTATCATCCACGATGAGCTTTTGATCAGAGAGACCTACAGGGTTTCCTAAAAGACAGAGAGATTTCTGCCCGAGTTCTTGATGACCCACCAAAGGTTAGTGGTAAAACCCTACTGCTGAAGACACCTTATGTCGTTGACACGTAAAATGGAATGGCATGGCTGGAATCTGGAAGAGAGTCAGTCCCCAGACAGTCAGCGTGTCTAGTGCGAGAAGGTGCTACATGGGCGACTGGGGGAAAATGAGCAATACCTGTCCAAGAAACTCATGGTCTAACCTACTTAGCAGCAAATAACCTGTTGTGATGCCCACACAAGTGCAATAGTGGCACACAGCTGTGATGGGGAACCAACTGCTCCTGATTTGGCTAACTGATCTCCTCAGTGGTACGGGACCCATAGCTGGAGCTGGGAAACAAGTCAGAACCATACCCAAACATAAGACTGCTCTCCATTATCAAGCTACCATCAATCATGGGCTAAAAGAGGGCCTACACCTATTAAATTCTCTATAAAAAAAAGTAAGGGTTATCTCATTTGTGCTGGTGCTAACTTACTCTCCATTGGAGAATCTGCTTCTCTTTTTCATATAGATGCACATACTAAGGAGAGAGCCACCCCGTCATACCTCAAAATGGCCCCAGCTGAAACTAAGGGAAATTGGCGAAACAAGCAAGGCTGCTGTTTTCCTGGTGAACCAGATACCAGCACAAGGGTGAAGGAGACCAACACAGAGAAAAATCAACTCCTACCAAATCAGAGAGCCAGAGGCCCCCAATACCTCATCACGGAAGCAGACCAAAATGAACCCAACATGGCTCAGGGAAATTTTGTGGAAGACAGGGCGGAAAGAATGTCAGAGCCACATGTTGGGTCATGATATGCAGAGACATTTCTCCTACCCATAACTGTGGGCTAACTCCACAATGCATGACCCATATACCTCAACAAGGAGGGCCAAGGGGAGAGGGTAGGTCACGATTGAGCCTAATAATGGTACCAAACTGACTGTATTTGCTGAATACAAACTAATTAATGAAAAGTAAAATAAAATAAATGAAATTAAATAAAATGATAAAATAAAAAAGAGTATCAGGCTGTACTTTCCTTTTACCCTGGCATGTTACATTCATTTTCTACTACTAATTTGAATGAATTGCTAGAAAAGTACAACCATTTGCTACTGTCTCCAGCAGTATGAAATCTTACAATTCATTTAAAATAATTTGGTTTATTAGACTTTAGACCTGAATCCCCAGTCATGTTTTGTGTGTGACATAAAATGAAAATTTGGAGTGTCTGAACATTTTGTGATTGAATTCCCCTTCCTCAGCTCATCCACCTTCTGATAGTTGATAGCATGGCCAGACTGGAAGTAAGAAGCTCTCCAGGTCCATCACTTCTAAAAAGTAACACAGGGAATTTTTTTTTGCAGCATTACTAAATCGTTATTATAATTTTAATATCATGGTATATGTTGTACACCAAAGAAAAATGCAAAATATGAAAATAATTTGGAAAAGTAGAGTTGCCTACTATGTGACCGGGTGAGGAATAAAGTACTTTTATAATTATACAACAAGAATGTGGGGAACCATTGGACACTAGGAAAGCAAAAGTACCTCCATCTTAAATAATGACTCCATTTTGTAATAAGTTGTCTGTTCTGGAAAGTCACAAGATCTGCAGGTGTTTGTTAACCCATGCACCCATAAAGAATGAGGAAGTCGTTGTCTTGTGGCCTTGGGGCTGGGGCCTTATCCTGTGGAACATCTTGTGATTTTGGGGGCTGGGGCCTTATTCTGGTAAAACAGAACTGTAGCAATACCTAAACTGCTGACAAACTCCTCTGTTCTGCTGTATAAAAGACACCCTGAGAAAAATAAAATTTGGCAGCTTGATCAGACTCCTGTCTTGCTGTCGGTTCCTTGTGTCTCTTGTCCCTTTCATTCCAGGTTTTCTGGGGTCCGTGCTCCCGTTGAAGCCCCGCTGGCCGGGGCACAAGAATACTATTTAACGAGCTGATATAAATGTATTTCAATAATGGAAAACCCACTGGAAAAATACAAAAAATAAAGGAACTGTAAAAAGTGTCAAAAAAAGAGGTTTATTTTTGCTTACAGGATCGAGGGGGAAGCTCCATGATGGCAGGGGAAAACAACAGCATGAGCAGAGGGTGAACATCACCCCGGCCAACATAAGGTGGACTATAGCAACAGGAGAGTGTGCCAAACACTGGCATGGGGAAACTGGCTATAACACCCATAAGCCTGCCACCAACAATACACTGCCTCCAGAAGGTGTTAATTCCCACACCTCCATCAGCTGGGAACCTAGCATCAGAACACCTAAGTTTATGGGGCACACTTGAGTCAAACCACCACAACTACATAAATCAGTGCTTAACCTCTTGTTTGCTAGAAACTGCTAGTGCACTAGGGCTTGCATTGTGCAGGGCAGGAGTGTCATCCACTGTGGCAGGTATGACCTCAGAATTCTCTACCTCAACTCTCGGTGCCTCAGACTACTCCATTGATAGAATCTGGTATGAGTACTAAAGATATTGACCAAGAACATAAAAAATAAAAAAAATGAAAAAACAATCAACAAAGTGGTTTCAGCAAGGGCACTGGGCCGCCACAAGAACTCATAGTGGGCAGGTTCACTGTGAGGAGCATTGTGGTACTCTAGTTATCCTTCCTGCACAAACTCTTCAGTGATGAGTTTTCAAGCATGCTCAAATAGGAAAAGTTGCCTATCAGAAAACATCACCTCCTGGTCTGTACATCTCCAATAGAGTTTCAGAAAAATAGCACACACAGGTTTTAACTCTAAGGACAACAACACTGGGTGCTCGATTCTGAAAGTAGGGACTTACTGGAATGTCCCCACTATAAGGTGTATGGTCCCAGATGTGCTCATTCTGGGCCCTCCAATTTTCTGTGTCAAGGTCTTAGCCCCCACTCATTTGTGGCCAGAGTCAGAATCTTGGAACATGTGTCCACTTCCTGAGATGCAATGAAAGGCAGGGAGGGACGCACACGTCTGCCTACATTTGGTCAGGGGGGACTGCAACAGTTGTCTCTTTTCATTGTACTCCATGTCATGGATGTTGTGCCCAGTCATGGTGATAATTGGCAAGGTTCAGAACACTCATTTTGATGACCTGAGGGCACCTGTCATTGATCTAAAGCCATATTCTAGAGACATAGGGAAGCATGATAGCATGCCATTTTCCCAGAGAGGGCCTGGTTCCCCTATGCTGAAGAGACTCCCTCCATAGTCATCTTAGTTCTGACAGGCCTGAAATCCTCCTTCCCATGGTCTCAGTCAAGGGCCTCTTATCAGGGCCTTTAGCTTCCTTGTACTAATGATGTAGACATAGACAGGACAATGATTCCCAGGACTGTGGGTGTGCAAGGTGTTGCTGGTAAGATTTCTCTGTGGCTTTGATCTGTGTCCCAGACTGTGGTTAGCTCCAATGATCCCTAACCTTGCATCTTGTGAGGTCCTGGATCCTCTGCATGGGCTAAATGAGATTACCCACGGAGATCAAGTTGCTTACCCTCCCCCCCCCAAAAAAAAACATCACTCAGGATACAGGAGACAGTTACTCAGTACAGTCACCTCTGTGTGAGTTCTCAAGCAATAACCTCATGCCTTGGGTTACTCTCCATAGACATGGGTAGTCCCTAACTCTAAATGTCATTTACTTATCTGACCTTCCCTTTGGACATCTCTCCTTATCCAGATTTTCTCTTCTGGTAAGCTGTCATTATTCGAGCGAGCAAGAGTGTTACCACACTGACAATTCCCAACTGTATCCACTATCCGGAAATGCGAGCAGGATACATGCAGCTACCCTGCTTGGGACACTCAGGGATGAGAGACATGGCCAGCAGAATCTGTGAGGTCTCTCCTTTGGTGGCAGTTGTCTTCCTTCACATTGAGTCATCCCCATGGTTCCTCGCCTAGATGGATGGAAGATTCAGCACACCTCCTGTGTTAACCAAGCCTGCCTCCCTCTGCTGCTCTCATGACTCCCTGATCACCACAGCCTCACTGTCCTGCTAAGAGAGGAGACAGAAGAGAGTATGCAACTCACCTAGAAAAACCCAAAAGGGCTTTGCCAAGGTGCAGGAGTACTGATCCTCTTTAAGTCTTGGGTATTCTCAAAGGATTCATAATTGCTATTCACAGGCGCTCTGCTGATTCGTAGATCCATCTTCAAGTCAAGGCCATGATTACCATGTTTCCAACTCAGTTCCCAAATAGGAAGCCAGAGGAACAATCTCCTATCCACAGTGTTCCCTGAACAGAGCCTGGACTGATGGCAATATTCCGTATGTTGCCCTGGAGTTTTTGCGCTTCGTGCCGTCATGGCTCTGGCACCTTACCTCTGTACTCCTGTGCCTACATTCCTCAGATCAAGAGCAGCATCTCCCAGACACCCCACAGTCTGAAGTGAACATTCACTTCACCTGATGTCTCAGCGTAGTCTCCCTCCGGGGCTGACAGGAGTGTGGAGGTCTCCCTCATGTGAAGAGCAGGTTTCCACCATCATAGCTCAGTTTTCACCTGGATTCCACACAGGATGTGAGCTTTCCTTCTGCTGTGCAGGTTCTCTTTGTAGGAAACTCCTGACTTCCTTAAGATTTTCATGCTGAAGGGAGAAATAGTATATCTTTAATCAGAAACTTGCAAAATTGCCTCTTAGACACCGTCCAAAGGAACAGAAATTGCCAGGGTACCTTTCTAACAAGAACTCTCCCTATCAATTTGGTGTCAGTACCCCTGAAGTGGACATGGCATGCATGTTATCTGGGGTGGGGTTTCTCAACCACTGTAGGGGGCCCTAAACTCATTAGTCAAGAGGTGGATTATGTTAATTCAGTTGCCATACTTTATTCCCTCTTCACACATGTTAATTAAGCCAGGTCCCCTTTCTCCCTTATCCTCTCAACTAGCCTAAGCCCCCTGTGGCATTCACATGCAATGTCACTTGGCTTGCCTGCAGGTGGAGTCTGGTATCCAGGCCCTGCTCCACTCCATGCAGGGCTGCTGATGGGTCCCATGGGCTGCTTCTTCTCATGGTGGGTATCAACAGAGAGAGAGAGAGAGAGAGAGAGAGAGAGGCATGGAGTCTGCCTCTCTGACTTGAGTGACAATTTTCTGAGCTTTTGCTGGGGTTTTTATACTCATTTTTTCCTCAGTCATCCTGGCTGCTGATAGCCACCTTAGAGTTAGCTCATTTTCATATCAGCTCACAGCAGGTCTCTGGTCAGTCTCTGGTCTTGTCCCCTGGTTGCCATGGTGAACTTGTCAGTGCTGAGTGAGTGCCCCATTTTAACTTCTAACTATTGCTCCTAAAAGCCCCCATTTTTACTTCTAACTATTGTGCCTAACATCCCAGCCCCTGATTGTCCAAGCCTAGGGGGTGAAGGGCCATCACAAGCCTCAAAAAGTTAAAGCATAAAACACTGCAAATCCATAGCAAACTTGAAAAACACAGCAAACAATCATATAGAAACACTAATTTGAAACAACTCAATGTAACACATTACGACAGTGTTTCAAGAGTCTATATTCAATAAAAGCCTGTTGGTACAATTTCCAAGTCAAATAAGCAGAAAGTTGAAAACAAAAAAGTCACTCTAGCTCCCTCAAGCAATATTCCTCCAAAGATCTAATGGGAAGTGGTGGGTTCTTATCAGTAGGTTCCATAGAACACCAAGAGAAATCAAGCATGATGGCAACAGAATCAGGGTCATGTCTAATCATCTGCTGGATCATGGAAGGATCCATGTAATGTCTATTAGAGACGTACAAGGCTACCAAAAATCCGACCATTACCACAGGCACTTGCTCGCCCCATTGGCTGATATGTATTGCCAAATCGTGGTGAAGCATATGGCACAGAAATGTAGTAAAGAAGGAATTATTTTGCTCATGCCTGATGCCAATAACTACTGACCATCTCCACTTACAAATGTAGCAAGTAGATAGTGGGGTGTATCCTATTAACCAACACAATATACGTCTAGTCTCATAGTGCAAGCAATGTTTCCAACATTGTTTAAAAATTCTATCTCCCAAGCGTACAGGT
The DNA here is from genome assembly GCA_036346955.1 of Dipus sagitta. NCBI lineage: Eukaryota > Metazoa > Chordata > Mammalia > Rodentia > Dipodidae > Dipus > Dipus sagitta. The sequence goes on from CM070776.1 coordinate 78,009,538, forward strand.
CAAAACCTGCTTATGAATAGATATTTCATATTAGGCATGTTCCAACGGAGTTTCTATGGACCGGTTGGTCTTCTTAGCAATGACGTTGTGCAATGCCTGTCTGCAAAAGAAAAAAACAATATTCTCAAAGAAACAATTAGTGTAACAATGCCAGCACATGCATAAAGGAGTTGTTTAAACCAGTGAAGCAGGTTCTAAGCCCAAATGCATGTTGTATCCAGGTGTGCCAGTCTTCTGAGTGCATCCAAAAAGGTGCAGTGCCCAGTGTCTTGAACCTTAGAGGCCCAGGCCAAAATGTCAGTCTGTAAAACATGTGCCACATGAGACATATGATCGACCTGTTTATCATATTTTTGGAAATATTGTTTGACAGTATTGTCCATATTGGTGAACTATCTCTGGTTATGCTGTAGGAGGTCTGCTAACTTTTGTATAGAGGCTTCTGCCTCCCTATAATACCTGGCTATATTGAGTTGGTTAACTTTGTAGGTCATGGAATCAAAGACGTGAGATTGTGATATAGTAATTGTGGAGACATGAGTCATGGACTTGGTTGACAAATTCACTGGTCACTTTATAAGTGTTAGAAGCCTAATGGCATCCTTCTGGTAACTTCCATGAGGGTGATGAGTATTCCCAAGATGTAACATTGAAAAAACAAGTGATGAGGTTAAATGGCATAGTTCCACAAGTTGAGAATGCAAACTTACCTAGATAAATCATGATATCGTAAAAGATTGTCAACAAGACTCCTGAAATCTGCAAATCAGTAAGCAAAGGTGTGTTGGCTATGTAGGTATTAGCTCCAATATGCAAAGTATCAACTGGGGTTCATTCAAAACGTTCATCCAGAGGTATGTTCATATAGGTTGGATAAACACATTGACCAGCTTCTGTGGTAATGGCACAGTCAGGTATGCAGGTACTGTGTGTCCAACAAAAAGAATAAAAAACCTGTTGATAATTGCTAACACATATACCATTTTAACAACATGATGTTTTGCGGTCATCCAGAATAGATTTAAAAGTCAGGGATTCCGCATCCATGACAGTAGCAAACAAAGTGTCCAATTCCGTTTCCAGCTTATTAATAAGTAATTGAAATTATATGCGTTGTGGCATGGATCTGGTGTCCTTAGAAAGTGTCAATAAATCGTCCAGGGAATCACACATAAAATTTACATATGACTTCATAGATTCCTGCAATAGTTGTACTTCATTCTGCATCTGAACAACTAAAGCATGAGTAGTCTGCAGAGCATGCGACAATGATGTAACTTCTTGTGCCTGCTCCTGTGTCAGCTGTTTAATATTTCTGATATCTGCTTGCATGGGTGCTATCATGGCTGATGCAATGTTATCGCCTAAATTTGCACCCGCTATGAATGCACCAACTGCTAAGAATTGAAGTGGCTTTCTTCCGGACCATCTATTGTAGAAGCGTAAGACAATAGTGGAAGAGGTTGGTCAGGGCACTGCCCCTTGTGTGGCGCCCAGTCCTTCAAATTAAAAGTCACCATAATAGGCAGTATTTGAGGTTAGACTACAAGTCTCACTGGGATCGACAGGTCAGGAACTAACATTGGTGCCTCTTTGACTTTAGGTGGATCTAGCAACTCCATTGCTCACAAAACTGCTGGCTTGTAATGGGCTCTAAAGAATTTATGTGACTGGTTGAAACCACGTCTATCTAGGATGCAAGGCACATCACTGTCATCTTGAATATCACAAGTTTTGATTGATAATGGGAAAGTCCATATTGAGTCAAACTCATACCTGGTGACTCTCATCACTGATGGGAAGGAAGTATTGATAAAATGTGAGTGGCTCACTAAGTCCATGACTCCCAATATGTGTACCCTAGATAGAGGCAACATCATATAGAAATAGTAAGGGAAGTCATGGTGATGTTAAAAAGAAACTAGTCGAGATCCAAACTGCATTCCAGCCAAGTTCCAAGAATGCAGAGTTTTCTGGTCAGCTTGTTTGACAGAGTACCTCACTTGTCGTCTGCCTGATGGGTCAAACCTTTGGAAAGGCCATCCGGAGACATCCAGTCTGGGAAAGATATATTCAATTGCAGACATGTTATAATTCATGCTCCTGCAACTGCTGCATGGTTTATAACATATTATCTGATTGTCCATATGTACATCCAAAGGTACAGGGTAAGGTGCAGATGAATTTTCTGCTGTAATATGGATGGTATCACATAAAGTTTTAACTGTGTGCTGGAAAAACGAAAAACAAACAAGCAAACAAACAAACAGAACCCTGCATCCATGATGCCACCTGTTGGTTGTACTTGAGCCTGATCAAAGAAAAACATGATGTACTCATAAAGGGAGGGATCAGGGTTTGCGACCTCCTTGTATAGCATCACAGGTTTCATTGATTCTGTTGCAAAAAATACTGGTGCAGTCAGGTTGCCAAACTATAACCACTTCTGTTGTTTGCCACCATTTACAAACATGTAGGAGGCATTATATGTCATGTTGACATAACGTTGTAGGTGCAGTTGGGTCACAGTGAATACTGACTTTACTGCTATCCCATTCAAACAAAACTGATTGAGGCTGGTAAAAGTAGCTGACATATTGTTTGGAAATAAGGAGTGATGATTGCTTTTGGACATAATCATGACATTATGTGCGGTCCACAAGTATTTCATGGTAAAAGTTAATGCTTCTGGGTGCTGCACACATAGGGCTGCAGGGTACACCCGGGTTTTATTAGATTTATGTAACCAGGGGCTGCCGTATCCACAATACATAAGGTATCATATTCAAGGTATTTATAATTTATCTGTGGATCAACATCATAAGTGGCATAAGGTGGTGGTATTGGGTCAGTAAGGATAATTGGGAATTTATAATGTTGGAAAACCATGGTCAGTATCTTACGCCAGTCTGGTACTGGTAGGAAACAGTCATTAGTGACATCCATATCTATTGCCTGTGAATCCCATTGCTCTAATTTACCATAATATGGCAAATTGGGGAAGCCAGCTATGCATAAAATAGTATACTTAGTCGAGTTTAAACTCTGGTATAAGCCCAACAATTCCTTGGGGCAAGGATCCCCATATGGTGATGGGATTGGTGACCACTTAAAACTGTTAATGAGTTGTTTAGCCTCCCAATGGGAAGGCCAGAGATAAGCCTGTGGGTTGTCTGCTGTCATCGCATTTATGTTGTCATCATAATCATAAAAAACCTCAGCAGGGTCAAGCATCTATTTTGTCCATGGTGCAAAGAAACCTGACAAATATTTTGTCTCTTCTCCATATCTGCATGTGAAGGTTTTATCAGTATCTTCATTGTCACATTCAAGAGTATACCTGGAGACTCCTCTATCGTGGTGGACTTCCATGATGTGTCTGGTGCGGACATCAACCTTGTGCATGTGAATAACAGAAATTGCAGAAGCTACTGTGACCTGTTGCCAGAGTTCAGTACCGTGTCAACGTAATGGGTTTCCATCATGAGTATTCGTTTGATCTATGTCTTTTAGAGCAGCTCTGACTATTGGGCCATGCTGGGCAGTTGCGTTTCTGTACTGTTCACAGTAAGAATAGTACACATGGAAGCACACGTGTTGGCACCAGGCATATTTAGCCCCAAAGGAGCATCTTGCACATGTAACATTGAGACCAATATGATAATGGTTCCAATATTGTGGGAACAAACCCTCAGGATCCTAACTCTGGATGGGGTTTAGTTGGCATTACTGGTGGTGCGGCTGTGGTGGTGACTACGTTGGCTAAGGTGTCAGTGCCAACAGACCACTTGTCATGAAAAATAGTAGCAATAATATGAAAATCCACCACGCCCATCCTCCTGAAGTTGTCTTGTTCCATAGGCTCCATATATCATTTTGTAAAGGTGTCTGCAATAAAAAGGGTGTAATTGGTTAGTATTTGTTCTACTTCTATTTCTAGTAGTCTAGCAGCTCCAAGGGGAATATTAACTACTTTCTGAGTTGAAATTCCTAGGCTAGCTGCAGTCTTTTTGTCCCCTTCCCATTCTTCAATGGCATCCTTCAAGAATGGGTTATTTTTACACTTCTCTAACAGTTGTCTGGCCAGTCGTTTCCATTTCATTCTATCCTCTTCAATATCATTTATAATTTTACATAAAATGGTAGGTATTTCCTTTTTCTCAGCTCGAGCTATGATTGGTTCTACATCTTCTGGCTTGTGGAGCACAATTTCCATTAGTCCCTTTCTCACACCTAGGTAATTTTTCTTTAGTTATTCTCTCCATTCTCACGGTGGATTAAGCTCCTTCCTTTCTGTACATCTTTGTCTCCACCATTCCTTAGGGCGGTATATTTTGTGGCAAGACTAAATAAGAATTTCACATAGTTCTTCCTGAAATACCAGCGACAGGACTTTGTAGTGTATATTTCTGAGGTTAGAATTTCCAATTTTCTTTCAACCAATCTGAATATTCTTTTTGAAAACCAGTTTCCCATATGGCCGTTGCTCATGTCTCAGTGTCGTGGACGTGCTCCAGCTACCCAGTTTTACGACCTTTTTACAAGCCTTTTTACAATACTAGGAATCCGGCCTCTCATCCAATCCAAGGTGGCCCCCTGCGTTCATGCAGCTGTGGCATCTGTGCACTTCCCTGGGTGGCACTCACACACTTTGCTTCCCTCTGGGTGATTGGAACCCTTCTCCTCACCAGTTCCACAGCCCTATTTTAGGACTACAGAGCCACCGTGTGGCTAACTGACACCTGAGTCATTGGAGGACTGTGACGAATAGGCAAGGAGAAACTCCGTCAGGAAAGTGCTTATCGCTGGGGTAGCGGTTCACCTTATGCCAATTGCACTGGGAGAAGAATGTAATTTAGTTCCACCTTAACTTGCCACCTGTCGCGAGTGCTAAACTCATTAGTCAAGAGGTGGATTATGTCAATTCAGTTGCCACAATTTATTCACTCTTCACACGTGTTAATTTAGCCAGGTTCCTTTTCTTTTTTTAATTTAATTTACTTTTATTGACAACTTCCATAATTGTAGACAATGACCCATGGTAATTCCCTCCCTCCCACACCCCTTGCCCCTTTGAAACTCTACTCTCCATCATATCCCCTCCCCCTCTCAATCAGCCACTCTTTTATTTCGATGTCATGATCTTTCCCTCCTATTATGATGGTCTCGGGTAGGTAGTGTCAAACACTGTGAGGTCATGCATATCCAGGCTATTTTGTGTCTGGAGGAGCATGTTGTAAGTAGTCCTAACCTTCCCTTGCATCTTACATTCTTTCCACCACCTCTTTCTTATCCTCTCCACTATCCTTAACCCCTGGGCCTAACACCCTGGGGCACTAAACATACTTTGTACTCCCAGGCTGGCCTGGAAATCACAGCCATCCTCCTACCTCTGGCCCCTCCAATCCCAGTGCTAGTATTAAAGGAATGCACTACCAAGTTCTCCTGTAGAACTTTTTCAAATGACTGCAAGTCAGAGTGGTGAAAGATCTCGGTACAACAAATGGACCCCACTGTAGATGACACACTGACAGACATGTGTTGTGCCATTATCTGGGGACCCTCTCTCTGCAATGGGGCTTCCCCAGTCCCTGCTAAGCTCTCTCCTTATCCTACACACAAGCAAAGTCCTCTAAGACCTAGAACCTCACAACATGATGCTGTAACCTCCAAAGTTCCCCGGTGCTCATTCAGAAACCTCAGGAGGGTCTCACTCCCATATTCAGACCCCACTTGTACAGGGCTATCAACAGAGTAACTAATCAACCAGTGGGAACTGTCTGTGTGGAGTCAGAGTCCAGACAACCACTGCTACCTCCCCAACGTGACTCACTATGTGAACTCACCTTCTGATATTGGGGAGCACTGAAAATGGCACCCATGTTGACATTTGGAGTGAGGTGGAAAGGGGTTCATAACATTTGGACCCCACTCTAAGTTATGGGCTGACAAAGGGGTGATTCGTGATCCTCTAGGGCTCTCTACTGGAGGAGGGTTTCTACTGTCCACCTTTTTACCACGTTCTTGACTCTGAAAGCATGGCAGTGTCCTCTCAGAACCAAGAGTCTCACAAAATGGAACCAGGTCCCTCCAGTCACCAAATGTGGAGGGCAGGGGAGGGGCTCATTCCCACATTTCTGATTCAGATTACCAGAGGTCCACAGGCCCATCAATAAGGGTATGATCCCAGTAATTGAGGTCTGCCTATAATGGGTGTGGCTTGACCAACATATTCCCACCCCTCATCTTGACTCCAAAAGTGACCTGGTCCTTCCAGATTTGTTCATTATTTCTGGAGATGATCCCTATGTGTAACTTCCCATTGCCAGAGGTGGCTATGGGACTAATTACAACTGGGCCTTACATAGTTCCAGGCTGACACAGGGATGCTGCATCATTATTTGGGACACTTATATGGATGAGGCTTCTAAAGCACCCCTTCAACTCTCCCCTTGCATCAGAACACAAGTGTGGCCCTCTAAAATCCAGGAACCTCACAGAATGGTGATAAATATCCCAAATTCTGGGATGATGATACAAAAGGTGGGGAGGGTCTTTCCAGCCAATCAGCCTTCAAGTCCCTGGAGGATGATGTGGAAGGGTGAGGAGAGTCACCATCCATCAAATCAGCTCCAAATTGGCACAGAGCCAGCAACAGAGTTGACTCAATTATTGTAAACTTACTATATACTTTGGGACATATGTGAATCTCTTCTACCTCCCAATCTTGACACACAAGGTGGGATTGGGGACCTCAGAAAATGGTTCCAATGAAGAAACATGGAGTTAGAGTGGGATGTAATCATTACAAGTATTTAGCCTCACTCTAGGTTTCAGGTTGACACAGGGGAACTGCATCAGTATCTGGAGACAGTTTCTGGAGTAAGGCTTTGACAGTCAACCTGCATCACTCTATAAGATCCAATAACCTCACAAAACAGTGCTCAATACCCCAAGTTTCCCAAAGTTGAAACAGAAGGGAGGGGAGGGGGGTATATTAAAATAAATCAGCATGATTGGCACAGGGCCATAAATACTCAATAATTGCACCCTATGTTTGGGGTGGCTTGAGAGACCCACTCCCACCTCCCTTCTTGACTTAGAGAGTGACCTAGACTTTTCAGATATGCAATTTCTGGTAATGGCTCCAATGCAAACAAGCCTAATGTCAGAGGCCAGGATGGGACTCATTACGACTATTGGGCCCACTAGGTACCAGGCTGACGCAGGGGTGATACATCATTATCTGAGACCACCTATCTGGAGTGAGGGCTTTGGCTCTTCACACTCAGCACTTACTTTGACTCAGAATGCATGGTAGGGTCCTCTATGATCAAGAACCTCACAAAAAGGGACTACATCCCCAAGCCTCTGGATGTTGATGTGGAAGTGTGGGCAGAGGCTCATTCCCACATTTCAGCCCCTGAGTGGATGAGGGCCATTAACAAGGTTAAGATTCCATAATTGGTGTATGTCTATGTGGACAGGTTTGGACAAACCACTCTAAGTCTCCATCTTGTCTCAGCAAGAGCACTCCCCGTCCCCTGAATAGTGAGCCTCTGAAAGTGTCTCCTGTGTAGAAAGACACACTGATGACTGAGGTAGAAAGGGTGCCATTGCAACAATTATGCCTCACTTTTTGCCAGACTGACACAGGGGTGGGAGGCTGCATCATTATCTGGGGACCTTATCTGGAGTAGGGCTTCCATCGTCCACCCTCATCAGTCACCTTTCCTCAGAAAACACAGTGTGACCCTCTAAGATCAGGATCATCAAAACATGATGCTCTATTCACAAGGCCACATATTCTGTTGCATAGGCTGGGGAAGGCATCCTTCCTATTAATCAGATTTAAGTTGGCACAGGGATCTCCACAGGGTTACCATTCGGTTCTTGGGACAAGGTGGGGTGTGTCTTGGGCAAGCCACTCCCTCTCCTCCTTACCACATAAAGTGACCTGGTGCTTTCAGAAGCTTTACTTTTGAAAATGTCCCTACGTAGACACACATTGCAGAAGTGGTGGGGGAAGGGCTCATTACAACAACTGGGCTCCAAAGTGGAGCCAGATGCAGGCAAGGGTAATGTATCATTATTTAGGGACTGCTATCTGACATGGGCCTTCTACAGTAAACTCTCAGTACTCACATTAATGCTAAAATTTCAGCATATACCTCTCTAATCTAGGACCCTTACACAATGACCTTCTCTTCCTCAAGTCCCAGGACGCTGAAGTTGAAGGAGCTCTTTACAAAAACCTCTCAAAATACCTTCTATGCAGAGATACCTGGTGATCAATGCAATGGGGAAATGGTTTCCTACAATGCCCCACCTTAAATGCTGTCATTCTTTTACAGGGATGACAACAGACTATATGGGGGGGTCTCTCTATCTGAATAGTTTTTTTTTTTTTAGTTTTTGTTCCTCCAACGACAGCTCTATCCATTGTTAATCAGAGCATCTGTGATCACTCACACAAGATCTTCATGAGTGGTGGCTCAGTAATATTGCATTAATTTCCAGTAGTGAGCATGGAAAATTTAGGGGCTCCCAGAGTTCATTAGGTCACTGAGATCTTGGAGATCCCCACCCATCCCAAGGAAAATAATTGAGTATAGTGGGACTTTGTGGTAGTGTAGCTCTCCATGTATCTCACTTCATGTTATTTGTGGTAAGAAGATCCATGTAGTAAGAGTCAGGTCAGCCTTTTGCTGGGAGCATTAGAATTTCCTAGGCTATAGGTATATTCAGATTTGACAATTCCTCCTAGGCATGAAACAAAATTTCAGAAATAAAATGCGGTCAGTTCTCTCTATTAAAAGACACGTGGAAATATCTGGATGTACAGGAGTATCCTTCTCAGGAAGCTCCTAGAATTTGAGGTTTGCTTGACTTCACATGTCAGTTTGAGAGAGGAAAGGTTGTGGGTAGATAGAGCAGGGCCTCAAGTGAGCAGAGTGAGGGACCCAGACACTACCAGAAGACTTGGGAAGGCCTTAGATAAATAAGTAGGAACTTCCTTAAGTAGTCTGTTAAAACCAGGCCTCAAAACGAGCCTGTCCAGGGCCAAGAACATGACCTCTGTGAGGAACAATTGCCAACTAGAGGCCATTGTGTTAAGATCCATCACACAATGAGATTATGTGGCACGCAGAGCTCCATATGAAAACTTACAATACAGCCTGGGATTTCGTCTTTCAATCTTGCAACAGTGCTTGGAGCAGCAGAACCATCTAAGAACTGGAGGAGTACATCCACCATGTCATGCTCAGGGACTGCCGCACACTGAGGATCATTCAGATCATGTGTGAGTAAAACTCATTCATTTGGTCTCACCTGTAAAGACCCAAGCAAGCAATGGAAGTATCAGTGGAAATGTCCGATGTAATACAGCACACGTGGAGGTTAACAGGTAGCAAGCTAGGCCACTGTCCCATGGAGGTATAGTCACACAGTGGCCCATCTGACTCAAATAATCTTGAGAACGCCTAACCTTGGAATAACTGGGGGCTAGCTCTTCAGCAAAGCAGAGAGGGTAGCAACAGGGACTCCACCTCATACAGAATTTCAGAAGTGGGAAAGGAAGTGACATGTGTTTCTCAACTCATGCAAGACAATCCTGTGACCATGTGTAACTTTCACACACTGGAGCCTGTTCCAAAATTTTTGAAATACTTTATTTATTGGTTTAAATGAGACAGGGTTAAAGAGAGACAGAGAAAGAGAGAGACAGGGGAGGGAGAGGGAGAGAATGGGCATGTCAGTGCCTCCAGCATCCTCAAATGAACTCCAGATGCATGCACCACCTTGTGCATCTGGCTTTACATGGGTACTGGGGACTCAAATGCTGGTCCTTTGCCTTTGAAGGCAAGTGTCTTAACCACTGAGTACTCTCTCCATTCCTGTTCTAGAATTTTTTTGACCACACTTTTTTTACATATTTCTGAGAAGGAAGTGTTGCTCAGAACCTGCCACCCTAGTACTTGGTTAGTTGATCCTCCCCCGAATGGCTGTAGGCCAATGTAGTAACATGTCAAGACAAACTAGGAGGTGATCTAAGAAGATTGTTGGTCCCCTCTGGAGATGCTACAAATTTCTGAGCAATCCTAGAGTAAATCAATGCACTTTGCTGTTGAGAGAATGGGGATTCATGGTCACAGTGAAGACGACAGCAGATTTAGTCGAGGAACATGATGACTCAGCATGCGCAATAGAACTTGAAGCCATGGTATACCGGCTGTTAGGAAAGAGCCAGTAAGAGGGGCCCTATCTAAAGCTTCATGTGATCCACATGAGGATTCACAACAAACTTTGGATAGATAGTGTGACTAAGGCATGAGTCAAGAGGCTACATAGCATTTGAGAGAATCTCCAAACAGAAGTACAAAACAAACATGCAGCCAAAGAGGAAGGCATGAGTAGCCTTTGTGGGTTCTACTTTCCTTGAAAGCTCTGGGCAATAGAAGATATTGAAAAATGCAAGTCTGTGGCTGTAATGAGGATGGAGTCATCATGATGATTGATGCGGTACTCTTTACAGAGCTCACTGAGTTCCAGGCCAGCATGTGGCTACAAAGGGTGCTTCAGTGCACCTCGGGCTAGAGCGAGGCCCTGCCTCCAAAAACAACCAACCAATATAAAAGTGTTAGGGAGAAGTATAGGCACATAAAAAACACTACAGAAAGTAGAAAGTTGGAGCCTGTCACGGTGTTTGTTGAGGGGCAGACCTGTAATCCCAGCTTCTGGGAGGCTAAGGCAGGGGGATCAGGTATCCCTTCATACATGCACATACATAGGGAGTTTCAGGCCAGACAGTGCTATGAGACACCTTGAAACAAATGAATGAAACATGGGCTGTTCAGGTGGCAATGTCTGTTAGAATGCCTATAACAAGCACGTTTGCAAGACAAGATAAAAGACTACCTGAGTTCATTCCCCAGGACCCACACAGATTTTTTTCAGCATGGACACACACACATCTATAAACTCAGTGTTGGGAGAAGCACAGACTATGCAATTACTGGGTTTAACAGAAACTGAAGTTCAATTTTCCAGGAAGAGACACTACCAAAAGGAAAGAAGCAGGTGAGCAATAGTAGACAGACACTCAAAGTTGTTGTCTGACCTTCACAAACACAGGCACCAGTACATGCACATACCCATACATATATCCCACAACACGAACACACACACACACACACACACACACACACAAACACATACACATACACAATAAAATGAAGAAAGAGAAATATTATATAAGATACAAAAGTAAATAACAGAAATCCCTAAATTGTGTTATAACTATGTGTGGAAATAAATTTAAATGATGGGAAGTGAAACAAAATTTGATACTTTTTGTTTTTCAAAATTGGATACTTTTTTTTATTGATAACTGAGGACATCACTGATGAGTACACAGGCATCATTATATTATTTTCTGTAACCACATGTAAATCTGATCATTCAGTTTGTCTCATTTGGTGTTCAGAATATATACCTCCTGAGGGAAAGAGGTTAACTACAAGCCATCTGTCAGAGAAGGAAGTCAACGGACACTGGTTAAGGGTGAAAGCATCATGAAACAATGGATACATAGACAAGGTGCTCAGACCGAGGCAAACTACCTGAAGTAAAATCAAAAATGTTTAAAAGGAAATGTGAGGTGCGCGAAGTGGGGAAAGATGACGTTTGCTTTCTGTTCTCTATGACTATGTCCTGAATTAGTGAGTCCCAAAAAAGTCCCTTGTGCTTAAACCCCAGTACAAAGAAATACGCCCTTATTTGGAAACAGAGTCTTGACAGAGGTAACACATCAAAATCAACCCCTTGGACCCTGATGCAGTAGGACCTGGTGAGCAGGACAGACACATGCAGAGGAACAGATACATGTAAAGACAGAGAGCTGAAGGGATACACCTAACAAGTACCTGAAATTGCTACGAAAAAATAAATAAAAATAAAAAAAATCCAGGTATGGTGGCACTTGCCTTTAATCCCAGCATGTGATAGGCAGAGGTAGGAGGATCACCACTAATCCAAGGCCAGGCTAGGACTAGAGAGTAAGTACCATGGCCAGACTGTTCTAGAGTTATCCCCTACCTTGAAAAGAAGAAAAAAAAAAGTAATTGGGGGCTGGAGAGATTGCTTAGAGGTTTAGGCACTTGTCGACAAAGCCAACGGACCCAGAATTGACCCCAGGAGGCACTATAATCCACATGCAAAGGGTGGTACACATGTCTGGAGTTTGTTTGCAGTGGTTGGGAGGCCCTGGTGTGCTCATTCTATATCTATCTATCTATCTATCTATCTATCTATCATCTATCTATCTCTATCTATATATAGGCCTCAGTCTCCCTCTATCAAAAAAATAAAATATTTTAAAAAAATTTAAAAAAATGAAATTGTTATACAACCATAAGAAGCTAGGAGGATGAAAGGAAGGGTCCTTCCCTTATATGCTTCAGGTATTGTATGGCCTGCTGACACTTGATTGTAGATTTCTTGCCTCCAGAACTGGAAGACACGATGCCTAAGGAACATAGCTATGGAACAGGTACTTGATGACAACCACCCAAGAAAATATTATTCTTAAAACAATTCCACACTTAGATGATTGATAGGGTCCATTCCTGATGTAACAAGACTGTATTATCAGCTATTCAGGAGACAAAGGCAAGAGGAATGCAATTTAAAGGATAGCTTTTTGGGTTTAATAAGTAAAATATTCTCAAGGCATTGTAATTTCTCCAAACACATTTTGATTTTTTTCAAAAAGTAATTTAATTTTAACTTGATAAAATGAAGCTTGGTCTCCCTTTGTTATCCCACTGCTTATACAAGCCATTGCAAAGAGCAGATGCTTAAAGAAGTTGTGGACAATGCAGCATGTACATCATTTACAAACTTTAGTTCTCACATTTAAAAAGTTCACAAAATCCCAGTGTATACCTCTTCATGTCTCAGAATGAGAGCCTAAAGAAGTTAAGGATTTCTTTTAAAAGAAGACATATACGACATTGAGGGTTTGTGCTTTCCCCTCAGGACTCTGATACCTTACCTCAGGACTTATGTGCCCACATTCCTCAGATCAAGACCCACATCTCCATGACACCCCATAGGCTGAACTGAACATGAACTTTAGTTAATAATTGAACTGAGTCTCTCTCCCAGGCTGACAGGAGGGTGTTGATGTCCCTCCTAAACTGTGTAAGTTCCCACCCTCAGAGCTCACTTCTCACCTGGAGTCCCTACACGATCTCAACATTCATTGTGCTGACTATGCACTCTTTGTCACAAACCTCAAACTTCCCTCAGACCTGGTAGCAGAGAGTCAGGGAACACATTTTTGGAATCAAGAACCTGTAATACTGTCTGTTACGAACTTTCAGTAACAGCATGTGCTGCGAGAGAATTATTGTGACAAGACAGGCCCAACCCCAATTTTTGGCAGCCCAGTCAATAAGTTATAAGTGGATCAATGGGATCAATGTTTTGGGGAGGGTTCCTTGATAAACTCTCCATTCTCAATTTGACTGGGAATGTTATCTGGCCTTTTTTGCCTGGGACATCCACAAAAGTTTCCTATACAAATAGTCGCCATACTTGAATTTGGGAATGGAATTTATCCAACAAGCGGGCAATTCTTTCTCTTGAACTTAAAATAACTTCCCACCCATGCCCATATCTAGAGAGACAGAGGCTGGAACACAAAGGATAAGTTGATTAATTTTCTGAAACTGTCACAGCAGAGCCAGAAGGCTTCAGGGGGAAATTTGAGACTGTCTTTCATCAAGGTTCCATGGTCCTAGATGGGCATTCATTCACGATAGGCTCTGCCTCTTGCACTCTCTGGTAGAATCCCAGGACTAGCACTGCATAGTAAGTTAGTCAAGGGATCGTGGGAATGAGAACAAAAGTGTTAATAACCTGTTCTGTGCTGTAAACGTTAGGATACCCATCAGGACATGTTCACCGTGCATCAGCAATAAGGGCCCACTTGAACACTTGGGAATAGGTTATCTCAGGATGAGTCTAACAAGGACTTCAACTGCCCCCACATGTGCTGACCACTCAACACATTTTTATGGGAAGTGTGAAATAAGTACCGTCTCAGTTAGAGACACTCTCATCATGGAGTTCTGAACCAAAGAAACAAGATATGGGAAGTGGCATCATTATGCAAGCTACACAGGGAGAATGGGGTGAAAGGCTTAAATAACAGCAGGAGTTACTAAAATCTCAAGACAGCATGCCTATTGTCCAGGGAATGCTCTAGCCAGATGTAGAACGGGCAGGAATGGTAGCAGGAGTGAATGCTGATGTTCCAGAAGATGACCTGAAAGGATGGGTTCAGTTCCTGCCACTTTCCTATAAGAAAGAATGGCCACGGAGATAGGTGCAGACAAGAATGTGATCTAGGACTATGAAATAAGAACTTGTTCACCATTGGTACTGACTTCTTATATCCAATGAAAATCAAGATAAGAGGCATTTTTGTCTTCTTTTCTCTCCCAGTGGTACTCATGAGATACAATATCTGCCCATAACCTATAAGGCAATTCCTAAAGACTTACCTATCACTGCAACAGAGAACTAACCTTGCACTTCCTTGTCAGGTGACAAATCAGGCCTCTGTCACTTTCCCTGAATCCCAACGAGACTTTGGACCAGAGATCAATGCAAGTGCAGCATCCTCAGAAGCGCAGGACAGCTGGGTGAGTCATGGAAGCCATCCGTTGTGTAGTGACACCATGAAGATCCCCAATAGCAGCCACTTACTGTGAATATCTGCCTCTGAGGGCAAATTCCAGTTCTTTAATGCAACATCCCAGGAGGAAGTGCATTCACCCTCAGGGGATACTCGGTCTGGTTTTAAAAATGCTCACTGTGGTGGTTTGATTCAGGCGTCCCTCATAAACTTAGGTGCCTGAATGCTGGGTCCCAAGCTGATGGAGATTTGGGAATTAGTGCCTCCTGGGGGCAGTGTATTGGGGGGGGGGCAGGCTTATGGGTGGTAAAACCAGGTTTGCCTTGCCAGTGTTTGGCATACTCTCCTGTCACTGTTGTCCATCTGATGTTGCCCAGGGGGTGATGTCCACCCTCTGCTCATACCATTATTTCCCCCTGCCATCGTGGAGCTTCCCCTCAAGCCTGTAAGCCAAAATAAACCTTTTTTTGCTTTTTCCCCCAAATCTGTTCTTGGTCGGGTGATGTGTTCGGGCTTGGAGTGGTATGCAGGAGTCATGAACCTTCTATGGGGGAAGGGAAACAAAAGGAGGCAGTGCCACAGGCAAGAAAGGGAGCCAGTAAGCTTTAAATCCCTGTAAGCCCTTTAGGGATTCCCACCCACAAACAAGATATTCCCTCACCTTCACATAACCAACACATGTCCTCTTTCCTGGAGCTTCTCCATGGTGAGAGTAGATAATTCACAGTGAAATGAAAGAAAGACATTCTTAATGAACAGCACATTTAGTCAGAAGGCAATGTGTCCCAGGAACTCAGATTATACTGAGGATTGAAGAAAGACCGTAGCTTGGTGGCCCTCAGATGCTCTGTATCACCATAGACTCAGAGAGGGTAATTATATCCCCAGATTCCAAGTGACTAATACAAGGATAATAGGGCAAGTTTCAAAATGCTCCTGGAATTCATAGACAAATGATCAACCAACTCAGAGGTGACTCAGTAAAGGTGAATTTAAAGCTCAGTCTAAAAGAATTGAGAATTACAGGGAAAGTCATAGGGGGCAGGCATTGCAAGGTGTACTAATTACTTTCCTCAGTGCTAGGTGATAATACCTGAAAATAAAAGCATTTCAAAGAAGAAGGGGTTCTTTCGGGTGAGAGTACCAGGCCATGGCCACCTTGCATTAACTCATAGCTTGCATACCCAACCTACCCTCAAGAAGCAGAGCCCTGCCATGCTCTTTCCAGGTCTAAGGAAGCAATCTCATACTCTGCCTTGTCCTCAATATGTCCACCATATGTCAACATGTAGACCCTTGGCCATAGTCCATATCTCAACATACCCCATGTGTTGGATCCACTCTTGCATTGAGGAAAATGGATATTGTGGCACCACACACTGTCCTTTGCTACCATGTGCCTCTCCTGCTATACTGCAGTGTTCATAACCCAACTCACAGTTCCTACCTCACACTCGGCCCCATCCACATATCCCATCTCAGAGCTCACAAATCATGAATACTTCTTCCACAAAAATGCCCATAATGGAGTGGGGCTTTCCTCTCCCTACTCCTGCTTCACCACTCTCAGTTTTGCCCTGCTCCTACCAAATTCCAGCCATGAATTATCTAATGCTTCAACATTCCTCTCTCAATTACTTCTCCTTCATCAGTCAAATACTGTCACTGCTCCTCCCAAAGACATGCTAAAGGCATAAGATAACACATTTATCCTTTGCCAGGTCCTTCAGTGGCCTCAACCACCATACATCAACATGCATATTCTTGTCTCCAATTTCTACATCAGGACAAGCACCCCTACCCTGCTCCCCAGTAACTCTGCCAACAATATTTCAGGAATCAACAATCTCTCCCTACGCTTGGGCCACAAACAGTAGTGGAGCCCTTTGTACTCTTATAGTGCCCTGTGGTAATGTGAAAGCCATACTTTGTATGGCCACATAAACTAGTGGATTTTTTTTAATTAAACTTCTTACATGAGCCTTGAGGCTGTTTGACTGTGATATTTTAAGATGCATGGCTCCATAGACTCAGGAATTTTATTAAAATTTAGTTTGCAACTAGAGCCTCTAGCAGGCAGATTCCTTCTGGTGGGAAGGGAGTGTCATTGGGAGCAGATCTGATTTCAGCCCCAAGGTGTGTTTGGAGACTGATCTAATTCCAGGTCAGAGGTGTGTGGCGAGAAGAGTTTGAGCTCTGGTGGATTTGTGTCTGCTGGTGCTGGTGATTTACTAGCTGCATTTTTTTTTTTTCTGTCTTTGGATATAGGGAAGAAAGCAGCTTCTTCTGTCACTGATGGAATTCTCCTTGGGTATCTAAGCATGAAATAATTCCCTTCCTCCCATAAACTGTGTCTGTTTGGAAGTTCTTCTCAGCAGCGTGTAGCTGATGAGAATGGAAGTTGGTTCAGGGAGTGGGGTGTTGCTACAGATGATGTTTTGGAACTTGTGTACTGGAGGAATGTCAATGGACTTAGCTCTTGTGAATGCAGATACTTACACAGTGGTAAGCAGAACATTCTGGGCTATTCTGGTGAGAATTTAAAAGTGCTAGATACAGAAGATTATGTGGGCTTACGAACTTTCAAAGGGGAAGAAAATATGGGAGAGAACGTTGTTGGAACTGGGCTACTGGCATAAAGCATGGCTGTATTCTGCTCTCCAAGCTCTACAAATGGGAACAAGCTTGAATTTAAAAGTTATTAACTGGTACGTTTGTTGAAACAGTAAAAATTCATGCAAGTTTAAAGCTATAGTCATGGGGACTTGTTTCTGGTTGCTAAATGTGCTATTGTTGAACAGATTACTACCGTTAACGACTGGCCAACTCCTTTACTTTGCAACAGTGGAAACTTTGTCTGCGGGTGAAGTCCACCCAGGAAAAGCTGAAGGAAAGAAATGCAAACTCTTTTAAAATAAGGTGACTAAAAGAATTTTGAAATCTCAAGGTCAAGATGTATTTATTCCCTGGATTAACAAAATGGCTCGGTGTCCTCACCAGGCATGGGTTGTTAAAAGTTGAAAACAGTTTGTAAAAGAGGGTCACAAAATGCACATGATTCCAGCAGCCACTGTTGAGTTGCAACACATGAAAAGGATGACTTTCCTATATTAAAGGCCTAAAAGCAGAATGCATGGAGCGAAAGATGGAACATGGTTTACAATGGAAACCTAAAGATTCTTTTGTTATATCACTATTGTACAAAGGCTACCATGGAGCAGTAGTGGTTCAGGATGGAGGCTTTCCCCTGGCTACTCACCAAGAATCAGCGATGGAAATTAAAATCCAGAGATTGTGGTCACTGGTTATAAATATCAGACATAGGGGTTAGAGGGATGGCTCAAAGGTAAGGCACATGCTTGCAAAACTTACTGACCCGAGTTTGATTCCCGAGTGTCCACATACAGGCAGATGCACAAAGAGACACACACATGTGCAGTTAATTTGCAGTGGATTGAGGCCCTGACATGGCCATTGTGTCTGTCTCTTTCTCTTATCTCCTTCTGCCTGCTATAAATGTATAAAATATTTGTAAAAATTTCAAAAAATGGCTGGAGAGCTTGCTTGGTTGTTAAGGCATTTGCCTGTAAAGCCAAAGGACCCAGGTTGAGTTCCCCAGGAACCAGACCCAGCTAAGCCAGATGCACAAGTAGTTGCATGTATCTGGAGTTCATTGGCAGCCCCTGAAGGACCTGGCATGCCCATTCTCTTGTTCTCTCTCTCTCTCTCCCTCTCCCTCTCTCTTCTTCCTTGTTTACTCTTTCAACGTAATAAAGTAAATAAAGCTTATATACATATATATATATATATATATATATATATATATATATATATATATACACACACACACACACACACACACACACACACACACATATGTTTTTCAAACTTAAGCTACAGATGTTTGATGTGTACCTGATGGTTATTGATTTAACATTGGTTTAGACTCCTTGTTAGTCCTTTTTCACAATGGAAATGTTTACACATGCCATTATATGTTTAAAGTATGTAACTTGAGTAGATTGTACAGGAGTCACAGTTAACGGACAATCTTAAATTTCAGATGATAATGGAAACTTTGGAGTAGTCTTACCGTTTGTAATGAGTATGGGGACCTTTAAATTTGAAATAAATACTATTTCCAATGTGCTATTGTCATGAGTCTATTGTGGCCAAGAGTGGAATATGGTAGTTTAAAAAGTATGGCACCATAGACTCAGGTGTTTCAACAAAATTGAGTTTGTAGGCTGAATCTCTGGAAGAGAGATTCCTGCCACTGACGGGCATGCCACTGCTGGTGTATCTGAGTCCAGGCCAAAGGGGCTTTTGCAGAAGATCTAATGCTGTAGCAGGGATATGTGCAGAAAAGAATTTGAGCTCTGATGGGTTTGTCTGCTGCTGTTGGTGTTTTGCTTGCTATAGTTCTTTTGCTCTTTCTAGATGTGTACAAGTAAACACCTTTGGGGTTGGAGAGATGGTTTGGCAGTTAAGGCGCTTGCCAGTGAATCTGAAGGGCCCATGTGTCGGGAACTGCCAGGCATAGGCTGGAGCCTTCAGGAGATGGGCCTGAGCTTCCAGGCATGGCTAAAACCCCCCGGGCTACAGGAGCCCATTCCCTCTCCAAGCCCGGCACACCTGGACTTAGGCTTCACTCATAGCCCTCTGACCTTTGACCAGTTGCCTAGGAAACTCCTTATATGGTATCACCCAGTAGCCTTCACACAACCCATCAACCTGTAACTTTCTTCCTGCCACTGTGTAGATGACCAGACTCTCTCCCTACATGCTGGATTGAATGTTCCTAGGCAAGCAACCTTTGAACCCACCAATCCCCTTAGGACCCTCTTCCCGCACTCTCTCTCTATCTCTCTCAAGTGATTATATACCCATTTTCCCATTGAATAAACCGAGCTACTCCCTGAAGTCATGTCCCAGCTGTATTTCCCATTGCGCTCATATCCATTCAAGACCGTACTCTCCACAGTTGCCTGGACTCCTTGGGGAACCATGTTCCCAGGGATCCAGGACCCAAACCCATATTCTACTCTCCAGATCCCACATAAAACAGACACACAACGGTGAGGCAAGGTCAAAGTTGCAAAAGCCCTCTAGTTGTCTCCAGTTAGATTGCAGTGGCTGAAGCCATCGAGCACCAATTCTCTCTCTCTCTCTCTCTTTCTCCATCCAGGTCTCTTTCTCTCTCTCTCTCTCTCTCTCAAATATGTGTGTGCGTGTGTGTGTATGTGTAAACATGATCTTCCAACATGAATAAAACTTTCCCTAGATATGTAAACTTCCTCCTATAAACCAAGTGTGTTAAAACGTTTATCCCAACACAGGAAGCTGATGGGAAGGAACCCTTAGCAAGTAGATCCCTGCTAGAGGGGTCATCTCATTGGGGGTAAATTTCAGCCCAGGTCTATTAGGTGTGTTCCAAGTTGTTTTTGTTCTTGGGGTTTTGCTTGCTTGTATTGCTGGCTGTTGGTGGTTTCTCTTTGCTTGCATGTATGAAAGGGAGCCAGCTTCTGCTGCCATTGATGGAACTTCCCCTGTATCTAAACCTGAAATAAATCTCTTCCTCACATAATCTGTGTCTGGTTGGATGTGCATCCCAGCAATGTGGAGTTGACGAAAACAGAATTGGGTACCAGAAAAGTGAGTTGGGTGCTGAGAGGAATCTGACCAGTGTCTACCAGCATTTTCATGATGGAGGTTTTCAGGCTAGTAGTGAGAGCAGATGATTACTTTTTTCTGCAATGTCTCTTTAGCCATGACTTATGTGAAAGAGATAACTCATCTGGTGCTAAGTGCTTGGTGATATTTCTGTCTGTATTGATGGATCTTGATTCTCCCTGGCATATGCTGACATCTGAAAAATTCAGATTCTCCGGCCAGCAGTGGGTACAGAATGGATCATAAGGGAAAAGCAGAGTTATTTAAAACGTTTTCTGATGGGCATACTAGATCTCCATAGCCAAAATCAGTAACAGTTTCTCTCCAGAGTCTATTACCTACATAACCAAAAGATTCTGACTGGGTTCTCAGTACCAGGTATGAATTTCCTCCCACAGAGAAAGACTCATATCCAAACAGATAGCAGCTGTTTACAACCACAGCCTGTGTGCAACTATTGCGCAGGTATGTACATCTTGCCTGCCTGGTTGATTTTGTAACTTGTAAGATTTCATACTTATTAACACTCTTGGTAACCATTGTCAACCAGAAGCCAGCTAACCACATTACAGTGCTGTTGGTACAGGATTTGGAGGTTGAGGGGATCAGGGTATTTGAACATCTATGTTTGGGTACTTAAGTGATAATTGATAAAATGGACTCTGAGAAGTATAAGTTATCAATTATGAATTATGGGGAATTAATGTCCAGGGAAGAAGATAACTGAAAGTATAAGGCCATAGGAGGATTCTCGTACTTGTCTGGCTGAAGAGGGACAGAAGAGACTGTTAGAATATCCATCATAGGGAAAACTACACAGGTAAGACGATTCTGGAGGAGGTACATGTACCTACACACAGAATGCAAAACATGAGAACAAATAGATCCCTTCACATAAACGATTTAAGAACAAGTGAAGGACTCAGAGATCAAAGGAATATCAGGCATGTAACAAAGTGAGAACGCACCCCAAAGAAGACACAAGAAGAAGGAAAATACCTGGGCAGAGGGAAATGCTCCTTCCCAATCAGGATAGGAAGGGAGAAAGAGAGATTTACACTGTTATATTTAAGCAAAACCACAGGAAGTAGTGAGCACTTACACATGAAATTAGGCCCCTGAATATGGATCACACATCCATTTATGGTGAGCATTTCTTTTTTCTTAATATTATTATTTATTTATTTATTTGGAAGAAAGAGAGAAGTAGAGGCAGATACAGAGAGAAAGACAGAGAGAGAGAGAGAGAATGGGCACATCAGGGCCTCCAGCCGCTGCAAACGAACTCCAGATGCATGAGCCACAGCGTTGTGCATCTGGATAACTTGGGTCCTGGGGAATCAAACCTGGGTTCATAGGCGAGTGCCTTAACTGCTAAGCCACATCCCCAGCCCTTTGGAGAGCATATGGTGAACCTGATAGTTTCGTGAAATCAGGTGCTGACTCAGGAGGGACCCAAAACTTGACTGCTTTGTGGACTAATGGGGATGACTTGGGAAGGACCACCTACCCCATATGTAGTGAGTTGAGAAAGGGGCCATGGTGGAGATTTTAATCAAACTAAAACTGCTCTCCTCTTTCTGTGATAAGGAGTGTTTTGCAAACACCTCAGCTTATAAGCTGAAATAATATAAACAATCTCTGCCCTACTTGTACATGACCAGCACAAATGTTGATTGTGTCATATCTTGCATCAGTTGAATATCTTATAAGACCAGGCCATAGGTAACAAACCCCAAGCTAACATCTTATTTTGCTTAGATAGGCAACTTATGGCTCCCTGACTGTGTGTTCTGTCACGTACCCCAGGAGTTTAAAATCAGTTAGTGTAAGGAAATCAAGGTGATGTTAAATTGCCTGCCATACTACCTAGCAAATCTCTGAGCTCGGCTGGAGAGATGGCTTAGAGGTTAAGGTGCTTCCCTGCAAAGCCTAAGGACCCATGTTAGACTCTCCACATCCCACATAAGCCAGATGCACAAAGGTGGGGCATGTGCAAGCTTGCATGTGCTCAGTAGGTGGTGAAAGCATTTGGAGTTTGATTGCACTGGCTGAGGCCCTGGTGTGCCAGTTTGGTCTCTCTTTCTCCACCCCCCCCCTAAAAAAATAAGAAAACCTATAGTGCTTCATGTTTTATCCATTATGACGCCCACCAAACTCAAGATGAGGAATATGTATGGAAATAGCATTGATCTATTGGAGCTCAGCATTCAGGATTTGATAGTTATTCCACGAGTCCACGTCTGAAAGAATAAACGTTTCTGATTCCTCTCTCTCCCTCTCTCTCTGTTGTAACTGAGTTGTGAGATTTGAGTTTGGAGATAGGAGGGGAAATAAGATCCTTGATATTGAGGATGGAGAGGCTGTAGATGAAGCAGTGTTGGCTGTGGATGATGAGGTAAGGTTTGTGGGTAGGACAGTATTAATTCGTGTGCTAATTGAGTGCGAGTGTTTAAATTCCGACACCACACTCAGTATTTCAAATTGTAACACTAAGTGAACTCCTCAGGTGGGAAGTCTTTCTGTCTGGTAGTCGTCTGTGTCCACAGTGCACTTTCCCTGCTTTTGAACCGGACTACTAGAATGCCCTGCTTGATAGGAAATGTCACTGCAGGTATGTTTCTAGTGTCTGCATATCTCAATTTTTCACAGCTTACACAAGATATAATCAAAGTTTTGAGAACCAGCATATGAAAATATTGAGGCACCCTGCCATTTGCTACACTAAGGTTCATCAAATGACTCCAAACACTGGCTGTCTCAGTGCATGTTTTGCCACCTTCTCTGGTAGAGACACCATAAATGATTTATGATGAGAATGGAACAGTTTATCATCACGACTGAACAACATGTCCAAAGAAATAGAGTCTGGGGACAGAATCAAGGTAAAATGGGCAGACTCATTGTCTTCATACATGCAAAGTCCAGAAACCACCAGAGATAACCTTTCCTGACAGGGGTACTGCAGACCAGTGGCCGAAGGCTGTCAGGAGAAAGGAGGAATCCAGAAGTCGTGAGTCAGTCTGAGGGTAATGTGAACTTACTGAGGACATGGGATCTATGCGAAGGTGCCCCACAGTGACATGATTGTAGTACTGTGGAGGGTGCAGTGTTGGATGATGACCACCTTGAAAGACTCCATGCTGTTGCAGTGGAGAAGCTGGCCAAAAACAGAGATAGGGAACATGTTTTGTCACCTTTTTGTGAGGATACGTGCACTCAAGCCAGATAGGGTACCAAGCAACAGGACAAGGAAAAGAGTCTAAACAAGCCAAGATTAGTAAACCAAATCATTTAATGGGCAATATATACATAGGAGTGTGAGTGAAGGATTTCTCACAGGAGGATGTCAATTTACATACATCTAAACTAAAGACAAAATTGTCTCTGTTCACCCAACAAGAGTTAACCTCTTATATATCCTCAGACAGGCACAGCAACATGAGCACCACCCTATTAGCAACTGTTAACTGCCTAAAGACCTTCTCAGAGGGAAAGGAACTCCAAGCACAACCTCATGGGAAGGGTTAACTGCCTGCATATCCTCTGGGAGGGGTGTGGTGTCACGTGCACATCTTGGCTCTTAAGGGCTAACTGTCCAATAGTCCTTGCTGACATCCATGGCCTTTTAGCGCCCCTCTCTGATCCATGATGAAGGGTTCACGGCACAATCGTACGCAGGCTTTCTTCTAGTGATCGGTGCTGGTGACAGTTCAAGAGGGCAAGGCCATGTCATGCCAGGAGGAGAGAGTTCCCCGACAGAGTGGCTGACTTGAGCCAAACCTCATATCCCCAGGAAGCATACTTCCAACTGGAGGCCCCCAGGGTAACTTGGTCTCACAATGACTCAGAAGCTGAGCGAAAATTTAATTTTTCTCATTTGTTCCACAGGAATCCCGAGTTTCACTAGGTATTTTGTTTTGAGACATGGTCATTTCCTATGATAACTCTGGTTTTTGTGGAACCTGCTATGCAGAACACCATAGACTAGGAATCCTCGTAATCCATGTGCCTCAACCTCACTCCTGATAGAATTACATCCATGTGTCCCTAAGCCAGACTTCTCAACTTGATGTCAACCAACTTGAATGCCAGTATCTGCTAGGTGGGGCAGTTTCTTGAAAAAGTTGTTTTTTTCAGAAACATAATCAGGTTAATGATGGTGTGAGAGGGGCTAGCGATATACTTTCATCCTGTTGAGGTGAGAGAAAGATAGGAAATGTGGGGGCATGTGAAGGGAAAGGATCCCCTCATCCAGTTCTTATGTTTGACTCCTTCCAGAATTCATGTTTTAGAATACCAGGAATATAAATCCCAAAGTCACCCAAACATAGCAGTTACACCAGGATTTTTGAAATGCTGCACTCCCATCAGCTTCCACCTCATCTTAAACTGCTTAATCATTGCCTAATCTTAGGATGGCTAGAAGCTGCATGTACACTAGCACTAGAGCTACTATGGTGCACGGCAGGAGTGTCATCTGCTGTGGTAAGTGTGACCTAGGTACTCACCTCCTCAATTCTGAAATATGCAGATTGCTACATGGGTATTATCTAGAACCAGAAGTATCAATATTCAAAAATGTCACAAGTTTCAATGAGCTGTTTTCACAAAGACCACTTGGCCCCCACAGAAACTCACAGTAGGCAGGTTCGATACAGGACACCTGGTGATACTCCAGGTTCCTCCCTGCACAACATCTTTAGCAATAAGTTTACAAGTACATTTAAATATGAAACAATAGCTACCAGAAACTATGCCTAGGTTTTCAACACCATCCAAACCACCTCCTCATTAGTACACTTTTCCTTCTTAAAGATTATGCCTAGGACCATCACCATGAGATCTGTCTTAGGCATACGCTGGATGTCACTCAGCATCCCATTATGTGAGACTGAGGACAGGGACAAGAATGTAGGAGTGGACAAAGGAGTCTGTTTCCATCACCTGTATGTCAAAGAGGATCTGCATGTACGGAGACACTGTGTAGAAAATCACAGAGTAGTACTCCTGTAAATTTTTCATGACCCTGTGCAGCATTTCTTCCTTAGTGGTCAGCTCCTTTATTCTATGCTGAAGGAGCAGGCACTTCACTAACTCATTTACTTTTGCATCTGTCTGATCTTTAGGACCGGGAGCAACACATGGAAGGCCTGTGAGTTGATTGGTTGCCCCTGAATTTCATTGTGGAAGCTCAGGTTAGACTGGCTGCATGAAATGGGGACCATGGAACTGGAAGAGGAACAACCACCCTGGGAAGAACTTGATGTCTCAGCAGCAGCATATTCCTCCTCTGAGATGGTGGAACTTCAAAGATAGACAGCGGAGGATGAGGAGGAGCAGGAAGAAGAAGGTGAGGAATCATCCTCCACCATGGCTTGATGGACATGCTAAAGAAGACCTTCAGTCCCAAAGTCTTAATCAAGATCCCCTGGGTGTGGAGGGCTTAGGCTCCTTAGGTGATGCTATGTTGGCTCTAGTCTTAGAAACCAGGCAGGAGCCAGGTGAGGCTGATCCAAGACCTATTAAAGATGAAGAGTTCGAGTAGATGAAGACAGCCCCTTTTGTGAGAGACCTCATCAAGGACCTTTACAAACATGGTCTGTAAAACCAGAGAGATCCAACATTCCTCCTGTGTCTGACCCTAGAGAGCCTGAGGGCAGAAATAACAATTCTCCATGGGATGAATCTGGCTCACAGAAAATGAGGATCTCATACAGTGTGCAGGGTATGTGGGGGGTTGTCTTACAGGGACAGACATTTTGCACATCTTCAGAGTGTGCACATCACCCTGTCTGATGACCCCTCCTTGACTTCCTCTTCTGGTTAATCCATGGGCACTGCCCCACACCAAGACTACTATGCCCTGTTTGCTTCAGCACCAATCCAGGCTTCAAGGCATACATGTTTCTGACTGCAAGACAAGGACTGTGTACTCACTACTGATGAGGGAATTGCTAGATTATGGGGAAAATCTACACTGCAGAGTGCATGGCTCCCCATGAACTCACTCTGAGCCCTCAAGCTTCCTGTGGCAGGGTGGTGGACCCCTCCTTTCCATGGCCAGAGTCAGAATCTTGGAACATGTGTGCACTTTTGTGATGCAACAAAAGGCAGTGAGGGAGCCTCACCTCTGCCTCACCTGTCCAGGGGAGACGGGTACAGGTGGCTCAGTTAGATGTGCTCTATGGGAATGTAGCCGTCTGAATTCAGGTTGATACATGGCAAGGTACAGAAGGATCCTTGGGATGACATGAGTTCACCATCCCAAATCCAAAGTAAATTTCTGTGAGGCCCAGGGAAAAATAAGTGAGGAAAGGGAATCCATGAAAACATCATAGGTTTCCTAGAGCAGAAAGGATGGGGAGGACCTGGGATTCTGTGTTTGGGCCAGGGGACTCCCGCCATACTACTCTCCTTGAGTACTCACAGACCTGGGGACCTTGCTTTGATGACCTCAGTCAATGCTCTTCCTTTCAAGGACTTCTAGCTCCCAGGGACTACATAAAGGACAGAGGGCTCTGACGGACAGCCATACCTTGGGGTGTGGTGGGCCAGGTGATCCACTATAGATTCCTTTGTGGCCCTGGTCTTTCCTCTGACCTTGGGTCACCTCCAGTCATCCTTCGCTGTCCATTCTTGGTTTGTTTATTTTCACATTCTGAACACTTGTGTCTGGTCTTTTCTATGAACTTGAGTTACCTTCAGTCATACATTGCTGTCCATTCCTTGTTTGTTTATTTTCACATTCTGAACACTTCTG
Source organism: Dipus sagitta (assembly GCA_036346955.1). Taxonomy (NCBI): domain Eukaryota; kingdom Metazoa; phylum Chordata; class Mammalia; order Rodentia; family Dipodidae; genus Dipus; species Dipus sagitta. Next base: position 78,036,681 of record CM070776.1, read on the forward strand.
TCTCCTAACTGAGATCATCCACTTATGTCACTTTCCTCACCCCCAGTAGAGACGGATACCATGCTGCATCAGAGAGCATGGGCCATTTGTTTTCACCCCTGTATCAGTTCTCCAGAACTGACCCATTGACTTGGTATCATCTGTCTAGACATGGGTGCTCCCTACGTCTGCTGATGTTTATTAGCATAACTGGTATTTCAGACACTTCCCCATGCCCATGAATTTTTCTCTCTCTGCTCAACTGACAATGCCTATTTTGGGGATTCACTCTTGCACTGTGAGGCTCAGTCTTGCCTTGCCTGGGTCCCACTGAAGGGTCCAGGTTTTCTTTCAGTCTGCATGGACCCTGGGGAGCTAGTAGGAATGCATCCTTGGAATCAAGTTAGGTTCCCTTAGGCACCCTGCCTTTACTGTTTTGGCATTTATCTGAGTATCCAGAACTCAATCTCAACTTTCCCTGTTCAAGTTCCACCTAACACTTCCCACAGCTCTGCCCACCTTTACAGCAGCACCCAGCACTGCCTGAACTCCTACCTTAGCCCCCTCATCCCTGCTCTCCTCCTCTCCCTAAAGTCACACTCCAAATGGCCCTCTTCAGACTCACAGCTCTGCCCTGCACCACTGAAGCATGTCTCACTGTGCCACTAACAGTCTTTCGTTGCTCACCCAGCATTCCCAACTTTCCCTTCCAATACCCCTCCTTCCGACCCTTATCCCTGTCCTGAATTCAGAGATGCTCAGGATAGTGTGAGTCCAACAGTGTCTTCTAAGGACCATCGTGGTGTTGTGTATGAAGACTTAATTGATTAGCCTAGAAGTGATTGCAGTGGGCCTGACTATTTTTAGACCAGTTATAGGCATGGGGTGTTTCTTTGCTCTCTTGTGATGGTGAATGCACGTGGGCACGCCTTTATCAATGAAATGCCAGATTTTGGCAGAAAGCATGAGAATTACTGTCTAGAAATTCCTATCTTCAAGCATATGTCTCTGGAGACCACATCAGCAGTGCTGCCATCTTTACCTGGTATGGGCCAAACTCTACAGTGGAACCCTGCTCATCTTCTCATTAGAACATGAGGTTCATTCTTCCTGACACTGAATTTCTCTCCTGGATTCTTCCAATTGGAGGAATGCTGGCTCTTTGGCAGAGGCTGGAATGAACCAGTTCACCAAGGCACGTGTGATCTAATAACCAATTTTGAATATAAAATGTATTTTGTATTCAAGGACTATGCTCCAACATATGCCAAGGCCATCTTGAATTAGCACTCATGGCCTGAATACATCTCCTCCCTTTAGAGAGCATAGCCCATTCCTGCTCTTGCCAGCTCTAAGGAAGCAAACTTAGCCCCTCGCATGCGCTCCATTGTCCACTACATGTCAACATGGAGACCCTTGGCCCTAATTCTTATCTTAGCATGCCCCATGTTCTAGAATAACCATTGCATTGAGGTGAACGGATTTGATACCCAAAACTCTGTCCTTGATACCATGTCTCTGCCACCATGCTTCAGTACTCAGAACCCATCTCCCCATTCCTTACTTACACTCAGCCCCACCCACAAATACTATCTCAGCACTCGTAGACCATGCCTGCTACTTCCATAGCACTGGCCAGTCTTAGGTCAGGCATTCCTCTCCCAACTCCTGGCTCAATACTCACAGTTTTGAACTCAAAGTCCTGCCACATATTAACAGAAGCTTCAAAGTTCCTCTCTCAAATTCCCCTTCATCCCACCAAACCATCAAAGGTATAAGCCCACACATTCTTCCTTTACCTGGTACTTCAGTGGCCTCTTGAACCATACATCTACATGCATACCCTTTGCCCCAGTTTCTACCTCAGCACAAACAGCTCTGTACCATTGCCCCAGTATCTCTGTCAACAATATGGCTCCTTTCCCCAGAATTGCTGCCAACAATATTTCAGCAATGAAAGCTCTTTCCCTACTCCTGGGCCACAACCCATACTGCAGCCCTTGCATTCTTATAGGCCTCCATTCGAGCTCAAATCTCAGAAAAAAGCCATCCACTTCTACCTCACCACTAGCAGCCCTGCCCACTTTCTTCCATAGTCCTACCCCATATGATGCTAAGCCTCAAATTTCAACTTCCATCACCAACCACAATATTCCCTGGATGCCGTAATGCTCTATCAGTGCCCCCCCCCATGCATTTCCCCACTGTAATCTCTACCATGTTCTTCTTGTAGCCCTGACTCCAGTCAAGTCAGAACACAAAGCTCACCCCAACATCCTATGTTATTGATTATATCCTGGTCCAGGCAATGTCTTTGCCATCCAGTCCCAGATATATAAAAACCCTGCCTTATATTCCTACCTTTACCCTTACAGCCCTATACAACATCTCATTCAGCCCTGCCCTAAATAAACCTCAACCAACTCAGTGCCCCCACACCCCCTGTGAACACTGCCACCTGGTGAAATACTCTCAGAATCCTTCCTCGACATATACTTCACAGGTCTGGCCATTGTTTTCCATAGCCACATAACAACCCTATCTCAACAAGCTCAGCCCTCCCCTGATCCTCCAGTAGCTCTTAGCCCCTCACAACAAATGTCCCCAAATACTTATCATGCAATGATTGTCATATGAGGCCACTACAAGCAAGAACTCACAGCCTCACTCTTGTTTAAGGCACTCTGTAATGCCACCCTGTCCCTAACACTGTCGGTGATTTCAGCATAGATGGGCTCCTCCCATGTCTCAGCCCCCTATACCCATCCAGAGGACACACAGCTCTTTCCTGAGCATCTTCCAAACCTGCCTCCAACAGGCCTCATTACTGACAACCCTCCCTGCTCTCACTGAATCTATGTTACAGATCCTACTTTGCTGGTTTCTCATAGATGCTCCTTGCTCCTCCCAGCAACCCAAACACAACACGGACTCTGTAGGGTCGCATCCTGCACACACTCTATCATCCCTCTCTCCTTTGTTTTGCTACTGTAGTCCACTATTTGCTTCATGACCCTGCCTTCAATCAAGTAGCCCAGGAGTTGAAAATCAAGTGTAGAGAATTCAACATAATGTCAAGTCTCCTGCCATACTGTTTATTAAAAACAGTTTGTTAAAAAGCTCAGTACTCAGACTCCAGAAATTATTTCACTGTGTCCATGTTTACAACGAAAAAAAAAAAAAAAAGAACTTTTTGTGATTATGCACTTTCTCTCTTGGTGCTGGCTTTGTGTGACTCAGTTTCTCATGACATGACTGGGCATGAAAAACCATCCTGGTCCCATTTCTCCTCCATCATGAGTGCTAGCCAGCAGCAAGCTTCCTTCTCAAAGCCAGTGTGATCTTTTGACGTCCTGTGACAGCAGGCCCTGGCATCTTCAGCAATATGGACTACACATTTATCTCTGCTGGGTAACCAAGTGCTTTGGCAATGGCCAGCACTGTTCAATTATTTCATAAATTGAAGATTTGCCAGTTTCTCCTAGTGTCCCACTTCTAACACAGACCCTTGACAAAGCTAATAGGCTCAACTTTTGAAGAACAGGACAGAAATGGCATCAATACACTGTAGCATTCACATTAAAAAGTTCCCAAAACCCAGTGTATGTCTTCTAATATTTCTGAATGAGAGTCTAAAGGAAATAAATGAATAAAAATTAACTTTATTCTGTTCATTTCAATATCAAGTTCCTTTACAAATATTTTCAAAGAATTTCCAATATCAGTGCCACAGTACTTTGTGACAGATTTGTTTGACAGTATTGCAAAACCTTCTATGACAAGGATAAACAGGAATCATTGCAAAACAGAGACAGGTGTTAAGCTTAAACTCTGAAACCTCTGGTAAAAATCAAATCTTAAACTTTAAAGAAAAGTAAACCCCCAGTTCCATGAAACACAGCATTAATACAATTGTATTTCATTCTGCACTCCTACCAGCCACACCCTTACCCTCAAGTACTCCAGCCACTGAACTTAACTTTCTAGATGCTACTAGTGCACTAGGACTTGTACTGTGCTTGGCAGGAGTAGCATCCTCTCTGGACGGTGTGACCTACGCTTGCTTGCTCTGTCTCTACTCTCACAGCCTCGGATGACCACATGGGTAGCAACTGTCTTCGATATTGGAGATATAGTTAAAATGTATCAGGAATTCTGTGGTGTTGATTTCAGCATGGGCCCTTGGCCCCCACAGGAACTCAAATCGGGCAGGAACAGTGTGGGGCACCTGTCGGTACACGAGGTACCCTTCCTGCACAAAATCTTCAGTAATGAGTTTCCAAGCATGCTTGTATAAGTAACTATAGGTATCAAACACATCTATGGAATTCAGCACACTCCAGACCACCTTTTCTCTGGTGGGACTGCCCTTCTTGTAGATTATGGTCAGGATCCACATCAGGAGCCCTGTCTTAGGCATGCCCTGGTTGTCACCCTGCAGCCCATCATAGGTGACACCCAGGACAGGAACAAGATAAAAGGAGTGGGTGCAGGGGTACACTTTTTTCACTTCAATGCCAAATATCACCAGCATGTACTGACATGCTGTAGAGAATATGAGATTGTAGTGATCCATGTAATTTCTAACGACACTGTACAGCATTTCTTCAGTGGTGGTCAGCTCCATCATTCTATACTTTTGCAGCAGGAACTGCACTAACTCCTCTACTTTTTCTTCTATCTGAATGCAAAGACAGGGAGAAATTTCTGGAAGAGCCTCTGAGTTGAATGGATGCATCCCACTTTGCCTAAGGGAACCCTGAACAGACTGGTTGTGTGGTTTGGAGAGCAAGGAACTGGGTGAGAAGCTACCACTGGGAGGACTCTGATTTGATTGACCAGTACCACTACTTCCCTTCACCGATTTACTAGATATCATAGTGAAGAAAGAAGAGGATGGCAAGGAAGGAGAGGAGGGTGCGGAAGAGCAGGTAGAGGTGGATGAGGTGTCATACTCCTCTATGTCCTCCTGTCCACTTAGGGCAACCTGCATGTCATTATCAGACTGAGGGTCTTCTTCAGCAAGGGATGGTCTAGGATTCTGAGGTTGAGACATTTTGACCCAGGTCTAGGACACAGAAGGCAGAACCACACTGAGGTGGACCCAGGGACCTATAAAACAAAAAAGAATGGAGGTGTATTACATGGTATACATTCTATAGGACCACAAAGCTCCTGTCTTCCTGACTCATTACCATAAGACCTGAACCTTCTTGGTCTTCCTCTTCTATTTGACTGAGGAAGATACCTCTGACTATGAATTTCACCCTCGAGTGCCCATAAATCAAGGACAGGAACAGAGGCAAACAGTTGTGTACTGTAAGGACAATACTAGGTGCTCAGTCTTCAAAAGTGGGGTTTCCTGCTGTTTCAGAAACTCACCACCTCATTGTTAAAGGCCCATAATGCACTTATTTCTGGGTTCTCAGCCTGTGAAGGATGTGTACAGACCCGCAATTTTCTGCTGGCCTGAGTCAGAATCTTTTAACATGTGTCCACGACATTGAGAAGCAAAAAAAAAGAAAAAAGAAAAACTCAGAAAAAACAAAATGAAGGTAGGCATCTCCCCTCTGACTAAACCAGTCCATAGGCGATGGAAACACGCATCTTAATTCTGAGTGGACCTTTGTATGTGTGTTCTCCCCAGTCCCCTTGATAAATGTCAGGTCCAAAGTATGCATTGTGATAAATTCTTCGCAACTTAATACAAAGCCCTATTTTTTGAAACTGTTGTAATGATATGCAAGTGGATGGGGTAGAGATACAGTTCCTATGCTTTCCTATGGCCAACAGAAGGGATAGGGAGGGCTGTGTTTCCCCAGCGTGGGTTATAGGACTCTCTCCATACTTAACATGTGTTGTGACAGGCCTGCCCTGACGTGTCTTGCTCTGGTGATCTGAGTGAGGGTCCCTCTTATTAGTGGCCTATAGCTTCCTCAGCCTATGATCAAGATATGACAGGGCTTCCAGATATGGAAGCCATACCGAGGACTATGGGAGACCAGGGGTGGCTCCCACATTTCTCTGCTGGCCACTGTCTGAGCTCTGTACTGGTATAACCCTCAATCATCCCTTGGAACCTTGATCTCTTGTCTTCTGACGTCCTCAAACCCTTGTGTCTGCTCACCTAGTTTATCCACTCACGTCAAGTCTCTCATGCCTCAAAAAGACTGACATCACTCAGGAGAGGAGAGCAAAGGACACAATCTGCTCTGCATGGGGTATTCACCAATGACGACATGACTCAGACCATGTCTCTAGACATCTATTCTCCTTAGTTTACTGATTTTTTTTTTCATCTGCTTGCCTTTTCTGACATGTCTCCCGTATCTGAGACTTCCTCTCTTTCACTTAAACAGATATCACCCCCAGAACCATGGGCCTGAAATCCCTGACACCTCGCAATTACAGCCACTATCTGAGAGTGAGAGCAAACTACATGTAGCCACTCCGCCTGTGACACCAGGGGCTGAAAATAGGGCAAGCAGGATCTGTGAGGTCACTTGTTTCAGACAAGTGGCTTTCCTTCCCACGTTTAGTCCTATCTATGGCTCATCACTGTGATGAATGGAAGGATCTTCACACCTCAATCTGTTAACTGGGCCTGGATCCCTCTGCTTCTCTGATTGCTCCCCACACTCCACACTGGTACTGTCCTGAGGGAGAGGAGAGAGAAAAAAAGAATGAATTACATTGGAACTATCCCGAGTAGTCTATCACAAGTCTGTTAGGGGAAATGATTCTCGTTTGTCATGGAGTTTCTCAATGTACTCATACTTATTCTTCAAAGGTCTTCTGCTACAGTGCAGATCCATCCTTCCAGAAAGCCCCAGTCTCTGTGATTACAACTGAAGCCCCATATGTGAAGCTAGATGCAAATTCTCTTACCCACATTGTTCCTGTAGGTGGCCTGGATTGAAAGTACTACTCAAACAGGTTGTATCAGGGCTTTTTGGCTTTTCCTTCAGAGCAGGTGTACCCCACATGGGCAATACAGTGCCCACATACTTCAGATGAGGACTCACATCTCCCTGACTGCCCACAGGCTGAAGTGAACAAGCACATTGTCTATCAGTTCATTGGAGTCTTCCTCCCAGGCTGACAGGAGGGGGTTGATGTCCCTCATGTGATGTGCAAGATCCCACCCTCATAGCTCACTTCTTACCTTCCGACCCCACCGGATCTCAACGTTCCTTCTGCTGAAGAGGTACTCTTTGTAGAAACACCTCAAACTTCCCTTAGACCTGTTTGCAGAAGTCAGGGATCACATATTTGGAATCAGGAACCTGAGAAAATTATCTTCCCAAAGCACGGGAGAGATTGCTCAGTGGTTAAGGTGCTTTCCTGGGAAGCCTAGGGATCCAGGTTTGATTCCCCAGTACCCAAGCAAGTCAGATCCATGAGGTGGTGTATGAGTGTTAAGTTCATTTGCAGTGGCTAGAGGCCCTGGTGTGCCCATTTTCTTTCTATCTGCCCCTCTCAAATAAATGCAATGTTTTTTAAAAAAGGAAAATGTCCGCTACGAACTGTCAGTAGCAACAAGGACACAAGGGAATTACTGTGACAAGAAAGCCCCACCACCTTGTTGAAAATGGATCCTAGGAAGACACCTTCAGTCAGGAGGCTCATGGCTTCATTAAGTACCAGTGGGCCTCCCTTTAGTGTCATGCTGATACTAGGCTGCTGCCTCTTTACCTGGAGGCCCCTTTATTCTGTATTCACCCTCAGCACACAACCTTTATGAACACTTGCAGCCCCCGCCCCCCACCACCACACCCTCCCACACATCAGATCCATGACCTGCGCAAAATGGCAGCATGTAACCCAGGTCCCCGGATGCTGATGTGGAGGTGAGAGGAGGGGCGCCTTCTTCCCACAATTTATACTACTTCCCACAATTTATACCACCCGCATCCACGCAATGCCCACGAGAGGGTTACACTTTAATTAGAAGGGGTCTGTCTAAGTGGCATGGGCCTTGGCTGTCCTGCCGATAGGTAGCCCCCAGTCTTGACACAGAAGTCACCCGACCCTGTCAGGTCCCGTCAGCTCCTGAACATGGCTCTACGCTCCCACACACTGGTTGGTCTGCGGCGCGGAAGGAAGGGTGTCTCTACTTGTGGGCCCCACCCTGGGTCCCAGCCTTACAAAGAGGGGCCTCCTGATCCTCCAGGTATCCTCCACCTGAAGCAAGGCTTCCACAGTCCACACTCAGCCCTCACCCATTCACTCCTCACTCACTCACCCACACTCCGAACACACCCCAAACTCCTCTCCCACACAGGAGCCTCACAAAATGGCCGCACAGCAGCCCAAGTGCCCGGATGCTGACGTGTAAGTGAGGGGCGGGACTTATTCCCTCATTCCAGCCTCTGATTGGCCCGGGGCCATCAGTCAATTTGTGCTTCAATAAACGATTCCTGCCTAGGATGGGTGGGGCTTGAGCAGGCCTTTTCCTTTTCTCATCTGGAGTAGAAAGTGACCTGGTCCATCCCGATCCATTAGTTCTGAAAGAGAGTCCAGGGCAGCCATGCCAATTGAAAGACTTGAGGTCAGGAGTCAAAATCGTTGAGCCCCACTGAGTGCCAGCTGATCCAGGGGTGCCCCATCATAATTTGTGACCCTGTTTCCAGAGAGAGGGCATTGTTTTGTTTTTGTTTTTTTTTTATCCTCACTTCTCATCTACCTCTAAATGCATGGTTAACATCATCATCAACGATACAGAAACTTAAGAAAATGATATTATATCCCCCAAATCCCAGGATGTTGATGGGGAACTGTGGGGAGAAAAATGGGAAGGGATCATTCCCCAATTTAAGACCCTGTTTCCTTGAAGTAACTGAGGCCATGGATAGTGTTCGGAATCAATTATATGGCATCCGTATATGTTGAGTGTGTTTTGTGGGGACTAAATCCAATCCTCCTCCTTGACTCAGAATAAACAGTGGATAGGGAAGCTCTGAAAATGTCTGTTATGTAAGAATACTAATTCTATATATATTCATGTATGTATGGGAAAGGGTCTCGTTTGCAACAATCAAGCCACAATTTGCTTCCAGGCTGACACAGGAGTGCTGCATCATTATTTGTGACCCTCCATCTCGGGTGGGGCTTCTACAGTCCACCATCAGCACATACCTTAATGCATAAAGTGAAACAAGCCCCACTAAACTTTAATAACCTTGCACAATTATCTTAAGAACCCCCAAATGTTGGAATGCTTAAGTGTGAGCAGGGTCTCTTTGAGACAAGTCAGCATACATTGGCTCAGGGCCAACACCAACACTGCCTTTACTCGAGTGACTTGAAGCCCCATATCTGGAGTGTTTTCCACAGCCTACTCTCAAATTTAGCTTTCACCCTGTACTCCATTTGGATATTTATGTTACCAGAACCTCTGAACATGGCTCTTACCCAGGGACACCTGGAGGCCAATTGGGACGTGGCTCCACCATTGCTCTAATTTTATAATAGTAGTAATTCTGGATTATTCTGGGCATGGACACATGTAGAGACTTGTGTATAACTTTGCTCCCAGTAAGATGAAGCAATTGTTGTCCTTAGGCAGAGCATCTGTGTTCCCCCACAAGACACACATAAAAGCTGTCACAGGTAGATTCCAATGTGTAGGGAGAGTTGTGGGAACAGGGGCACACAGTGTTCATGAGGTCTTAAAGAGATCCAATCCATCTCCACAGGTAGATAAGTAACTGTAGTGGATATCTGTGATAGAGTAGAGATCCAAGTGTTCCTCTTCCTGTGTCTATGCAAGGAATGTCCTTGTACTTAAGTCAGGTCACCATAGATGTGAGTGTTCCAGAAACTTACACCAAATTTTTATACATTGTTCTGGAAGAGTAGCTAGAATCCTGCCATCCTAACTACCCCAAAACTTGCCTAGCTGACCCTCCCCCAAACGATTTTGGGAGATTCCGGTAATATTACATGATAAAAAGTATATAGCCTTCAGTACTTAGCTGCTCCCCTAACGAGATTCAAGAACTTGCTGGGCATCACTAGGGGAAACAAAGGATCTTTGAATTGTTTGATGGGGATTGGTGGCCCACAGTACAAAGCAGTGTTGCTGTAGTAGACCAGCACCACAATGATGTAGGGCGTGGAAGAGAAGAGAGAAGAAAATGGTGAAACAGCTCTTGGTGAAGAGGCACACAGAAGACCTATCTAATGCTTCATGAGAATTCCGGTGAATGTTTTTTGAGACAGAGTGACTAAAGGAATGAGTCAATACCCCCTAAATCAGACAGAACTAACTTACAAAGAGCAAAACCAATGCACACACAGTGAAGAAGAACGAGTAGTCCTCTTGGGCTCTCCTTTCCCAGAAAATTCAACAATAGCCTACAATACACACTTCCATTTTATGGTCCAAATGAGTATGGAGACACCATGATGTCTGATGTAGACCATGTTTTTTTAAAACATATTTTATTTATTTATTTATTCATTTATTTGAGAGAGAGGCAGATAGAGAGAAAGAGAGAATGGGTGCACCAAGGCCTTTAGCCACTGGAAATGAACTCCAGGCACATGCGCCACCTTGTGCATCTGGTTTACGTGGGTCCTGGGGAATCGAACCAGGGTCCTTAGGATTCACAGGCCTTAACTGCCTTAACAGCCTTAACTGCTAAGCCATTTCACCAGCCCCTGATGTAGACCATGTTTCAAACAGAGATTCTTTACCTCACAGGGCACTTGAGTTGAGACAACTTGAAGACCTTTATATACCAATTTAACTTGCATGGGTTCAGAAAGATATGACCAGAGGAACCTAGCTCACATTGGAGACAACAAACAGAAAAATGATGGCAAAGTAGAAAGTATATCTGCCTCTTATTTTCTGTGATGACAACCATGTCGTGAAATATGTGTGATACTTTTTTCATTTGCTAGGATAAATGCCATTTTTAATTGAGAGGTAAAAGTATAGACTATGAAAAGGTATACTTTGATATTATCTAACAAAGGCCATCTCAGATACCTAACAGCAAGCACACAAACTCCCAATCATGCCATGTGTTCGTGCTACCCCCTTGTTGTAGTCAGGTTCGCATTGCTGGTAGAAATCACCCAATCAAGAGCAGCTTGTGGGGAAAAAGAGTTTTATTTTGGCTTACAGGCTCGGCAAAAAGCTCCACAATGGCACGGGGAAATGATGCCACAAGCAGAGGGTGGACATCATTCCCTGGCCAACATAAGGTGAGCCATAGCAACACGAGAGTGTGCCAAACACTGGCAATGGGACACTGGCTATAATACCCATAAGCCCACACCCTCCTAAACAATTCAAAATGAACACCACCACCTACCTCTTCTCAAATGTCTCAAATGTTAGCATCACGTATGTATGAGATATGTAACATACAAATGAATGCTTCCTTAAAGTCATGTGACTATACTGTGAAAAGACTGACCACTCTTTGCATTGTTCATTTAATTAACTCTTCATCAAGGATGTACAGGGCTGGGCGTGATGGCACCTTTAATGCAAGCACTTGGGTGGCAGAGATAGGATGATCGCCTAGGCTAGGGAGAAACCCTGCCTCAAAAACAAACAAACAAACAAACAAACAAACAGTAGCAGGACATTAGAGACTACTCACTCCCTGGCAACAGTTTGTGTCTGCTACAGAATTACCCCAATGACTCTGGATGCTTCTCAGTCATTGCCCTTAACAAAACAGGGGAATACACATGAGGGGATCACCAGATTAAAAGTTACCACAAAACGCATTCACGTTTACTAGCAGGATCCCTTTCAGCAGGAGTGAAGGCAAGGCAAGAATTGTGGGGTTGAGGAGGTGCTCCCAAATTTGTGAACCCCAAATGTGGGTTCTGTCCCTTCACAAAGAATTGGTGAAGACATGCTCAAGAAGGATAACTTTGGATTATTTAGCATTTAGAGGGAAATCACATATTATAGAATTTATTTAGGGGAGATTGGGATCTAGGAAGGAAAGCGAGAGCAGAGTTAAAAACACGTGGGAAGTAGTAAACATGATCTCATATGGAATACACTGCGTAGGTTATAAGGTTCATTAAAGAGAAATTGATGGTTTGGGGAGAAACTGTAGTAGAGCCACAAGCACATGGAGGGGGTTTAACTGAGGCTTTCAAAGAAAGCTTGAGGTAGAGCTGCAAACACAAGGAAGATGGAACTTAGGTGGATATGTAGGGAGACCTAGAAGGAACACACATGGCATCTGCCATGTACTTTCATGTGGAGGGAAGTTAAGAGGGCAAAGGCTGAAGCTCAAGGAAGTATAAGAGGGAAAATATCAATGCAGTTACCAAAAATCCAGAGGAGAAATGAGTACTGAAGAAAGTTACGCCCATGCTCATCCATCTTTAAAGAAATTACACATGGGTTGGAGAGATGGTTTAGCGGTTAAGCGCTTGCCTATGAAGACTAAGGACCCCGGTTCGAGGCTCGATTCCCCAGGATGCACGTTAGCCAGATGCACAAGGCGGCGCACGCGACTGGAGTTCGTTTGCAGTGGCTAGAAGCCCTGGCGCCCCCATTCTCTCTGTCTACCTACCTATTTCTGTATCTCTCAAATAAATAAATAAAAATAAAATTTTAAAATGAAAAAAAAAAAAGAAATTACACAGGTAGTAGACGTAGAGTTGCTGAAATCTCCCAGGTGGTATATCTGAGCTGTAAGGGAAATAACACACGTGGTAGATTAGGAGACCACAGGAATATCATGCATGTAATCAAAGTGAGAAGTTACCCCAACCTACAAAGCAGAAGCAGTGGCAAGCAGAAGACTTCTCCCAGACCAAGAAATAGTTATATTTTTGCTCTGCCTCCCACCCAGCTAGGCTGAGTGAGGGGGATGCTAGACTCACGTGTGTCCCTGTGGCTGACAAAAGAGAGGCAGGCAGGGTCGAGTAGAACCTGAGAAACAGAGCAGAGCAGGGTGATGCAGACAGGAGCTACAGACAGAAAGAAAACCTCAGCCTTTATAAGCAAGGGGAAGGCCCGATTGGTTTGTATATTTGGAGGGTGGTCCTCAGAGCCAGCGATCTATGTAGGTAGAGGCACTGGACTGTGGACACTGGAGGGCAATGCAGATCAGTCTTGATCAGACATGAGTTCCATTTCTGCCAAGAGTTTTGTTCTTGTGTTAGGGTAAGTTGTCATGTGGTGTGGCACCTCCTGGGACTCAATCTCTAATTGGATCGACATAAAGGGTGCTAGCTTTCTCATACCCTCCGTCAAAGGGATATTTCCTACTAGTTTTTCTATTTTCCTCAAGCTCAAGGAAAGTGAGTCTGTCAGTGAGTACAAAGATGCACACCCCAAGAAAAGCCCTGACTTTTAGCCTTTTGTGGGGCAAAGGCATCTGTGTCTGGGACAGTGACTAGTGCTCTGAGTGACAGAGATCATTCAGAGTTACCCCAACATTTACAGGTCTGCACCCTGATGGTGACAGAAACAATGCTAGCATATAGAAGTTATCAGAGTAATGGTGTGCTACAGTGTCCACACTGCCAATGGGATGAGATGCTCCAGGATATAAACTTAAAAGATAGTCTTCCATCACATGAAGAATTAATAACAGGACCATGGGCAACTGTGGTGGCTCAAATTAAATATCTGGCATGAACTCCAATTTTCTTGGTGATAGGTTCCTAGCTGGTGGCAATTTGGGAATAGGAGCACTGCTGGAGGAAGTGTGTTTTGGGGGGTGGGCTTACGGGTGTTATAGCCAGCTTCCCATTGCCAGGATTAGACACATTCTCCTGCTGCTGTTGTCCACGTGATATTATATTTTATATATATTATAGTTTATATATATATATATATATATATATATATATGCATATATATATATAAACATATATATAGTTATAACATATATAATTCTTGACCATCACGAATTAAGTTACAACCTCTTCTCATGCCACACATTCCAGTGCAATCATGGAGAATCCCCTTAAGTCTGTAAGCCAAAATAGTGCCTTTCCTCCTGCAGGTCTCTTTTTCTTGAGTGCTTAGTGGCAGCAATGAAAAGGTGACTGCAACAGTAAAATTGGAGACCCAATGGAGGTGCCAGGGTTATGGGATGGTTGCTAAAGAGTATTTCCAGATCTGGGTGGAGTAGTATACCTTGGGCAATGTGCAGGCCAGCTAGAAGGTAGAATGCTACTCCAGACTTTGCCCGTGGTGAGAGATGTTGGAAATTGGAATTATCTAATGGAATTTTTGTTTAGCACACTATCCTGCTGCCGTTGTCCACCTGATATTAGCAAGGAGGGAGTACTGAGCCTCTGCCCTGGCAACATTTTCCCCTGCCACACTGAGGATTCACAAGTTCATAAGTCAGAATAAATACTTTCCTCTGACCACAAGTGACTTTTGGTCACTGGCTTTTTTTTCTAGCAATATGAAGGTGACTGTGATGGCAATGTATATTTGGGTACATCTCAGAAGAAAGTGTCTTGGTTCAACCAGTAATAGGCAATCTGTTACATATACTCAGTGAGGGTCAGAGCCTCATTAGCCCTTCTGTTCCAACTTCTGACTGCCTAAAGATCTAGGGGGAGGGCAGGCCCCCTGAGCCTCTATTTGCTAATAACTGTTAACTCTGTAGTAGCCCTTTGTTAGTGCTGAGCCCTTATATTCCCATAGTTTTTACATGGGTAAAAAATTTGAGGAACGGTGTGTTGCCAAGGGTCACTCTTGGTTAGTAATTGTGAACTGATTATAAATCCTACAGGGAAAGCTTGGCCCTCTTGATTTCTTGATCTCATTCCCACTCTATGATGGAAAGTTCCCGGGTTCCAGGTTATTGCATGTCTCCTGGCCTTCAGATTTCAGTTCAGCCTCACAGAAGCCTTTCTCTTGGAGTGAGGTAGGCTCCTTTTGGAGGCCGGATTTCAGAGTAGTGGCCCTTAGTTATGTGTGGCTCATTGCCCCAAGGATGGACACATTCCTTGCCATCTTTAGTCAGAGCAACTGTGATTACCTTGACAAGACTCTCACATGCTCTGGCCTTTTCACTTTCCTACACGTAGGAATCAGGGTCTCTCCGGTCTCACAGCACTCATGGGGTCCCTGAGAGTCTCTCCACGGGCCCCTATATGAAACAAGGTAAGTAATTGACTGGAGTTAGACTCCTTGGTAGAGAAGCTCCCTGTGTGTCCTGGTTCTTCTCACATGACAGACACTTTGCAATGGTGAGAAAAACATAATTCCTAGACTCGGGTGAGCCTTAGGCTGGGAGGACTGGAACACTCTGAACTCCAAACATATTCAGACTTGGCTTCTCCTCTGAGATCTGAACTAAAGTTTCACAAACAAAATGCACTAAATCCACCCTCTGACCAACGTGCCATTATCTGGGTGCACAAAATATATCCTACAGGGAAGCTCCTGAAATGAGAGTCCATGTCCAGCTCCTTCCTTCCCAGCCAAATCTTCATTCCCAATAATGACGACGGACATCCGCGCAAAATATGCCTGTCCCTAACTGGTCAAATCACACTGGTGACACCTCAAGTAAAAAGTTCTTTTAGATTTTGCTATTTGTCTTCCAGCCAGACATATGGGCAACTTGCCAGGGATTTGTAGAATGATCCTCCCTCCCTGATACACATCCTTACTTCTATGGAAATCATTGTAGAACATAGGATAAATCACACCTTACCATTACAATCAGATGTACCTCTCATTCCTGCCCTAATTCCAGATCCACTGATTCCTCACTGGCCATATCTACAATGAAAATGAACTACTCATAGGCCCTTTCCTTTCTCCACGTTCTAAGGCAGTCACAACACACAAAGGTCAGCTTTTAGCCACCATGGACTTCATTATCATCACATGGCATAGACGTGTAGTAGTTAAATCCAATTCTCAGTGCATGGAATTTGGCTGCTACTGCATGGAACCTCAACCTCCTTGGTCTATCTTTCAAAGAAGAGACACCCAGTTGTTCCTAATATCAATAGACTCTCCCATAGGTGATGGTGGGTCTGCTTCTCCGAGAAACACGGGTATAACATAGGGCCTTGCACAGAACAAATGGCCAAAGAAGATTCTGGCAACATGGCAGTTTCCATTTACTTCACGTCAGTTTTCCTTTTTATGACTCGATCAAATCCCAGTTTCTGTCGCTTAATATTTCAGAATGTGACGCTAAAGATAATAAGGGATTACAAATTACTGTGTGTATTTTTCACATAATACTCCTACCCATTTGTAAAGAAATTCCAATCCCATGGTATCTATTGTCAAATCACAATAACATGGCAGGTGCACAATCGGCAAGGCAAAATAGCAAAATGTGCCCATGTCTTCCCTCTTTGGCTGTGATAAGGGTCATCTGGGAATTGAGGAAATGGAGGAAGGGTCATCCTGTTCCAGGATTTAGGGAGGAGAGAGCAGGCTTCTACTTCCCCGCCCAGGATGTACCTGAAGAAATGAGTTTGGGAAAACATCAAGGAAGCAATCCTACATCAGGCGGGTGATGGATGGGAACATACCTTCCGAAGAAACTCCTTGACAAGAGTGACCTATGAGAAGATGAGGAAGCATATCCATCATTATCATAAGGGAAAGGAAGAGGAAAGTGGTTGACCTTATACAGTCCCAATCTCTTTGCCCTCATGGACAGTGGCCCAGTACTGGAAACCCTACCATCCTAACAGGAGCATTTGTTAGTAATAAACCAGATAACTTTGTATTCTAAGCCACTTCAACTTTCTGTCTGTTCTGAGGTGTCCATTTCTTTGTTCACTGAAAGGAATGAATCTAAACACCTACACTGCTAGATTGCACCAGAAAGCCCTCCACATCAGCATGACCATGGGAGGTGTGGGTTTGGGGACCCAATATTGACTTAGGAAGTGACATAGCCTCCTGAGATTCTGAACCTTTGGAAGTGGCCCCTCTGGATGTCATAAGGGTAGTGGTGCACTCTTTGAGGATGCTCCGTCTGAACTGGGGCTTCTAGAGAGAGTCCACCATTAGCACTTGCCCTAATGCTTAACGTGTACCATGTCCAGCTGAACCCCTCCTAACCTTAAACAGTGACCTTAAGTCTCGACATCTCATGATACATAAGTGTAAAGAGGGACTCTTTGAGATAAGTCAGGTCACTTAGGCTCAGGTCAGCAACAAGAAACCATCTACTTGTGGTCCCTCTACTTGGAGAGGGGATTCCACAGCTCATTCTCAGGTTTCACTTTCACCCTGTAATCCACTTGTGCTTTACTTAAAATGGCTTCTATGTAGACACCCCTGCTGGGAAGTGGTTCAGCACGTCAATCATGCTTTGAATTCTCCAGACTTTTTTTTAGGGGTGAATTTGAACTATTGGGAGTCCTGCTTCCTATAGAATTTTGTGTAGCTCTCTCTCCCAGAGCGGATTAAGCTATTGTTTTCTTAGTCAGAACATCTGTGTTCACCCATACAAAACCCTCATGAAAGCTGGCTCCTTATTACTCCATCATATATGGAGAGTGGAGGGTATAGGGCTCACAAGGTTCACGCAGTATCTAAGAACTTCAAGAGACCCCATCCATCTCCACATGTAGAGAACTGAGTGGGGCACACTTGTCCCTCTGCCTTGTCCTCTGTCTTGAGTAGAGCCTTGTACTAGAGAGTCAGGTCAGCCTTTGGCTGGCAGGTTAGGAAAAGTCTAGGCTACAGACACGTTCAGACTCAAGATGGTCTCCACAGATTAAATAACATTTGACAAATAAATTTCAGTTAGTATTCCCTTGTAGATGGTACCTGCAAATATCTTCATTACAGGAGCCTCCTCCTCAAATGAGCTCATACCTGACATTACATCTTGTTCTGAGAGAAGGAATGTCAAAGATGGAGCAGGGCTTCAGGTGTTCAGAGTGTGGGACCCACACTATCAGAAAACACGCTGAAGACTTTGGAAGGCATGAGATAAACAAGAAGGAACTTTCCCTAGGATAGTCCTATAAAAACCAGGCCTCACAATAAGCCTCTCCTGGGCCAGGGAGTTGGCCTTCATGGGGAAGAAATGGAAACTATAGACCATTTTGTTGTGACCGATCTCACCATGGAGTTGAGAATTATGCAGATCTCCACATGGAAATTCATTGCAGAGCCAGGGGTTGGGTCATCCAATCTTACTACACTGCTTGGAATAGCACTATTATCTAGTAACCAGTGGAGTAAACTCATCATGCCATGCTCAGGAGAGGCCTTATGGTGAGGGTTGTCTGGACCATGTGTGATTGCAACACATTCACTACTTGATCCCACCTGAACGTACGCAGAAGGAGCAGTGGAAGTGCCCAACAGTTTTCAGAAGTAATGGATCTGAATGCATCAGGTCACTTTCTGAGTGAAATGAGAGGTAAGAGTGCATCACTCCAGAAATTCCCATCATAGGCAGGCCCTATTATTGAGTCATAACCCTGTTGATGGCCCTGTGCTAATTTGGAGAATTAGCAGCCAATCACAGCCCTTCCTCATCAGAATCCTAAGACTTGTGGATATAGATCTGTGGTAGTTTGAACGGATGTCCCCCAGAAGATACAGGGGTTTTACTCAAGCTTGTTAGTGCATGTCGCTGTGGGTAGATTCTAGGGTCCAGCTCTAAGGTGTGGTGGTGGATCTGAAATTTCTAGCCAAACATATGAAAAGTGTTGGGGCCTCATCTGGGGTTCCTGGGGTGTGCTTACTTGTACAGGTGTGGTTGTTTTTTCTCTCTGTGTGTGGACCTGTGAAATGGGGTCAACTGCTTTCACAATTATGGGACTTCACCTCCATCTGTAAGCTTCAATAAATCCCTTCCTGCCATGGACTCTGTCAGGTCTGGAGTTCCATCCCAGCAATGTGGCACTGACTGTGACAGGCACCATTGTGTGAGGTTCTTGAATCTTAGAGGATCTCTTGAAGGATAAGTTGACAGGCTAGTGCTGAGAAGTGGACTGTAGAAGCCCCATTCCAATTGTGGGGTCCCAGGATGATAATGAAGCACCCTTTGGACAGCCTGAAAACTAGGGTGTGGCCAAATTTTTATTAGTCCCTTTTTCTGCTCCAATACCCACACCCAGGGTTTTTGCATAGGAGATTAAGAGGCACAGTATATTTTCTTAATCAAGATGGTAGGACTGGAGGCATGTACCCAAGGCTCATCCCACATAGGCCCCAATAAATTAGTTGTAATCTGGCTGGAGAGATGGCTTAGCAGTTAAGGCACTTGCCTGTGAAGCCTAAGGACTCATATTTGACTCTCCAGATCTCACATAAGCCAGACACACAAAGGTGAGGCAAAACAAGTTAGTACACGCCTACTACGTGATGCAAGCATCTGGAATTAGATTGCAGTGGCTGAGGCCCTGGCACACCAATTATCTCCCACCGCCATCTGTCTCTCACACTCTCTCTACACACATTATTTGTAACCATGTTGAATGGCCTGTGACAATCAGGTGCTGAAAGGTGAAAATGAGCCTTCCCCCACCCATTTGCCTTAGCTTCCAGAGACTTGGGTGATGTAGTTCCATTTTGTGAGGTTCATGAATCTTACAGGGCTTTCATGTATTCAGAATGAACATGAGAGTGTACCGTAGAAGAACCTTTAATATAGGGGTGCCCCAAATATAGTGTATTCAGAAGTCCTGTGTCATACCCGCACCA
This sequence comes from Dipus sagitta, assembly GCA_036346955.1. Lineage (NCBI taxonomy): Eukaryota > Metazoa > Chordata > Mammalia > Rodentia > Dipodidae > Dipus > Dipus sagitta. The sequence continues at coordinate 78,056,314 of CM070776.1, forward strand.
TAGTGGAGAACAATTATTGTGTGAAATTCCTTACCCATACTCATATATCCTGTGTTGGCATAGGAGGCATTTTTAGAACTAAAGGATCTCTTAAAAGGACATTTATTTTGGGTGACTCCAGTACAATGTGGCTAGTTGTGAGCAGGTAATTTGGGGGCTGCATGTGAAATAGAGTCATTTCGATGTTTGCAAGGGAAAGTAGCTTAGAGCCAGGGTAAGAGCTGATACTTCGCTGACATTCTAGGATCTTCCCTGTGGGGGAGAGTCCTAAACACAAAGATAATGCCATGTGTCCTCTACTAGTGAGGATTCAGTGATTTTTCTTTTCATGAAATTGTATTTCTGACCTTAGAAGTCCACAAACTTGAGTAAAAATTACTGGTATGTTGATCAATACTTTGTTGAGGTTTGCTTTTTGGACAAATTATCTTATTGCACAGGCTGACAAGATCAGGCATGAGGCAGGGGCTAGTCATCTATTTGTATCTTGTGGAGGTAGGATAGAATCATAGAGAAAATCCGGGGAACACAAGAAGGGAAAGGAACCAGTCACCTGCAGAGCATGACAAATTCCAGCACACTTCACAACTACTTAAGAACTTTCTTCTTTCCCCTGCTCTAAACCCAATAGCACCCAGAACCCAATTACAGTCAGGAGCTGAGTGTTAAGGAATAGACTGTGAATTTGATAAGAAGCTGTCTACAGAAAGCTCACAGGAAGCATCTAAGGAAATGCCTGTAGTGAGTGAATATGTGCAGGGAGTGACACGAATGTAGAAGTTGCTGGATTGGATCTTTCCCACGCTGGGTTCTCCTGTGCTAGTACTACCATACGCTGCCAGCAGTTGTGTCCCGCTCCACAGAGGTTTCTGAAAGTTGACCTATGCCTTTCTTAAGGCTCGCCACACAGCATAGTGTGGCTAATTGTGGGCAGGCACTTTATTGTGGTATGTAATGTTTTAGGGGCATCAGGGACCTCCGTGGCCAACGGCTCACTGGAAGGTATCCCATCCGCGGTTCTGAAATTTTTCTAGTAGCTGTCTATGGCTTCTGTGTGTGCCATTATCCAAAAAAGTAGGCTCATTCACAATATCCTGAATTTTGATTGCCCCTCCCCCCACACCCCTTTCACTCAATCTCTTCCCCTGACCTTGCTTAGGCCATTCCACCCTCAGTAATCTGTCCATCTGCTTACATAAATACAGTTCCATCCCCTTAAATCCACCCCTGTCCTCCCTCCTTACAGCCCTTTTTTTAGCTTACTGACCTATGCTACCGATTTTTACTCCAACTCACACACAAGTCTGAACATTTGTCACTAGGATCCACATATGAGAGAAAACATGTGACATTTGGCTTTCTGGGCCTGCTTTACCTCACTTAGTATAATTCTTACCAGATCCATCCATTTCCCTGCAAATTTCATTTTGCTTTACCTCAGAATACAATTCCATTGTGTAAGTGTACCACATCTTTACTATACATTAATCTGTTGAGGGACATGTAGGCTGGTTCTACTTCCTGGCTATTGTGAATAGAGCAGCAATAAATATGGCTGTGCAGGTATCTCTGAGGTAGTGCAAAGAGTCCTTATGATATATGCCTAGGAGTGCTACAGCTGGGTCATATGGTAAATCTATTTTTAGCTGTCTCAGGAACCTCTACGCTGACTTCCACAATGGCTGTACCAGACTACTTTTCCACCAACAGTGTAGAAGGGTTCCCCTTTTACCTCATCCTTGCCAACATTTAGTTTCATTTGTTTTCTTGATGATAGCCATTCTGACAGGATTGACACGGAATTTCAAAGTACTTTTAATTTGCATTTCCCTGATGGCTAAGGATGTAGGAGACTTTTTTAGGTGTTTGTATACCATCTGTATGTCTTCTTTTGAGAGTTCTCTATTTAGTTCCATAGCCCATTTTTAATTGGGTTGTTTGATTTCTTATTGTTTAGTTTTTTTGAGTCCTTTATATACTCTGGATACTAATCCTCTGTCAGATGTATAGCTGGCAAAGATTTTCTCCCATTCTGTTGGCTGTCTCTTTGCTCTATTCACAGTGTCCATTGCTGTGCAAAAGGTTTGCAATTTCTTGAGTTCCCAGTGGTTGATTATTGGTTTTATTTCCTGAGCATCTGATGTTATATTCAGAAAGTCATTGCCTATGCCAATATGTTGAAGGGTTTCCCCTACTTTTTCATCTATCAGTTTCAGAGTTTCAGGTTGATCCACCCCTGCATTTCTGGGACGAAGCCTACTTGGTTGGGGAGAATGAATTTTTGATACATTCTTGTATTCTGTTTGCCAATATTTTGTTGATATTTTTTGCATCTATGTTCATGAGGGAGATTGATTTGTAGTTTTCTTTTTTTGCTCTGTCTTTGTCTGGTTTTACTATCAGGGTGATGCTGGTTTTGTAGAAGGCATTTGGTAGAATTCATTCTTTTCTATTTTACTGAAAAGTTTGAGAAGCAGTGGTGTTTGTTCTTCCATGAAGGTCTGGAAAAATTCTCCAGTGAATCCGTCTGGGCCTGGACATTTTTTGGTTGAGAGACTTTTTATAACTGCTTGGATCTGCATACTTGATATAGGTCTATTTAAATGGTTTTTCTCATCTTGGTTTAATTTTCGTAGGTCATATGAATCAAGGGAATCATCCATTTCTTTGAGATTTTCAAACTTAGTGGTTATACATTCTTAAAGTATGTGCTTATATGCTCACTTCGGCAGCACATATACTAAAATTGGAACGAAGGAGAGAAGATTAGCATGCCCCCTACACAATGATGACATGCAAATTCATGAAGAGTTCCATACATTTTTTCAAAAAATGCAATCGTCATTTAGTCAGAAGTTTTCGATGTCTTATCCCCCCAAAAAAAGTATGTACTTATGATTTTCTGAATTTCTTTGGTATCTGTGGTAATGGTGCACTTTTCACCTCTAATTTTATTAATTTGTGTCTCCATTTTTATCCCTTCTCTCTTTCTTCTGGCCAGATATGCTAAAGGTTTATCAATCTTGCTTATCCTTTCAAAGAATCAACTCTTTGTTCTATTGATTACTTAGATTTTCCTTTCTGTTTTTTTTTTTTTTTTTTTGGTTTCAATTTCATTAATTTCTGCCCTAACCTTTGTTATTTCTTCCTATCTACTGATGTTTGGTTTTCCTTTTTCTTCTTTTTCAAAGGCCTTCTGGTAAAACATTAAATTGTTTGCTTGTAAACTCTCTAAGTTCTTAATGTAGGCCCTTAGAACTGTAACTTTCCCTCCTAGGACTGCCTTTATTGTGTCCCAAAGGTTTAGGTATATTGTATTCTCATTGTCATTTGAATCTATGAATTTACTAATTTCCTTTTTGATATCTTCAATGACCCATTCATCATTCAACAGTGTACTGTTTAGTCTCCATGAGTTTGTGTATGCTCTGTAGTTTCTCTTGTTGCTGATTTGTAGCTTAATCCCATTGGGGTCAGAGAGAGTGCAAGGGATTATTTCAGTTTTCCTGTATTGGTTAAGGTTTTCTTTGTGTCCTAATATATGGTCTGTTTTAGGGAATGATCAATGTTCTCCTGAGGGAGGGAAAAAAATTATTCTGCAGCATTTGAAAGAAATGTTCTGTAGATACCTGTTAGGTCCATTTGTTCCATGACATCATTTAATCTAGATGGCTCTGTTTAGATTTTGGCAGGATGACCTGTCAATTGATGATAGTGTGATATTGAAGTGACCCACTACAATTGTGTTTGGTGTTATCTGTGACCTTAAGTCTGATTGTGTTTGTTTGATGAAATTGGGAGCTCCCATATTAGGTGCACATATCTTTAGGATTGTAATGTCCTCCTTCTAGAGTGTTCCCTTAAGGAGTATATAGTGACCTCCTTTACCTATCGTCACTAATGTTGGTTTGAACTCTAGCCTATCCTGTCAGATATTAGGATAGCCACACAAGGTTGCTTCCTAGGCCCATTTGCTTGAAATACTGTTTTCCATCCTTTTACCCTAAGACATTGCCTGTCTTTTATTGGGAGATGAGTTTCCTGGAGGAAACAAACAGCAGGATACTGCCTTTTAATCCAGTCTGCAAGCCAGTGTCTTTTGGTTGGGGCATTGAGGACATTGATATTAAGAGTTATTATTGAAAGGTATGTGTTTATTCTCACCATTCTTCTTGTTTTGTAGTGCTTCCTCTTTTCCCTTTACTCCCTTGTTTTAACCATTATTTCAGTGTGGTTTACTTTTTCCTGTTTCCCCATGTGTATGTTTTGCTTTCTCTTCATCATGAAGGCTTCCTTCAAATATTTTCTGTAGAGCTGGAATAGTTGCCACAAGTTCCTTTAGCCTGTTTTTGTTGTGGAATGTCCTTTTTTCTCCATCAATTTGGATAGATAGCTTTTCAGGATAAAGTAATCTTGGTTGACAGTTGTTATCCTTCACAACTTGGAATTCACCATTCCAAGCCCTTCTGGCTTTTAAAGTTTGTGTTGAGTAATCTGCTGTGATCCTGAAGGGCTTGCCTTTATAGGTGACTTACTTTTACTCTCTAACTGCTTTCAATATACTTTCTTTGGTTTATGTGTTTAGTAGTTTAACTAAAACATGGTGAGGAGAGGTTCTTTCTAGTTTTTGGCTGTTTGGTGTTCTAAAAGCTTCCTGTATCTGCATTTGCATTTCTCTCCCAATTTGGAGACATTTTCTTCTACGATTTTGTTGCAAAAGCCTGATATGCCTTTGGAGTGAAATTCTTCTCCTTCTACTATATGCTTAGTTCTTATGTTTGGTCTTTTCATAGTGTCCCAAATATCTTGAAATAGGAAATATAATTGCAAACTTGTTTCTAGTGGCTGGATACCTCAATTTTCACCCCACGATGATGCAAGATTATCTCTAGCAATGTCTTGTGCCATGTTCCTGTCAACCTGTGTAATATACTCATGTTTCTTAAAAGAAAACAACAAAAATCTACTTTCTCAAGAAACTCCCCACGATCAGTGATTGTCACTCAGTTGGTTGACCTCAAAATGAAAAGCTGGGCTTAGGGACACATGCTTGTAATTCCATCAGGAGTGAGGTTGAGGTTGAGACAGGTGGACTGCTAGAACTCATATTTCTATCTAGCTTGTTTTACATAGTGTGTTCCAGGCAATCCCAGATTATATAAAATGACAACACCTCAAAAACCATGCCTAGTGAACCTTTGAAATCAAAAGTGAAACAAATGAAATATGTGCCCCTCGTTCATTTTAGTATGGCTACTCAGTTCTAATCCTCCCAACCCAAGACTACCCTGACACTCATTACATGTCTGTTCAGTATACTTCATAATGTCTCTAAGGTGATGAAAAGGAGGACACATAGGAAACTGCACTACCTCAGAGTCTTAGTGCAGTCAAAAACTTACCATTTCATCATGGTAGTTAGAGCGCCCCTTTGAGACCACATGAGTTATGTTGGGCCTCCTGCCTCAGATCAGTAGGCACCACAGTCTTCCACTTATAAATATTCCTCCATCCCTACAATGGCAGGACAAATGGCACCCTTGTTCTGCCGAGGAATTGACATGGGTTCTATTGGAGAACATGTGGCCATCATCAAGTGTATAAGACTCCACTTCTGACTTGGCTTTAGGACAATGCATCAACGTGATACGCATTTGCAGGCCTGAACTTTGTACATGCAACCAACTCAGATGTTCTTTTTACAAGGAGCATATGACTGCACTTATGCTTGTGCATGTACCATAAAGGAAGTGGAAACCATCCACCAGACACTTGTTCATGGCCAGCCAATAAGGCCACTTACCAGCACATACGCCTCATGGATACAAGAACACAGAATGACTTAATCACTGAGCAATGCCTGCTAGAGCAGAAGTTGCTGGGCTAATGGGCTCTAAGGTGTGATGGCAAACCAGAGCAGGGTTAGGGATTTGTAGTAAGTGGTCTGGATGAGACAAGAGAGAAGGAAATGATAGAGGGGTGGCCAGGAAGTGCAAGTATAAGGCCACCCAGAATAAGTGTTGTGTTAATGTCGCAGGTGGAGAAAGGTGTATTTATGGGAAAACAGAAGTTTGGAGGAATAGCCTTGGTCTGAGAAGGTTGGTATTGTGATGGACGATGCTTGCAGTGGGGGTGCATCTTGGAAGATGCTCAGAGGAGCTCTGTCAGTTCCCACTTTAGTCATTGGTGGTTGGGGCCCTGGTAGGAGTCAAGCTGGGCTATGACAGCTGACATAGGAATTAGTGACAAGGTTGCTATTGTTGAGACTGCGAGTTCCTATGCGTGGGGGTCTGCCAGGACACTGACGACTGACTAAGAGTATGTGTACATTGGATGTCAGGTGAGCAGGAAAAATAGAGCTGTCTAAACATTTTCCATTTATTTCTCCTGCCTGATTATGGACCAAGGATGGTGGGGGGGGGGTCATAGAACTGATTGATGTGGAGCATATTTGAGAGCTTGTTCAAAGTGTCTAGGGAAGGTCCCAGTCTCCAGACATACCTGGAATAATTTGTGCATTTTCAGTGAATGACAGGAATACAAAATATTCTGGATTGTGATTCTTTCATGGTGAGTGCCATAACTCCAATTCTACCATACCCTGTCAACACTTATGTCTCCCTCCAAGTAGATTTCAGAAATCATGAGTTTATCCCTTTTTTAGCCTCTTCACACATTCTACCCAAAGTTGATCTGTGATTATGTTTCTTGTTTGTTTCCAACTTGGAAAATTTGCATGGTTTAAGCTTGAGTATTCTACAAAATCTCATGTCAAAGCGCTTTCACACCATTGTGTAGTACTGTTTTGGGAGATCTGTGAACCTTTCAGAGGTAGAGCCTAGGTGAAAGACATAAGGTTACTGGGGAATATCCCTTATATCTTATTCTAGGGTGCTCAGTCTTTTCCACTTCTCAGTGTTCTGTCTACTTTGATGAAAATGCCAGTTCTCTACCACATGCCCTCATTGCCATGATATTCTGTCCAAATGCAGAGGGCCATGGGAACATAGACTGAGCACTCTGAATCCATGGGCCATGATGAATCTTTTCTCTTTTAAGACGTTTGTGTTTGAAATGTTATAACCATGGTAAGAAAAGTAACTACTACGTGGAAGCCAATATCTGCACAAAGGAGTTGGTATCTAAGCAGAACAGAAATGGGGCTCAGGAAGGGTCAGTGATGGCAGTATCGGAGAACTAATAAGACTATCAGCCTCTGCAGGAAGAAAAATTGGGAGTACTTCCCCTGTTTCTCTAGAGATTGTACACTTGCCTCCTCTGCTACTGTGGGGAAGAATTCATACTTAGAGGAAAAGGCTGTGGCAAAGCCACAAAGAGCAGCAGTAAGATGTTCTTCCATATTACCCCCAAGGTATCTTACACTTGCACATCTTCTTTGTGATAGCAATTGTGCTCTCTGCCAAGTAAGGTGAGCCAATCTTAGCCATGGCATCACTGACCTGAACAAAGTCTGCAGAGCTGAGTCATGTGATATTCTAAGCAGTATCTGGTCTTCTGAACACATAAAAGTGGAGGTTCATCAAAGAAAATGCAGAAAGTAGAGGCTTCTGAAGACATGAGTTTAGGCTCACAACTCAGAAATAGGTAGGAAAGAACGAGACCACCTACATGAAGGCTTTGTTCTGTGATCACCACCACAATGATCAAGAAGGAACAGTGGGAACTTACTGTGGTCCTGTATGCTCTCTTAGACTTAGCACATGAGAACACATTCTATGGCAAATTTTCCTGGCCACTGCAAGAAAACAGTGCTAAATATATTCAGGGGGAAATATGGACACATTTATTTCAACAATAGTAGGTAGAAGTAAGAGCCAGTTATGCTGTTAGTGGAACACACACTGGTAATCCCTGCACATAGGAGTGAGATGGAAATTGCCTCACACATTTACCCTAGTATCTGTGGCGGCTGCTACAGAGCTTGAATTACTCAGGTGTGTGTGGAGATTGGGCCCACCAACCCCTTCCCCTCTGGACACTGTACCTAAGTGTTGACTTATTCTGGACTCAGCCCTGGACCCAAAATAAAAATAATGGCTGCTCATAATGGCTTTTGGTCTTTTGCAACTTTTCTGGCTCCAGGGGTGTTGTCTCTCAGCATCTGAGGTTTTTACCACTAGTAAGGTTTTGTCCTTCCCCACCCGGTCAGCTTATCTGCTGCCAGGTGGGAAAGGATTTACATGGACCCTTAGATCATGTGGATGTTTCCACACCTAACCCTTTGGTCCTTGGACTCTTCCTTTCCCCGCCTAGCCTCCCCTGCCATTCCCCTTTCTTTGATCCATGGACTCTCCCTCACTCCTCCTAATTTCTGGATAAATATAATCACTTAATGATCATCCTTCTCAGTCCAGTTTACTCAATTCTTCTGTTCAAAGCAGATACTGGCTTGGATTTGGGGCTTTCATTTGAACCCCCAAAATAAAGTAACACACCATTACATTTGGGGTTCCCACTGAGATATTAAGAGAAGGCTATTATATAATTTTCCTCCAAGGAGGGATTGGCAATGCCAAGTAAGAAGGTGTGCATGTATTGAATAGAGGGATTGTAGGAGAGCTATAAAAGGACCAAAACTGACCCCAAATCAATTTCTTTATATAGGAAACAAGAATGATTTTCAGGCTAGACAAAGATGAGCACCATGCCGAAGGGTTCTCATCTGTTTACTTGCTCTTGAAGATAATTGATAGACAATAATGTGCTATTCAAAGTAATGGCAAGCTTGACTCAAGGGAAAGGGTTGGTGCCCCCTTGATCTCAGACCATAAGCAGGTTTAAGCCATGTGTCCTAGAGTCTTTGTGCAGAGACAAAATGGCCAATTGTCTCTGACAAGAAAACAGAGTGAAAAGCAGAATATAACTTTTGTTTTCTTTATAGTTCCTCTCTTCTGAACACCTAAAATCACCTCTGTCATATGGAGTTTCTTTCTAGATAGAAAAAGGTCAAATTGATAACTGAGTCAATGTATTTGATCAGGTTACAAACTCCTTAAGTAAGACAAATATCGAGCTTGCCAAGCTAGAATGATTACATTCTTAGAAACATCAGAGGCTTTAATCCATCCTGAAACATTTACAGATCAGAGTGAACCTAAACCCCAGGGTTCCCTCAAAGGGGAGATGTGAAGGAGGTTCCAGGATAATCCCCCAGAAGGGTACTTAGACTGTCATGATGGGAGTAAGACTGGAATCCTCCGCACTTGGGCCTACATTGCTTTGATATATCTCACGTGCCGTGATGCCGGGTTTACCGGCTAGTAGTGAGGAGGCCTGGAGGAGCTGGATCTCGGGGGCCAGCTTACTAGGATGAGCACAGATAAGTAGCTCTGGCCCTCCTTGCTCCTGGAGGCACATAGACCACAATATGTGTCCCATAGATTGAGGGGGGATTTGGGTCAGGGCTTCTGTAGGTAGGAGAGAGGAAACCCTAATCTCTTCTAAACAAAATTGGTTCTGGAGGGACACCCTCCTCCAACTAAAACATACAGGACAGGCTGGGAATGATGGCACGTGCGCTTAAACACAGCTCTTGTGGGGGAAGATGTAGCAGGTTTGCTGTGGGTTTCAGGCCAGTATGGGACAACAGAATGAGCCTAGGCTAATGTGAGACCTTATCTCAAAATAAAAATAAAAATAAAAATAAAAATAAAAATAAAAAAGGGCTGGAGAGATGGCTTAGCGGTTAAGTGCTGGCCTGTGAAGCCTGAGGACCCTGGTTCGAGGCTCGATTCCTCAGGACCCACGTTAGCCAGAGGCACAAAGGGGCGCACAAGTCTGAAGTTTGTTTCCAGTGGCTGGAGGCCCTGGTGTGCCCATTCTTTCTCTCGGTCTGCCTCTTTCTCTCTCTATCTGTCGCTCTTATATAAATAAATTAAAGAAAAAAAAACAAAAAAATTAAAAACATAAAAAAATATTAAAAAAATTAAACAAAACAAACAATAAAAGTAAAGATGCAGAACAGGATGGGGCATAGTCTGTCTATAGACTCTTTTATTGTGAATCCTCCACTTTCTTTCAGATGGTACAATTTTCTTCCAAGTTCACCACTATCCTAGTTAAAAACTCCGAACTAAAATGGTTCTTTTATCCAAAATTTAGCATTAACGGGATAAGTTTCCAACAAAAGTCGGTAAAATAAATATAACATTCATATAGATAGATTCTAAATAAATTGGATTTAAGGTTCTGAATAGTTAACTATGTGGTTCCATTGTTTAAGCTTTTAACTCTTCCAGAAACTGTGTCTTAAGGTGAAGGTTCACTTAGTACTTAATTTCCAAAGATAAAGTATTTCATACCTAAGAACATTTGGGATTTCAAGATAGCTTCTCTTTTGTTTATGCTAATTCTATGAAAATTTTTTATCATTAGCGTTATATCCAAGATTAAGCTAAAAACATTGTTTGTCCAACAGTGTTTTCTCTTTCAAAACAGGTTTGTCACGAGTTGTATTGGAGTTCACTTATTTTAGCCCAGCAATAACCAGGTTCTGTTCTATTTGGATGTGTAATCTGACTTTTCATGTTCATTTGCTTATAACTGTCAAGGCATGTCCCCTAGGATACAGCCTCATGGTCATGTGATCTTCATGTAAGAAAAAGGAACTCAAGCTCCAGTGTTCTATTTCCAACCTGTCCTGAGTAAATGGAGTGTTTTCACACACAGGTATGAAGACTTTATGCTGTCTTACTGCCTTTTCCTGATATTTTCTAGGTCAAATCATTTTGTTTAGATTTGTTGATGGGAATATGGTTTTCAGGACTGAAAACATGTTCTGCCTGCACTTATTTCCGTTAGACATAACACTTACCTGCATTCTATGCTTCAAATATGGCCTACATTGTTATAGGACAACTAAACTTAGATATTAGACATTAATGACTTTAAGTTTTGTGTGATTCTTTAACTAGATGTTTCACTAATCACATATATTATAGATCTATGACCTTCATGGCTGGGGTAATTTCCTTTATAAGAGTTTTAAAAACCCATGTAGAAGCCAAAGCTATTTGGGATCACCAGAGCTAAGCCAATATTCCGGTCTCTCCTCCCACATCACAGTGCCCCAGAAGATGATGGGACCCTGCTAAAATGTTTTACACTGGCCCTCTGTTCAGTCTTCTGTCTTCCTTATCAGGGAGGACATGGAGACACAGAAACCAAAGAATTGGTTCACAATCTACAACAGAAGAGTCACAATTGAAGAGAATCCCTCCTGTAGGATTCCCAAGACATTGGTCAGCATGACCCTGACTCATCCTAATAGATGGCACCAAGGCTGAGGGAGCCATATAGAGCTCCTCCTAGGTCCCTATAGTCTCTTGGAGAGCCATTATTAACCTCAAAAAGTACATCATTGATTAAATTTTGGCTACAAGCTTGGTGTTTAAAAAAAAAAGAAAGAACTCAGAGAAAGCCTGGAAGGGTAGCACATGCCTTTAATCCAAGCACTTGGGAGGAAGAGATAGGAGGTTCGCCATAAATTCAAGGCCAGCCTGAGACTACAAAGTGAATGCCAGGTCAACCTGGGCTAACGTGAGACCCTATCTCAGACTACCAAAAGAAAAAAAAAATCACTCAGAGAAAAGTATAACCAAACACAATAGGTGCACAGCAAAGCTTAGAGCAAGACAGAGACATATAGATATGTTCTCTTTTGCATCACAATGCCTTATTTTCTATCCTTGCTTGTGTTGAGCTTTTTCCATTTTAACTATCAACACCTGGGATGGAAACTCATTCATTGTATGGATACAAGAATATTCACAGGAATAAACCTGGAAACAAAGAGCTTTTCAAAAGAGGTCACCAACAATGCCCTGCTAAGGCCTATAGGAAGAGATTTGGACCACATCGGACACTACCATTGCATTTGATGAACAGTTCTGGGAATAGATCTCAAGGATTTTCACGGTTGAAGAATAATATAGCTGTTATAATCTTCATAGTTGCCTTGTTAACTCTATCTCTGCTCATTACAAGTGGCTCACACTGAGATGGCCGTATGTCCATTCAACTCACCACTTCTAACCAAACTGCCAACAATAGCTACCTAACAATGTTCAATGGTTACAGAACAGGATATTTGACTAACAGATTTCTCTTTGGGGGCATTTAGATAACTCCCTCTAGGTGAGACTAACTGCAATTACTCTATAACCCCATTCAGCAGAAGTTAAGTAAAGACTGACCAGTCATTCCCCTCTTTCCTCAAACAGCAGTTGAGTATCTTCTCATGGGGGTTCGGGGATGAGAGATGAATTACCTCACCCATTCACCCTACTATCTGTGGTCAGCTGCTGCAGCGCTGGGATTATTTAAGTGCATGTGGAGTTCGGACCCAGCCCCTTCCCTTCTGGACACTGCACCCAGGTGTGATGACTTCTTCTGGATTCAGAACCTGACCCCAGATAAAAATCCTGGCTGCTCACAAAGGCTTTTGGGCTTTTACTTATTTTCTAGTTCCTGGGCTATTCATATCTCAGCATCTGAGGTTTTTACAACTGGTAAGGGTTTGTCCTGCTGCCAGGGTAGAAAAGGATATACATGGTCCCTTAAACCATGTGGATGTTTGCACACCTCACCTTTTGGTTCTCAGACTTGTCCTTTCCCCACCTAACCTCCCCTGCCATGCCCCCGTTTTTGGTATGGAGACTGTCCCTCATCCCTCTTCTGAATAAATATAATAATTTAGTAATCATCTTTCTCAATTTGGTTTATCCAATTAATTTTTTTAAAGCAGACACAAGCTTGAGATTTGAGTTTGGTTTGTTCCCCAAAATAAAACAACTCCCGATTACAGGAGGTTGAGGCAGGTGCATTCGGTCTGCCTTAAGTTATGTGCATGTATAGACAGTTTCAGGCCAGCATGTGTTACATGAGACCTTGGATCAAAGGAATAAAACAGGAACTAGGGAGATGGCCAACCCAGTAAAATTTCTTGCCACAAGTGCGTGTGCTTGACAGGGCTCAAAACTCTCTAGTATTTGGTAGAACCCACATAAATAGGTCCACGTGTCCCTACACATAAGCAACCACTGTCCTATAGTGAGTAGAAACTGTGAAATTAATAGGTGTCATAAAAATTACAGCTCTGTGATCAGAGAACACTCCCTCCATCAAAAAGAAATAAGATGAACAGTAGAAAACGGATACCAAAAGTTCTCCTCTGAGGTCCACACACTCACAGGTGCACACACCTGCATATACATGTACATAACCCCCCCCACACACACACACAAATAAAACAAAAATAGTAAAGTTTTTTAAAGATACAAAAATATCCAATAGACATACCAAAATGACGATAGATCTAGGCATGGAAACACATTAAAATTTTGGGAAGTGTCGGGTGTGGTGGCGCACGCCTTTAGTCCCAGCACTCGGGAGGCAGAGGTAGGAGGATCGCCGTGAGTTTGAGGCCATCCTGAGACTCCATAGTGAATTCCAGGTCAGCCTGGGCTAGCGTGAGACCCTACCTTGAAAAAAAAAATTGGGGAAGTGAAATAATGTTGGCTACTAGTTGATACCTGAGTACAGCATTGGTTACTACACAGGATTTATTATATCATTTTCTGTAATCACATGTAAATCTAATCATTTATTTTTTGAGGCATGCTCTACAGACTGGCTTTTTTCTTCTTTTTTATGAGACAGAGAGAGGGAGAGAGAATGGGTGCACCGGTGCCTCCAGCCACTGAACGTGAGCTCCAGACATGTGTACCCCATTGTGCACACGTGCAACATTGCCTGCTTGCGTCACCGTGTGTGTGGCTTACATGGGACTTTGTGCATGAGTCCTTTGGCTTCACGGGCAAGTGCCTTAACTGATAGGCCATCTTTCCAGCCCTAAATCAGATCATGTTGCCTCATTCACTGTTCAGGCTAGACATACTCTGAGGAAGACATAGGTGAACTGCAATCCACCTGTCAGAGAAGAAAGTCAACAATGGTTAAGGTTGAAACTACCATGACATACTGGATATATAGACATGGTGTTCAGATAGAGGCAAACTACCTGAAGTCAAAGTAGAAATGTTTAAAATGAAAAGTGAAGTGTCTGCAATGAGGCAAGAGGAACTTTGCCTTCTGTTGTGTATGAATACGTCCTGAAATCATAAGTCCAAAATACTTACTTGACCTTAACCCCTAGCACACAAAATATGCCTTTGCTTGGAAAGAAAATTTTAAGAGAGATAAAAAGCTAAAATGAAGTAAGTGGGGACTAATCTAATACAAACTGGTGTTTTTATAACAAGGGGCAAACTGGAACTAGATTGTGAAAAGAGAAAGAGGAACATTTGAAGGCAGAGGGCTCAATTTATGTACCTTAGGAGTGTCAGAAATTTACAGAACACCATAAGAAGCTAGGAGAACACGAGGAAGGGTATTTTCGTTATGGCTTTCAGAGATCAAATGGCCTGCTGGTACTTGATGTCAGACTTCTAACCTCCAGACCTGGAAGACACAGATGCCTAAGCCACATAGTTGGTGAAAATAAATAAATAAATACTTGCTTACAACTGCCATAGAAATTTTATTATTCTAAAAACGATTCACAATTTAAGAGGAAAAATCATCATGCATATTGTCCTGCAAATGCTCTAGCAAGGGATTTAGAATGTGAGGTAGAGTAAGAATGGTAGCAGGAGTGAATGCTGATGTTCCAGAAGATGACCTGAAAGGATGGGGTCAGTTCCTGCCACTTCCCTATAAAGAAGAATGGCCATGGATATAGGTGCTGACAAGAATGTGATCTAGAACTAAGAAATAAGAGCATGCCCAGCACTGGTACTGACTTATTATATCCAGTAAAAAGCAAGATAAGAGGCATTCTTGCTTTTTTTTCTTTCCAAGGGTACCCAAGTGGCACCATATCTACCTATAACCCTCAAGGCAATTCCTAAAGACTTATCTATCATTGCAGTAGAGAACTGGCTTTGTACTCCCCTGTCAGATGACTGATCGTGGCTCTGCTGCCCACCTTGTCCCCCAAGGAGACTGTGGGCCAGAGATCAATGCACTGTGCAGCTATCTCACATGGGGAGGGAAACTGGGTTAGTCAGAAAAGTGGCCTTTTACATAGTGGCAACATGAGTACACTTGGTAGCAGACACATACTCTGAATTTCTGCCTCCCAGGGGGAATTCTAGTTCTTTCGTTCAGTAGGACCCAAGAAGAAATGCATTCACACTCAGGGGACACTCAGCCAGGGTTTGTAACTGCTATGGTGGGTGACAGAGGTGTTGAGGTTTCTTGCAGAAGTCGGGGATCATCTGTGACCAGGGAGACACAGTGCCATGTACCAGAATGGTAGGCAGTAAGCTTGAAAGCCCTGTAAGCCCCCACCCCCTGAGATTCGAGTGAAGAAACAGGACACTCTCACCCAGTCACTGAACATGAAAATGTCCTGTTTCTCTAGCTTCTGTATGTTGATAGAGGATGCATCTAAATGGAATGAAAGGGAGACGTTCTCAGTGGATCCAGCATTTAGTCATAAGACACTGTGACACAGGAACTTGAATTATAGAAAGGAGTGAAAATAGACCTTGGCATCAGGGACATCACATAACCTGTGCCAACATAGGCACTGAGGGGACAATTACATCCTCAGATTCTAAGTACCTAATGCAAAGAGAATGAGGGCAGGTTGCAAAATACTC
Organism: Dipus sagitta; assembly: GCA_036346955.1. Taxonomy (NCBI): domain Eukaryota; kingdom Metazoa; phylum Chordata; class Mammalia; order Rodentia; family Dipodidae; genus Dipus; species Dipus sagitta. The sequence goes on from CM070776.1 coordinate 78,072,000, forward strand.
CCAGAATTCAGAAAGATGGGACCAATCATCTCAGGGGTAATTCAGTGACAATGACTTTAAAGCTGTGTCTTGGGCTGAAGGAATGGTTGAGCAGGTAAGGCACTTTCCTGCAAAGCCTCATGACACACGTTTAATTCCCTAGTTCCCACATGAGCCAGATGCACAAAATGGTGCACGCATCTGAAGTTCAAATGCAGTGGCTAGAAGCACCGAGACACCAATTGTCTCCCTCTCTCGCTAGAGATCCCTCTCTCTCTGTCTCTTTCTCTGCTTCTTTCTCTGTCTCTCTGAAGTAAATTGGGCAGACATACCATTTATACACTATAGTATTCACTTTAAAAAGTTCACCAAACATGACTGCAGAGATGGCTTAGCGGTTAAGGCATTTGCCTGCAAAACCTAAAGAACCATGTTCAAGTCTCCAGATCCCACATAAACCAGATGCACAAAGGTGAGGCAAGCACAAAGTCACACAAGCCCACTAGGTGGAGCAAGGTTCTGGAGTTCAATTGCAGTGGCTGAGGCCCTGGGACACAACTTCTTTCTCTCTCTCTCTCTCTCTCTTTCTCTCAAAGGAAAAAATAATCAATTTAAAAAAAAAATTAAAAAGTTCACCAAAAAGCCTGGCATGGTGGCTCACACCTTTAATCCCAGCACTTGGGAGGCAGAGGTAGGAGGAATGACGTGAGTTCGAGGCCACCCTGAGACTACATAATGAATTCCAGGTCAGCCTGGACTAGAATGACACCCTACCTTGTAAAACCAAAAAAAAAAAAAAAAAAAAAAGAAGTTCACTGAACAACAGTCAACAGTGTGTATCTCAAATATTTCACAATGAGAGAATAAAGAAAATAATGACATAAAATATAACTTTACTCTGTTCCTTTTAACATCAAGTTCATTTACATTTACAAGAAATTTCCAATCCCAATACCATTACATCTTGTGAAAAATTTCAATAGGTTTAAAGGTGCACCATTTTTTTGACAAAATAACAAACTTTCTATAACCTGGGTAAACAGGAATTGTTGCATAACTGAGATAATCTGTTAACTTAAAATATGAATCCTATTGTAAAACTTACTTTAAAAAAAAAGAAAGAAAATAAGTCCCCAAGTCCCCCAAACTCAATAAGACAGGAATATTTCATACTGTACTTCTACAGGCTCCAACCTCACCCTCTACTACTTAATCACTGCTGACTTCATGCTTGCCAGAAGTCACTGGCACACTAGAATTAGTACTGAGCAGGGGAGGAATATCATCTGCTGTGTCACGTGTGATCTCTACCTCAACTCTCACAGACTTGGGTTGTTACCACATGGGTGGAATCATCGTGCAGCCACAGTGAGAAGCATCACAAACATCATGAATTTTGTGGGCCTGATTTTAGCATGGGCCCTGGGTCCACACAAGAACTCAAAGTGGCCAGAATCACGGTGAGGCACCTGGCTATATTCTAGGTATGCTTCCTGCACAAAATCCTAAGCAGTGTATTTCCAACGAAGTGCATATATGAGTGATACTCATCACCAAACAAACATACAGGCTTCAACATGCTCCGCACCACCTCCAAACTGGCATGAACAACATGAACAACCTCCTTGATGATTTTGTACGGGCCATCAACAGGAGGCCTGTCTTAAGTATGTCCTGGATGCCACTCAGTATCCCATCATACGTGAGAACCCGGGCAGGAACAAGAATATAGGTGGAGGTCAGAAGAGATGATTTGTGCTTAAGGTGCTTGCCTTTGAAGCCTAAGGACCCAGGTTTGATTTGCCAGTACCCACGAAAGCCAAACGCACAAGGTTTCACATGAGTCTGGAATTCCTTCTTTTGCAGTGGCTAGAGGCCCTTGGCATGCCCATTATCTGTCTACATATATATCTGACTCTCTCACTCTCTGTGATATATAAATAAATAAAATATTTTTTAAAAAATAATATTTGTGTGGTATATGCCTCCACTTCCTTCACCTCAATGCCAAAGATATGCATCATGTAAGGAGATGCTGAATAGAATATCAGAGGGTAGTACTTGTGGTAATTTCTAGTGACCATGTACAGCATTTTTTCCTCAGGGATCAGCTCCCTCATTCTATACTTTTGCAGCAGGGACTGCACTAAGTCATTTACTTTTGCATCTGTCTGAATGCCCAGACTGGCAGCAACCACAGGAAGGGCCTGTGAGTTGAGTGGTTGCACCTCACTTTGCTCATGAGAACCCTGAATAGATTGGCTGCATGGAGTGTAGACAATGGGACTGAAGATGGAGCTACTCCCATGAAGAATCTGAGCACTTGATGTCCCAGAAGCAGGACATTTCCCTTCTGACATGCCTGAACTCCTAGAATAAACATTGGTGGGTAAAGAGGAAGAAAACCATGATGGGGAAGAGCAGGTAGAAGAGGATGAGGATTCATTCTCCTCTATGGCATCCTGCATACACATGGGAGTGTGTTTCTCACATTGAGACTGAAAGTCTTCCTTGATCAGGGAGGGTGTAGGCTTCTAAGGTCCAGCCTTGTTGACTCAGGGCGGAGGACACAAAGCAGGGTTACAGTGGTGCTGAACCAGAGATGTGTTAAAAATTAGGAGTGTAAATGAGACTATAGAGAGCCAGTCCTCTGAGAGCTCTCACAAAGATGCATTACATGTTCCAAATTGGATGGTCTGTAAGACCACAGGGGTTGGGAATTCCTGGCAGACCTGATCCTTGAGATAATGAGAGAGGCACGGAGTCTCACAGGGTGGAGGGGGATCACAGATCATGAGGCTCTGGAGCTGTGAGCAGACCTGAGGGAGGTCAGGCAAAACTAGGGGTGGGTAATGTGTTTTTGGATGGGACATTTTGCACAAGATTTGGGTTTACCCATCATCTTGACTTCTGAACCTTCCTGGACTTCCTCTGCCTGTTTGAGGACACAACCTCAGACTAGACGTTCACCTTCTGGTGCCTAAAACTCCAAGATAGGTACAGAAGCTAACAGTTGTTGATGACAATCGCAGTCCCGGGTGACATATCAAGGGAGGTGGGGTTTCCCGATTTCAGGAAATCTCCCCCTCTACTTTACAAGTTCTCCATTGTGTTCACTGGAGTCCCTCAACTTCCTGTAGCATGTTTTTAGACCCCCGCTTTTCTGCTACCCTGGGACAGAATCTTGGAACATGTGTCCACCTCCCTCAGATGTATTACAAAAGGCAGCTAGGGAGCCACATCTCTGCCCACACCTTTCAGGGGAGATGGGAAGAGGTGGCCCAATTCATTGCAGTCCTCCCCAGTCCCCTTTATAAACAGAAAGGGACAAAAGGTTCCTTGTGATAAACTGAGCCTGCCTTTCCAAATCGGAAACCCTATTTTGGAGATTGCTGGAATAACAATCAAGTGGACACAATCCAGCTATAGATCTAAAGCTTTCCCATAGCTAACAGAAGGGGCAGAGATATAAGGCTTCCAAATGTGGGTGACAGGACTCCATCCCCCAGAACATGAGTCCAGATAGGCCTGTCATCCTTGCTCTGATAATCTGAGTCAACGATTTTCTCTTCAGGGCCTATAGCTCCCTGGGGCCAACCTTAAAGATTGGCCCAGGGTTTTAGCCTGACAGCCATATCCAGGACTATGGATGTGCCATGTGTTGCATGGAACATTTTTGTGTTAAGCCCTGTCTGTGCTCTTGACTGGGTTACCTTCAATCTTCTCTTGGTGCCTTTTCGTATCTCTCCTCAGGTCCCGGAACCCTAATGTCTGCTAACCTAGGTCATCCACTCCCATCAAGTCTCTCATACCCCAAAGCAATTGTCATCACTCAAGAGAAAAGAGCAGATTACAGGATCCCCTCTGTATGGGGTATCCAGCAACAACATGACTTGGAATCATTGTTAAAGACATAAGTACTTCCTAAGTGTACTGAGGTTTATTCATCTGTCATGATATTTCTCACATCTGCCCTTGATGTTAGACCTCATGCCTTCATAAGTGGGCATCATACCAAGAGCCAAGGGCCTTAAAACCCTGACACTTCCCAATCCAGGCCACTATCTTGAATTCAGAGCAACATACATGAAAGACCCTGCCTGGGACAGCAGGACTGTAACACAGAGAAGGTGGGATCTCAGAGGCTCCATGTTCGCAGAATATGGGCTTCCATCACACATTTAATGCTACCCATGGTTCCTTACTCTGATTGCTGGCAAATTCAGCCCACCTCGCACTGGTAACCAGGCCTGGATCCATCTTCTGCACTGAGGACTCCCTGTATTGCACAACCTCGCCTTCTGGAGAGAGGAGGCAGAAAGAACTAAGGAAGAAGCTTACCGAAAATCCTGGGTAGGCATTACCAAGGCTGGCGTGCATAATGATTCTCAGTTATCTTGGGGTTCCTCAAAATACCCACAGTTACTCTTCAGAGGTTCTCTGCTGTTTTGTAGATCCATCCTACCAGTCTCCATGATTCCATCTCAGACCCTGTCTATGAAACCAGATGCAAATTATCTTATCCACATTGTTCCTGAATACAGCCTGGATTTTCAGCCATTGTCACATATGTTGCATTGGAAATTTTGTGCTTTTCCCTGAGTGCTCTGGTACCTTCCCTTGGGACCCCGGGACCCACATTCCTCAGAGAAAGACCCACATGCCCATGACACAGCACAGGCTGAAATGAATATGCACTTCATCTGATGATTCATCCGATTCTCCCTCCAAAGCTGACTGAAAGGTGGAGGTCTCCCTCTGGTAAAGTGACAGTTCACACCATGATAGCTCATTTCTCACCGGGAGGCCCCAAGGGATCTGAATGTACGTTCTTCTGAGGCAGTGGTCTCTGTACAAAACCTCAAATTTCACTCAAACTTTGTAGCACAAGTCAGGGATCACAATTTTGGAATCAAGAACCTATAAAAAATGTCTGTGATGAACTGTCCGTAGCACCAGATGCTGCAAGGAAATTATTGTTGCAAGATATTTCATGTGTCCCAGTCAATGAGCTTGTAACTCAGTCATGGGAGTTCTATGTGTCTGGGAGAGCTTTCTTGACCAACTCTCCATTATCAACTAGACTGAGAATGCTGCATGACCCTCTCAGCCCAGGAACCTTGATAACTGTTCCCTATACAAACAGATGTTGTACCTGAATTTGTGAATGGAATTACTTCATCAAGTGGGTTCTGCCTGGTTTAAACCTCCCCAAGTGCCCAGTTTTGTAATTTGGGATCATCTACTAGGGGTGTGGCTTTTGCAATCCATTCTCTAGTTTTGCTATAATTAAAAGACACACTTCACCCCTGGCTCTGGAAATTTCTGAAAATGACTCCCAAGAGGAAGGTGGCAATGCGTTTATTATAGAATTTGGGCTACATTGGGTTTCAGTGTCATTATTTAAAGTTCCTCTACCTGGAATTGGACTGAAGTTGTCCACCTCCCTCTATCACACATATTATGAAAGCCCATGTCCCTCAGATCTGTAGGAATGCCACAAAATGTATCTATTTATCCCACGTTCCAAGGTAACAGAAATTTATCTGACCCTCATAGATCCAGATCTTCTGAATATGGTTCTATGGAGCCCGAGCCAACATTAGAGAGAGGGTACGTGCTCATCAGGACAACCCATCTCCACTGCAGGTGTCAGGTTGACACAGGGGTGATGCATCATCATCTCCCTCTGGTAAAGTGACAGTTCACACCATGATAGCTCATTTCTCACCTGGAGTCCCCAGGGGATCTGAATGTTTGTTCTTCTGGGGAGGTGCTCTTTGTACCAAGCCTCAAATTTCTCGCTGCCTTGGTAACACAACTCAGGGATCACAATTTTTGGAGTCAGGAACCTGTAAAACATGTCTGTGATGAACTGCCAATAGCAACAGAGGCTGCAAGGAAATTATTGTGACAAGGCTGTCCCATCTCATTTCATGAAGCACTGTTGATAATCTCATCAGTGAGTCATATGTATCTGGGAGGGTTTTCCTGAACAACTCCACCCTCAATTTGGTTGTGAATGCTACCTGAGCCTCTCAGCCCAGGAATCTTTATAAATGGTCCCTATACAAACAGTTGCCATCCATGCATTGGGGAATTACTCCAACAAGTGGGTTCTCACTGGATTAAACCTCCTCAAGTGCTCACCTTTATAATTTGGAATAATCTGCCTGGTGTGTGGCTTTTGCAATCCATTCTTTAGTTTCGCTATACATCTAAAAGACACAAGGCACTCCTGGTTCTGTGAACTTCTGAAAACACCACCTATGAGGAAGGTGGCAATGAGTTTATTGTAGAATTTTGGCTATATTTGGTTTTAGTGTCATTATTTAAGGTTCCTCTACCCAGAACTGGACTGCAGTTGTCCACCTTCCTCTATCACACTCATTATGAAAGCCTGTGTCCTTCTGATATGTAGGAATGTCAGAAAATGTATCTATTTACCTCAAGTCCCTTGGTAACAGAAATTTAGCTGACCCTCCTGGATGCAGATCTTTTGAGAATGGTTCTATGGAGGGCTGGAGGGATGGCTTAGAGGTTAAGGAATTTGCTTGAAAATCTAAAGGACCCAGGTTTGATTCCCCAGGACCCACATTAGCCAGATGTACAAGGGGGCACAAGTGTCTGGAGTTTGTTTTCAGTGGCCTGAGGCCCTGGTGTGCCCATTCTCTCTCTCTCTCTCTCTCTCTCTCTCTCTCTCTGTCAAATAAATAAGTAAAGATAAAATATATTTAAAGAAACAAAGAAAATGGTTCTATGGACACCAAGCCAACATTAGAGAGAGGGTACGTGCTCATTAGGAGAACGTGTCCCCACTGCAGATGTCAGGTTGACATAGGGGTGCTGCATCATCATCTGGGAGACTCTGTCTTCAGTGGAGCTCCTACAGTCCACCATCAGCTCTCACCTTGCCTCAAAATACAAGTGCGCTCCTCTAAGATCCAAGGACTTCTCAACGTGTTTCTATATACAAGTACCCAGGGGTTGATACAGATGCCCAGAGTGTGGCTCATTCCCATATTTCAGCCCCTGATTTTCACAGTGTCATCAATGGCTTTACTCTGCGATTGCTGGGACCTATGTAGGTGAGGTGTGGCTCAGGTGAGCCCCTCCCCCATCTTGACGCCAAAAGTGACCTGATGCTCCAAAATTGGGAACCTCTGAAAATGGCTCCCCTGAAGACACTACCACTCAGTGGGGGTAGGAATCCATTAGAAATAGCGGGCCTCCCTTTGGTGCCATAATACTACAGAGGTGCTGCATCACTGTCTGCTGCCTCTATTTCTGGAGTGGGGCTTCTATATTTGCCCTCAGCACTCAACTTGATTCAATGTCCAAGTTGTGCCTACTAACATCCAAGAGCCTTGCAACATGATGTCTGTAGCCTCAGTCCCTGACTGATGATGTGGAAGTGTGAGAAATGGAGCATTCCCACATTTCATTTCAACCCAGTTAACTCGGTGTCCACAACTGAAGGGTTAATAGCCTTCCCTGAAAACAAGAGGGAACTAAAGAGTTAATAATAACTCTCCCTAAGACCAGCAGGCAATAAAGAAGCCTCAGAAACATGTCACCTTGACAGGCTCCCCTACTCCTGATTGATAAACTACCCTTAGCTCAGAAAACCTTGAGGGAACAGAAACCATCCGGTGGGATATCCTCCCTAGACACTTTTGCTGACAAAAGTTTATTCTCAGTAAAGACACAAATAACTGTAGTTCCTTAACTACTTCCTTGGACTTGCAGCTGGTTCAGTCTGCTTTTCTGAGGATCCTCCTCATAAGCTTGCACCCCAGCCTGGCTCAGTGCTTCAGCCTGCATCCCACGGGAAGGTTGCTGTCCCTCACTGTTTCTCTCAATAAACAGTCTGTCTGTAGAGATCAAGCCCGGTGTTCTCTTTTGCTTTTTCTCTTACACTTTCCTCACAACAACAGAATTAGATTGCAATTACTGGGGCCTATCTAAGGGGTGTGGGCCATAGTTGGCCTGTTGTTCACCCCCAGCCTTAACTCAGAAAGTTATCTGCCCCTCTAATGCCTGGAACATATGAAAAATGGATTCTGTACACACATACTCCGCATCAGTGGGGAGAAAGGATTCCATTACAAATGGGTCCCATGCTAGGTGCCAGGCTCACAAAGGGGTGCTTCATAATGACCTAGGGGCCCTCTATCTGGATTTGGATTCTACAGTCCACCTTCAATACTCACCTTAACTCTGAAAACACCACTTGTTCCTCTCAGGTCAAGGACCCTCACGAAATGGCAGCATGTACTCCAAGTTACTGGATGTGGAAGAAATTGGTGGGGCTTATTCCTATCTTTCACCCTCTGATTGGCACAGGGCCATGTAATAAGGTGACCCAATAACTGGGGATGTCCTATAGTGGGAGTGGCTTGAGCAACTCCTTCCCAATGCTCATCTTGAGTAAGAAAGTGACTGGTTCTTTCAGAACCATTACTTCTGCAAATGACTACTATACAGACTTGCCCATTGTCAGAGGTTGGGGTGGGCTTCAAAATATTTGGTCCCCACCTGGTGTCCCTTGACACAGTGGTCCTGCATCTTTTCTGGGGGACCTTGTATCCACAGAGAGTTCTATCATCTAACCCATGGTTAAGGCCGTGGAACATATAGGAACTTCATAAAATGCTGTTATATCCCTCAAGTCCAAGGGCAATAATAGGGAAATACAGGTAGGAAAATGGGAGGGAATCGTTCCCAAATTTCAGCTCCCCTCCATTGTCGGAAGGCCATGAACAGAGCTATGACTCAATTGTTGGGGTGAATGGTACATGGGTTGGGCACCCCAATCGAGGCTCTTTATCATGGCTCAGAACATACAGAGGACCCCTCGGATCACGAATCTATGAAAGTGTCTACTAAGAAATAAGACACACCCTATATCTGAAGGCAAAGGGTCTCATTGCCAAAATCAGGCTACTTTTTTTTTTTTTAATTTTATAGAGAGGGGTGGGGGGGAGGAGAGAGAGCGAATGAGTGAATTGGTGTGGCAGGGCCTCAACCACTGAAAGCTAACTCCAGAGGCTTGTGCCACCTAGAGGGGGTGTGTGATCTTGAGCTTGCCTCATGTTTGAGGATCTGGCTTAGGTGGGATCTGGAGAGTCAAACATGTGTCCCTAGGCTTCACGGGTGAGAGCTTTAACCGCAAAGCCATCTCTGCAGCCCATTTTGTTTCCAGGCTAACACAGGGATGCTGCATCATTATCTGGGACCATCTATCTGGAGTGGGGCTTCTACATCATTCCATTATCACCACTCATCTTAACATCTAAAGTGCTAGATGACCCACTACACTTCAGTAACCTTCCACAGTGACCTTAAGTCCCCCAAATATTGTGATGCAGAAGAGTGAACAGTGACTCTTTGTGACAAGTCAGCCTACTTTGGCTCAAAGCCAGCAAGAAGTGTGCATGTACCTGGGTTACTTGGAGAACTGTATGTGTAGAATGTTTTCCACCCTCCTCACTCAAGTTTAGCATTTACCCTGTAATCTGCTTGGACATTTCTGTTACAAGAACTTTTGAAAATGACTCCTATGCAGAAACACCTGGAGACCAGTTGGAAAGTGGATCACTACTGCAGTCCTGGTCCATTTTTTCTGCGCTTATCACAGGGGTGATGCAGACACTCGCAGTAATGATACATGCTGGAGAAAGAAAATACCATGTTCTGGAGGAGGGCCCCCAAAAGTCAGGGACCCAGAAGCAAAGAGGCCTTCATGCGAATGTGTGCATGGAACACTGTAACAATCTGATCCCTCAGGAATCATGTAACCCATGTGGAGAGGGCACCTCTGGGAATGTCACTTCTCTGCCTCTAGCTAGTGCCAAAATTAAAGGTTCTGAGATAAGGAGAAGCAGCTTCTTAAGGTTCCCAGATATTAATTCTGTCAACTCTTTGTACAGTATTTATTCTTCCACCCTGAAGGCTATCTTAACTGCCATGCTCTTAAATGACTTGTCTAATGAGAAAAGAGGGCCAGGGCTCCCTAAACGAGTCCTACGATGAGGAAGAACAGGAGGGCTCCTCTCAGGATAATCTCGTCAAGTGAGGTACTGGTTCATGAACTCATAGGTCATGCTAGACAGAAAAGTCAATGTTTTCTACTTTTCTTTCTTTCTGTTTTGGGTAGATCCTAGCCATCAGAATTTACAAAAGCACTTTTTAAAAATTAATTAATTTATTTATTTTGGTTTTTCAAGGTAGGGTCTCACTCTAGTCCAAGCTGACCTGGAATTCACTATATAGGCTCAGGGTGGCCTCGAACTCACAGTGATCCTACTAACCCTGCCTCTCTAGTGCTGGGATTAAAGGCGTGCGCAACCACGCCTGGCACAAAAGTACTTTTCATGCTCATAGAGTTAAGTTTTGATGGTGAAATTATATTTCACTATTATGTACGGAGCTTTGTTTTCTTTTTTTTTTTAGTTTTTTTTTTTAATTCATCAGTTTTGTACTCATCGAATACAGTCAATTTGGTACCCTTATTAGGCTCATCCATTACCTACCCCCTCCCCTTGTCCCCTCCTTGTTGAGGTATATGGGTCATGCATTCTGGAGTCAGTCCACAGATATGGGTAGGATAAATGTCTGCATAGCATGACCCAACATGTGGCTCTGACATTCTTTCCACCCCCTCTTCCGCAAAATTTAACCTGAGCCATGTTGGGTTCATTTTTGGTCTGCTTCAGTAATGAGGTTTTGGGAGCCTCTGGGTCTCTGGATCTCTGATTTGGCCGGAGTTGACTTTTCTCTGTGTCGATCTCCTTCAGCCTTGTGCTGGTACCTGATTCACCAAGAAAACAGCACCCTTGCTTGTTTCGCCAATTGTTCTTTGTTTCAGCCGGGGCCCTTTTGAGGTATGATGGGGTGGCTCTCTCCTTAGGATCTACATCTATCTGAGAAAGAGAAGCAGAGTCTCCAACGGAGAGTAAAGTTAGCACCAGAGAAATGGATAGCTCTTACTTTTTTATACAGAATTTACCTACACCTATTAAATCATCATTAGTTTTTTTTTAATTTTTTATTTTTTCATTAATTAGTTTTGTATTCAGCAAATACAGCCAGTTTGGTACCATTATTAGGCTCATCCGTGACCTTCCCCCTCCCCTAGGCCCCTCCTTGTTGAGGTATATGGGTCATGCATTATGGAGTTAGCCCACAGTTATGGGTAAGATAAATGTCTCTGCATATCCTGACCCAACATGTGGCTCTGACATTCTTTCCGCCCCCTCTTCCGCAACATTTCCCTGAGCCATGTTGGGTTCATTTTTGGTCTGCTTCAGTGATGAGGTGTTGGGGGCCTCTGGGTCTCTGGCTCTCTCATTTGGTAGGGGTTGATTTTTCTCTGTGTTGATCTCCTTCACCCTCTTGCTGGTACCCGTTTCACCAGGAAAACAGCACCCTCGCTTGTTTTGCCAATTTTTCTTAGTTTCAGCCGGGGCCCTTTTGAGGTATGATGGGGTGGCTCTCTCCTTAGGATCTACATTTATCTGAAAAAGAGAAGGAGATTCTCCAACGGAGAGTAAGTTAGCACCAGGACAAATGAGATAACCCTTACTTTTTTTATAGAGATTTTAATAGGTGTAGGCCCTCTTGTAGCCCATGATTGATGGTAGCTTGATAATGGAGAGTGGGCTTATGTTTGGATATGTTTCTGACTTGTTTCCCAGCTCTAGCTATGGGTTCCGTACCACTGAGGGGATCAGTTAGCCAAATCAAGAGCAGTTGGCTCCCCACCATGGCTGTGTGCCACTATTGCACTTGTGTGGGCATCACAACAGGTTATTTGCTGCTAAGTAGGTTAGACCATGAGTTGCTTGGACAGATATTGGTCATTTTCTCCCAGTCACCCATGTAGCACCTTCTGGCACTAGGCGTGGTGAGTGTCTGGGGACTGAATGTCTTCTGGAGTTATGTTTTCTAAAATGAGAAAATATTGCTATGGAATTAAAATCTAAGTCTACCCAGAATATATCTCTTGAATGTTTTATGAAACTATTTTGTTGATATAAGATTTTGTGTCAGCCAGGTGTGGAGGAGCACTCCTTTAATCCTAGCACTTGGGAAGCAGAGGTAGCAGGATCACCTACTGCAAAACAAACAAACAAACAATAAAATGTGTCATCTGGCTCTTCTTTTTCCTTATTTTTCTGAAAACTTTTTACTGGAAACCTGCATACATATGGGCAAACTACCATGATCATAATCCCCTCACACAACACTCCCTTTTAGCCCTTCAGATTCCCCCTCCACTGAACTTTTTCTTCCTTCAAACAAGTCTCTTTACTATTTTTATGTCATCCTTTCCCCCTTCCTATTATGCAGGTCTTGTGTAGGTAGCATCAGCCACTTTGCTTCTGGAAGACTGAATCTTAAGCATTACTGTAGTAGACAGCAACAGGTTCACTGAGATGAACTGCCAGAACAGGCACAGTTGTGGAGAAAGGGATATTTATTGAAGCTTACAGATACAGGGGAAGTTCTATAGTGGTAGAAATGTTGGCTCCCTCTTAAAGGATCTTGAGAGTCGAACATGGGTCCCTGGGCTTCACAGGCAAGAGCCTTAACCACAAAGCCATCTCTGCAGCCCATTTTGTTTCCAGGCTAGCACAGGGGTGCTACATCATTATCTGGGACCATCTACCTGGAGTGAGGCTTCTACATCATTCCATCATCACCACTCACCTTAACACCTAAAGTGCAAGATGACCTGCTAGACTTCAGTAACCTTCCACAGTGACCTTAAGTCCCCCAAATATAATGATGCAGAAGAGTGAACAGGAACTCTGAGACAAGTCAGCCTACTTGGCTCAGGGCCAGCAACAAGTGTGCATTTACCTGGGTTGCTTGGAGTCCTATATGTTTAGAATGTTTTTCACAGTCCTCTCTCAAGTTTAGCATCCCCCTGTAATCTGCCTGGACATTTCTGTTACCAGTACTTCTGAAAATGACTCCTGTGCAGAGACATCTGGAGGCCAATTGGGGAGTGGTTCACTACTACAATCCTGCCCCATTTTTTTTACTGGTCTTATGCCAGGGGTGATGCTGACCTATTTGGTGACCTGTCCCCTGTAGAGTTTTGTATAGCTCCTTTCTCCCAGTAAGGGTGAGGCCTTGCTGTGTTTAATCTGATCATCTTTGATCACTCACACAAGACTATCATGAGAGCTATCTTATGAATATTCCATCATGTAGGGAGAGTGGTGGGTATCAGGGCTCACAGGGTTCATTGGGTCACTAAGGTCTTCAAGAGTCCCCATCCAACTCCACAGGTAAATAACTGACTAGTGAATTTAGAGAGGCAGTATAAAGATGAATAAAGTATAGAGATGACACCTTTATACTCCCACCCCAATGCTATGAAATATGTGAGATAAGTTTTTAATTTTAATTTCAGTAGGATAACTGCCATTTTGAACTGAAAGATAAAAGTATAGACTACGGAGCTGGAGAGATGGCTTAGTGGTTAAGTAGCTTGCCTGCAAAGCCAAAGGACCCAGGTTTGAATCCTCAGGACCCATGTAAGCTAGATACACAAGGTGGCACACGTGCGTGGAGCTTTTTTGCACTGGTTTAATGGCCCTGGCACACCCATTCTTAATCTCTCTCTCTCTCTCTCTCACAAACACACACACACACACACACACACACACACACACACATTTTTGTCTCCCAAATAAATAAAAAAAAGTATAGACTATGAAAAGACACCTTTTGATGCTAGCTGCCAAATGCCCTCTCAGACACCTGGAAACAAGCACAAAAACTCCTAATCATGCCATCCATATGTTTCACCATCTTCACCTGTGAAAGCTCTGTCTTCAGTCAGGTCATGCAGCAGGGCATAAGGAACCTTGCAATCAACTGAACTCGTTTTCTCTATCAAAAAAAAAAAAAAAAACAAGACCCATAAGATGAGGCATGGAGAGAACACATGGTTTAGCTCAAAAAAGCTAAAATACTCCATTTTATGTTTTCTAATTATTAAATTATATTTATTTAGTACAAAACCAAGAGAAAGAAAATGGATACACCCAAGTGGTCTGAAAGCCCATGTGGTGGGCCTGGAAGGAACATGAAAAAGGAGTTAGAGTGGAGAGAAAAGAAAGTACAAAGAGCTACTGCCCCACAATGTGATGGCAGTAGCCTTAGTCTCTGGATGCTAATGTGGAAGTGTGAGAAATGCAGCATTCCCATATTTTTTATATCAACCCAGTTAACTCAGTGTCCACAACAGAATTAGTTTGCAACTACTGGGACCTATCTCAGAGGTGCGGGCTATAGTTGTCCTGTTTTCAGAGCCCAGCCTTAACTCATAAAGTTACCTTTCCCTCTAATGCCCAGAACTTATTAAAATGGTCCCTATACACATACTAGACCCAAAACTCCATGTTCCTAGATATGGAAGGAAGGGTGGTATTTATTCCTATACTTCTGGCTCTGATTGATGATACATGAGGCATTGATGAAGGTGGGATATTGCCCTAGGGCAGTAATGAGAAGTACAGCTGAACATAGTGCATAAACTGTGTCATTTATCCAATCATCTGTAAGAACTTCCTGAGAGATAAGGGTGTGTTCATCCTAGAATCTCAGGCAAGCAGTCCTTCCGCTCAACTGGGAGAAACAGAATCTACTAATGAAAGGATATTTTATTTGGTTATGTCCAGTGTAATGTGGCTATGAAATTGTAATCCTCACAACTCAAGGCTACCCTGACCGTCATTACAAGTCTGTCCAGAGCACTTCGTAATGTCTCTCAGGTGACAGGAAGGAGGGCAAAGAGGAAGCTACACTATCTCAAAGTACGACTGCATTTAAGTATTTACATGTAACCACTGTAATTAGAGGATCCTACTGAGACCACGTGAGAGACATGTTGGGACTCCTGCATCTGATGAGTAGGCAGCACAGACCTCCACCTATCCACATGCCTCCAGCCCTATAATGATAGGGCAAATGGTCCCCTTGCTCGGCTGAGGGATTGATTTAGGTCCTACTGGAGAGCCTGTAACCTGGGTCAAGTCTATAAAATTCCACTTCTGACATGGCCTTCATCAACTGCAACTAGGTGATAGGTGTTTCCGGGCATTAATTTTGATGACACCATCAAGGAAGTAAAAACACATTGTGGGAATAAATGTTGGGGGAGCAGGAAAGGGCTGCTTGTGTTGATGTGGGAATTTGGAAAAAAGGACATGCATGTTTATATATAGTGGACATGGCTACTCAAGTGCCAGTTGGTAGAGGAGCTTGCTGTTTTCTAGATAGAGCTGGGCTGTGGGAAGAGCAGGATAGGTTGTGAGTGATTACATACAAGTTGAGAGAGGAACTCTGAGGCACTTTGCGACTTAAAACAATATGGGAGCTATGGGAGAACTAAGGCAGTGTTGTGAGTGCTGAGAATTTTGGAGTAGCTTTGAATCCTGACATACATTTTGGCAAGGCTGCTGGAAAAGGAAGGAAGTCCAAAGCTTAAGAAACAACACCTCATCAATCAAGTCCCTTCCCTCTTCCCCATGTACAAAATCAGCCAGGAGAATTAGATTGCATATGGAAACCTCTTAGAGAATACAATTTTATGGACGAACATCCTATCTGGTGTTTCCTGAGCACTAAACCTGATGCTCTTGCTGACATGATGCCAACAAATTTCCATCCTCACGTGTCCCATGGTGCTGGCCTTCTCTGTAATATGACCATATTTTTAAAAAGGTGACTGTCTCTGATGTTCCCAAACTTATCAGTGATTAACATTCAAGCGTGTGACCTCAATTTAGAAAATTAGGCTTGGTGATAAAAGTTTTGTAATCGAATAATCTGGGAAGGTAAGACAGGAGGATCACCAGGAATTCTAGGGCAGCTTGTTCTACACATTATGGTCCAGGCCATCCAGTAGTATTTACCATGATACTAGCTCAAAGAAAATGTGCCTACTGAACTGTATATTTGCAGAGGAACAAATAAGTAAAACAGAAGAAAAATACGGCTCAGGTCATGAGGTTCTAAGAGTACTGAATGATCTTTAGTTCAGCCAGCATGCAGTAAGGTTCATAAGGTTATGACCTTCATGTGGCCTCACTGACGCCAGCCCTTCTCTTGCGATAAGCTGTGGTCTGGGAGTGATATTGAAATAGCTATTACTCTCTTGATGGATCAGAACCTGTAATTAAGAGAAGTATTCTTGCAGAATGTTTGGACCATGAACTTTTCATCATGAGGGGGTGAGGGGCTCATGAGACCACACCCCTCATCATGGATATTTAAGCAGTTAACCTGCCCCATGGGTAAGAGGCTGGAGGTCCTTCCCATCCCAGATCTTTAGACAGTTAATAATTGCTAAAGGGAAGAAGCTAATGATGCTGTGCCTCTCCCTTGAGTATGTAAGAAGGAAGCAGAGAGACATTTTTGTCTTCAGGCACATATAAATTGCCCATCCTACTGTATGAAATCCTTCATTCATAGTCCTGTATATATTACTCAGTAAATTATTTGGTCCACCAAGCTAGACTTGTGTGGAATCTTTTCTTCGATACATACATACATACATATATATATATATATATATATATATATATATATATATATATATTGTTGGCACATCATCTGGGTTCAGTAGATATTTGTCCATATTGCCTAAGAAAATACTCACAAAAATAATCACATTCCTGTGCTTGGTTATGCACAACTCCTCCACTGCAACAGCTTGGATTTTCCTGGTACTCTCTACTCAACATCTCCATTTCCTATACCATTACTCTCTTATCATAGTATATTTCTTCCCTCACTTCTTATGTTCAGAGTAACTTCCCATATCCTTCTGACTACCTTCTCATCACAACCTTCTACAGCATGTCTACAGTACTTCAGCCAGGGAATGTCTATCTTTGGTCATTTCAGGTTGTTGTGTGCATGAGGATAATGAACCTATCCGGTTTACGTTTGATCTGCCCATAGACAAAATTTCTACCAGATATGATATTCCGGTCTCTGATGAGTGTGAAATATTCCACTCAAACCAACACATACTCATAAACCTCTGCCACAGACATTATCAAACCCAATAGTCTTGGCATATAAACGAATTATTGTCTAGAGACACTTGATGCCACTCATGGTAGAAAAGTAAAATATGTAGGGATATGTACATGTTGGGTATCAAAATTGTATTTAAATATTGTTTTACCTAAGAAACGCAGGGCATACAGTCACCAAAAACACACCCTGAAAATATATCTCCTATCCAACAGATGTTTCTAGCACTCTAGTGTGAAAACCAGGGGGAAAAAAAAGCACCATGGTTTGGCAGAGAAGAGGGCCAGGCAGAAAGACTTTCTAACTGATTAGTATAATTAATGATGCCACACAAAGTACTGAGGATGACAAAATAAAATAAAATAAAATAAAATAAAATAAAATAAAATAAAATAAAAACAAAAAAGATAACATTATATCCTTATACTCCAGTAGCACTTGAAGCCATACAGTCCTGCCCACATTTCTTACCATGCCACTCACAGCCTGGCTTTGTTGCTCCACAGTCTGACTCAGCCTTATTAAGGATCGTATTTCCCCTCCTTACTCCTAACTCAGCTCTCAACCTTATACTACTATTGTATTCATGGTCACCCCTACCACATATAAACCACTTACACATCAAAGAGCACAGCATCGCCATGGTCCTGAAGTACATCCATCCCACATTATGTCAATAAATAAAGATCAGCCTCAACATCATATATCACTCATTTGCCCAGTTGTGGCACTGTTATAGAAACTGAGCTATGTATTAATTTACCTAACAATGGGCCCACTTAAAGCAGAGGCTAAAAGAAAGTAGACTAAGTCTTGGGTGCTTTTAACCAATCGTGAACCCACTGCTTCTGTTGATGCCTCTGTCTCTGCCTCTCACGTTCCTGTGGCTGCTGCTTCTGCTGACAGGCACTCATTGTTTTTATCAAACAGCAAAACACGCAAGATGTGAGGAATCACATTATGTGATCAAAGGACAAGGCCACACTTGAAGGAAGGACAAGGAACTTTGACTCCAAAAATTTGTTAAACATTTGTTCAAATGAAGAGATTTAAAGGCAGGAATAGCAAACTTTACTGACCCAGAACACACACACACACACACACACACACACACACACACACACACAAACACACACACACGGTTCCGGGTCATGAGTTGAATGAGGTTGCCGAGGAAGTAGGGCAAACACCATGGTTTACATTATCATCAACATCTCTTAACCATCCTTTTCAATCTTAGTCATCCTTATTGCTCAAGGCAAAGGCAATCTAAGGCATAGAAAATCTGGTTACATTGTTCTCAGCAGGATGATTCATGGTTGTATGATTAACATTAGGGCAAGTAATAAGAGAGGAATATTGCAAAAAAATGCATCCCATAGAAATATTCTTAGCAAAGTTATTTTTGAGGTCTGTAAGAAATATTCCCATAGTTCTTTCCCATAGTTAATTCTCATATTTCATTACCGCACATACTTTCTCTTCAACTACCACATTAGCACCCACAGCCCACCCACCAAATACTATCTCAGCACTCAGAGTCTAGCCCTGTTGCTGGTACTACTTCCTTCCCATTCTAAAACTTAAGCTCATATTGCTTCTCCATAAAGGGGTATCCAAAGCTTCCATCCCATCTCCCATTTCATCATGCAGAGCCTGCCCCATGTCGAAATCCTAACATGCAAGGGCACTAAATTTTCCCCATGGCCTTCTTCATCCCCTCATATGGCTATGGGGGCCATTTATTTTGGTTCTTGAGGCCTGGCCAAGAAGCTAGAAATTAGTGGAATATGCTCCCTATGGCCTAAGGCACAGGTCACTTGAATATGCGTTAGTCTTACCATATGGAAACCCAGTGCATGAGAAAGATCTGGAAAGTTTTGGGGCTGTGACAATGAGCTTTTACTTTCACAGACCATACCTATAGAGGCTAGGATACCTAGTGTGGGCAGCTGGACTTCTAGAATACAGATGTTCCCTGTTGAATTTCCAAGTAAAACTCTACTTTCCAGAAAATTTCATTGTTTGGTAGACCAAAGGGGATTGTCCTCCAGTCACCATTTCTTCATCACAGGGGCCATTCTCTTGACCAATACAGCATGTTTGTTGAGACCTGATTTTTAGACTAGTCGCCCTCACTTTTGTGTGGTTCTTTCCCCTGGTGGTCATATTCTTTGTTGTCTGTCTTTACTTAGAGAATTTTCAATCACCTGGACAATTTCTTACATGTTCTGCTCTATTAATCTTCCATCAAGGAGGAGAGGAGGCTCCTGGGTCTCACAGAGCTTATGGTGTCACTGATGCCCTCAAGAGAACTTCCCTTCCCAAGGTAAATACTGGGCTGGACCTAGATTCTTTAGCAGTGTAGCAGCCTGTGATCCCCAGACTTTGACACCTGACAGACATTATGCCATGCTCAGAAAAGGCTTGTTGCTGGAGTCAGGTGAGCCTTGTTCTGGGAGGATTGAAAGCCATGCACACCAGACACATTCATACTTGAGTTCTCCTCTGAGCCTTGAAATAAAATTCCATGAATAAATCTCAGTACGACCTCCCTCTGAGTGGACCCATGGAATTATCTGGGTGTGCAGGAATCTCTCCAACAGGGAAGCTCCTAGAATGTGAGCCGAGGACCAGCTCCTTCCCACCATGTCAGCAGGTTTTCAATTCAAACAACTACCTCCGTTCAGTATACAGACACATTCTAAGACATGCCAGCCCACAAATGGCTATATTTTACTGAAGACACCTCAAATGTAATGTTCTCTTCAGAGTTGCCTATGGGGCTGGAGAGATGGCTTAGTGGTAAAGGCACTTGCCTGTGAAGCCTAAGGACCCAGATTCTATTCTCCAGTAGCGACATAAGCACAAGGTTGCACATGCATCTGGGATTTGTTTGCAGTGGCTAGAGGCCATGGCATGCCCATGTGCTTACTCTCTCTCTCTCTCTCTTTCTCTCTCTCTCTTTCTCTTTCTCTCTCTCTCTCTCTCTCTCTCTCTCTCTCTCTCGTCTGCCTGTTTCCTATAAATAAATAAATAATAAATAAATAAATAAATAAATAAATAAAATATTGTTTTAAAAGTTGGCTGCATATCCACCAGCCAAGCAGAAGATCACCTTGACAGGGCTTCATGGAATAACTCTCCCTGATCCTCATCCTTACCTCCCAGGAAACTCTTGTAGACCGTTGGATAAATTTCATAGATTATGCAATGTGTTCAGTCATCTCTGTCCTTCTGCTCCAATATTACATCCCTTGAGCCATGCCCAAGAAGAAATGACCAAAACATCTCTTTCTTCTTTTAGTCCTAACTTAGTCATAGCTCATAAATGCCAGCTGTATGACCCACAGTCCTTCATTACAATCAACTCTCATATAGTAGTCAGAATTGTAATTTCCCCAAGCCTAGACTCAGTAAAGAGACATGTGCATGCTGTCCCATACAAGCATACCTCCTCATTGTCCTACATATCAAGGAATAACCAGCAAGTTCTTCACATCATCATATACTTCTACAGATAGGTGAGAGGCTGCTTGTACAAGTGCCCCACTTGTACCACAGGCCCTTGCAAAGAGCAGATGTTCAAAGGAGATTCATGGATTTGGGCAGAGACTCCATTTATTGTACTGTAGTTTTCACTTTATTAAGTTAACTAAATCCCTCAGTACATTTTAATTAATGTTTCAGAATGGGACCATTAATAAATAAGGGATTAAAATAATTTCATCCATTTATTTTCTAAATATATTTTATTTTTACTTATTTCAAAGGTAGAGAGAGAAAATGGGCAGCTCAGGACCTCTAGCCACATTATGCACCATGTGGGTAACAGGGAACCAAAACTGGGTCCTTAGGCTTTACAAATGCTTTAATCAATAAACCATCTCTCCAGCCCCATTATCTACTCATTGTAATGTCAAGTTCCTTCCCATTACCTGTGGAGATTTGTTCAGGTGCCCCCCCCCCTCCATAACCTTAGGTGTTCTGAATGCTAGGTTCCCAGCTGATGGAGATTTGGGCATTAACGCCTCTTGGAGGCAGTGCATTGTTAGGGGCTGGCTAATGGGTATTATAGCCAATTTCCCCTTGCCAGTGTTTGGCACGCTACCCTGTTGCTGTTGTCTACCTTATGTTGGCAAGGGGGTGGTGTCCACCCTCTGCTCATGTCGTCGTTTGCCCCTGCCATCATACAGCTTCTCCTCTAGTCTGTAAAGGAAAAAGAAACCTGTTTCCACAAGCTGCTCTTGTTCGGACGATTTCTGCCAGCAATGCGAACCTGACTGCAACAACAAAGATGGTACCAAGAGTGGCGTTGCTGCTAGACACCTGCCTGTGTGGCTTTGGCCTTTTGGAGCTGATTTTCAAAAGGAATGTTGGAAGATTTGAAACCTTGGGTGAACAGTCATCTGCAGTGACTGCAATTACAGCTTGATGGACCACTGTGGTCAGAGTTATAAGATCTGAATGTAGTAACAACTAAGGACTGTGAGGTTTGGCTTATGAGGGTGATAAAGAGCTTTGCTTGGACTTGGTTTGAAGCAGTTTGTTTGAGAAGCTTGTGTTATGCCTCTGCCCTGAGAATTTGTGCAGGGTTGCATTTCGTAGAAATGGACTGCTGTAAGCAGAGGGATATGGCATAGAATAAAGATATATCTTTGGGTCCAAACTGCTGAATGGACATTCAGCTGCAATTGTGAGATTACTACCGTTGAGATTGGGCCACCTGACCTGCACTGGGACAGTAGGAAGAATGTAGCCTATTGTGAAGGTGCCTGAGTGCTCCAGGAGTGTCCTGTTTGTCAAAGTCTGCTTAATTCTCCCCTGGATTAACAAATTGGCACCCTACCTGGTATTGTGGAGTATATGAAATGTGGGGAAGACAGGGTCATTGAGTTTGCAACACGCTCTTGTGTTTTGGAAAGGGCCATGGGGATTGTGAAGCAGGTTTGCTGGATGCATCCATGGAGATCCAATGGAGCCGTGAGGATAAACCGTGGGCTGCAGCGGAGACCCATTGGAGATGCCAGGACGACAAGATGGCTGCCAAGGAGAGCTGCTGGCTCTGGATAAAGATTTCCATGACTGTGAGTAGCCTAGCTGGAGGGACAGAATTAGAACTCCAGAGACTTGTTGATGGTTAGAATTATCAGACATGGACATTTGTCACTGGCTACAGTTGCTAGACTTGGAGCTACAGAGTTTGATGTTTGCCCTGTTTAAATCTGTATTGGTTGAATATTTCCTTGCTATACCCGATGTCATCTTTTGCAGGGCAAATGTTTATTCTGTGCCATTATTGCTTTTTTTTTTGAGGCTTTTTTGGTATTATTGCTCAGTTAAAAGATCTTGGACTATGGGAATGGTTGAACAGCATTAGCATTGGTAAAAACTATGGGGACTTTAAAGGGACTGAATGCATTGCATTTTACATCATGGATGACTATCAGTTTATGGGAGCCAGGGACAGAATGTGGTTGTTTGATTCAGTTGTCCCCATAAACTTAGGTGCTCACAGTGCTAGGTTCCCAGCTGATGGTAATTTGGGAATTAACACTTCTTGGAGGCAGTGTATTGTTGGGGATGGGCTTATGGGTATTATAGCCAGTTTCCCCTTGCCAGTGTTTTGCTCACTCCCCTCTGGCTGTTGTCCACATTATGTTGGCCAGTGGGTGATTTCCACCTTTTGCTCATGCCATCGTTTCCCCCTACATCATGGAGCTTCCCCTCAAGTCTGTAAGAAAAAAATAAACCCTTTTTCCCACAAGCTGCTCTTGGCCAGGTGATTTCTGCCAGCAATGTAAACCTGACTGAGACATTACAAAAGAAACTATAATCCTGATACCAGAGTATCCTGTGTCAAATCACAGTAACATTACAGGTGCACAATTTGTTTGACAATACTGCAATACTTTCTCTTAAAATTGATAAGCAACAATAAATACAAGAAGTTCTATAATGGTATAAGAAGTTGGCTCCCTCTTAAAGGACCAGGCAGAGAGCTAAAAAGCCAAAAGCCAAAAGAAAAACCATAGAGAACACTTCAGGAACTCCAGGAGGAACCCAGGCACTTTAGATTGCAATGTCAAATCCACCACCACACCTTAGGGCTGGACTGTACAGTGACACCTCCTCCACCCAGGTGGCTGGAAATCCCAAGAAGTTTTAATAAACTCTTGAATCTAATGAAGGTATTTATTCGAACTTTCAAACTAATACAACCCACACCTGGTCCCCAATAGGTCTGAAACTACCTCACATTGTAAATTGCACTCAGTCCAATTTCAAAGGTCCCCATAGCCTTTACCAACTTAAGATAGTTCAAAAGTCCCAAGTCTTATTTGAGATTTAAGATTTTTTTCTTAGCTGTGAGTCCTGTGAAATCAAACAATTTATATAATTTTGACATATAAAGGCACAAAGTAAACATTTTCAACTGGTATAAGGCATAACAGAGAGACCAGAGCAATGCAAACTCAACATCCATCAAAGACACATCAACTTCTGTAGTTCAAGAATAACCAGTGACCGACAGTCTTTGGATTTTCCAAATCTGCCCCTCAAGATGGGTTGTGTAGACAGAGGAAACTTCCATCCTTAGCTTACCACCTCCATGATAGCCCTTGTGTAGTCCTGGTATACCCAAAATGTCTTTTTCCGTCTCCAGGCAAACCATGGTCCATCTTCCGATGGTTTTACCAGCCTATCAGGGTCATCATGCCCTGTCTCATTCTGCATCTTAGCAGAGCTTCTGCAATCATGTCCACTTCATGACCACTGGTTGTATTTTTCATATTTCCAAAACTAATACCAGGTATGTAGGCCACAGCTGTGTTCTTAATTCAGAGAGAAAATAAATCATAAACTTGAAGAGTAGGTTCTTTCTCCAGTCAACTCTTTCCAAAAGAGTTTGTATGTCTGTCATGGACATTCACCTTACTGTTTTAATGTAAAGCAGTTGGGCCATCTTCCTTAAGGTTGTTAAAGTGATGACAATACCAGCTTCAGTAATCTAAAACCAGTATCAGTGTCTGTAATTTTAACTTGTTTGAGGTTTTATGACTTACAATCTTAAATCTCTCAGTCCAATATCTTTTGCCAAGCTCATCAGTCCATTACAAATTTAACCTTGATCAAACTCTCTGGGCCTCAGCAGCAAAACACAGCGAGCCCTTATGTCAGTAGCCCAGTTCCAAAAATGTCCTCTGTAGTCTTTTCTTGCTCTTAGAAATTTCATAAGCCAGGCATCTAAGTTCAGGGCAGGAGTATAATGTGCTATGGTAGACGTGACCTAAGCACTCATATCCTCAACTCTCAAATACACCAATTACTACATGGGCAGAATGTCAGACTAGTGGTATGGATATTTTTTTCATAAACTTCAAAAATTTCAATGTATTGGTTTCACTTAGGACCCTTGGTTCCCACTTGAACTCAAAATGAGCAGGTTGAATATGAGACAGCTGGTGGTACTTTTGGTACTCTTCCTGCACTAAATCTTTAGTGATATTTAATAATTAGCTTTTAGACATGTCCACATATGAAACAATAAGTGTCAGAAAATATCTGTCGTTTACTCAACACCCTCCAGACCAGGGTCTCATTACCACTCCTTCCCATTTTTAAGATTATGACTAGGGCCGTCACCATGAGATCTGTCTTAGGCATATAGAGGATGTCACTCAGCATCCCATCTTATGTGAGACTGATGGCAGGGACAAGAATGTAGGAGTGGACACAAGAGTCTGTTTCTATCACCTGTATGCCAAAGAGGATCTGATTGTACTTACACACTGTGTGAAAAATCACAGAGTAGTACTCCTGTAAGTTTGTCATGACCCTGTGCAGCATTTCTTTCTTAGTGGTCAACTTCTTTATTCTATGCTGGAGGAGCAGGAACTTCACTAACTCATTTATTTTCACATCTGTCTGACTTTTAGGACAGGGAGTAACATATGGAAGGGCCTGTGAGTTGTTTGTTTGCCCCTGAATTTCATTGTGGAAGGTCAGGTTAGATTGGCTGCATGAAGTCGGGATCATAGAACGGGAAGTGGAACAACCACATTGGGAAGAACCTGATGTCCCAGCATCAGCGCATTCCTCCTCTGATGTGGTAGAACTTCAAACATACACAGGGGAGGATGAGCAGGAGGAAGAGGAGGATGCAAAGGAGCAGGTAGAAGAAGGTGAGAAATCATCCTCCTCCATGGCCTCCTGCACATGCTGAAGAAGACCTTCAGGCCCAAAGTCTTAATCAAGATCCCCTGGGTGTGGAGGGCTTATCCTCCTTAGGTGATGGTATGTTGGCTCTCATCTTAGAAACCAGGCAGGAGCCAGGTGAGGCTGATTTAAGACCTATTAAAGATCAAAATTTGAGTAGATGAAGACATCCCCTTTGTGAGAGATCTCACCAAGGACCTTCACAAACATGATCTGTAAAACCAGAGAGATACAGCATTCCTCTTGGGCCTGATCCTAGCGAGCCTGGGGGCAGAAATAACAATTCTCTATGGGATGAATCTGGCTCCCAGATAATGAGGATATCACATAGTGTGTAGGGTATGCGGGATGGGGGCTTATCTTTTAGGAAGAGACATTTTGCACATCTTCACATTGTACACATAACAATTTCAGCTGACCTATTATAGACATGTTAATCTGTGGGTATCCAGGTTCCTTCAGCACCAATCTCGCAACAAGGCACACAGAGTTTTGACTGATAGACCAGCGCTGGGTATTCACTATTGACAGGAATGAATTGCTGGATTTGGGGGAATGTCTACACTCTAGGGTGTAAGATCCCCAATGAGGTCACTCTTAGCCCTCAAGGTTCCTGTGGCAGGGTCAAGTCTCCCTCTTTTCTATGGCCCAAGTCAGAATCTTTGAGCATGTGTCCACCTTCTATGATATAGCAAGAGACAGTGAGGGAACATTACCTCTGCCTTGCACTTGGTAAAGGGAGATGGATACAGGTGGCAACATTCAATGTGCTCCATGTGAATGGAATCTTGCAAAATCACCCTGATAAATAGCAAGGTCCAGAAGATTCCTTGATATGACATGAGGCCACCATCCATACTGCAAAGCTAGATTTCTGTGAAACCCAGGGAAGTATAAGTGAGGGGAGGGAATCCATCTTCATAGGCTTTCTATATCTGACAGAAGGAACAGGGAGGGCCTGAGATTCCCCTATGTGGGTCATGAGACTCCCTCCATACTCACCTTGTGTACTGACAGACCTGGGAACCTTACTTTCATGATCTTAGTCAAGGTTCCTCCTTTCAAGGACCTCTAGCTCCTAAGTCCTACATAAAAGACAGATGGTTTAGACTCACAGCTATACCTAGGGGTTTGGGTGTCCAAGGTGGTCTAGCCCAGATTCTTGTGTGGCCCCTTGTCTTTTATCTAGACTTGGGTTACCTTCAGTCATCCTTTGATGACATTACCTTTTATCCTTCAAGGTCCTGAACACCTGGATCTCCTAACTGGTGTCATTCACTCATGTCTCTTTCCTCACCCCTGAGACTAACATCATGCAGCTTCAGAGAACATGTGCCACTTATTTTCATCTCTGTATCAGGTCTAGAACTGAGTCATTGACTTGAGATCATCTCTCTAGAAATGGGTGCTGATGTTTATTAGTCTGAATCCTCTTTGAGATATCCCCCTGTACCCAACAAGTCATTTCCCTCTTTTCATCTGATGTCATCTCAAGGACTAAGGGCCTTAAAACTCTGACAAATCCCAATCCCAGTTAGCTTTTGAAATGTGAGCAAGCTATATGTATCCATGCTCTCTGTTACATCCTGGCTTGAGAAACATGGCATCCTCGTTTAGGGATGTGGGCTTTCTTCACATTTACTCTTCTTCATGATTCCTGACCTTGATTGATTGCAGATTCTGCTCACCTATCTCTGTTAACCATTTCCAGTTCCCTCCGTTGTTTTGATAACTCCCTGTACTCCACAGTCTCATCTTCCTGAGAGAGGAGAGAGAGAGAGAATAGGATGCAAAATACCATAAAAACCTTTGGTGGGCTTTCTCAAAGCTGGAAGGATTAGCGATCCTCTTTTTTCTCAACATGCATTACTGCGGTTCCCTCTACCTGGAATGGAGCCTTTCCAGTCAAATCTTGGGTCTCATCTTCCGTATGAAATATTAGTACCCTATGAGCTCCAAGAGCCTCACAGCTTTGCAGCTGATTTAGTTTGGATTGTCCTAACAGAGTGGGTTCCCCAAATGCCTTTAGCACATTTCTAGGCTCACAAAGAGACTAGACTTTCTCTCCTATGAGAATCTACAAAATGACTCCTGTGGACAGAATTCCTGGAAACAGAGAGGTCCATTATATCATTAGAACAATTGACAACCTGTTAAAATGCATCACTGACCAGTGGCCAGCACCCATATTACTTTGGGACCAATCACAGGGAGGGTAGTTTTTTTTTCAGCCTACTCTCATGCCTAGCTTTCAACCTCAAAGCCACAAGGCCTGTTCCCTGTTGTCAAAACCTCTGAGCATGGCTCAAACACAGAGTTCCCAGATATAGATCATGCAAGGGACTCATTAAAAATTGGGAACCCTTTCATGTCTTGTTAACTGCAGCAGTTCTGGTGAATTATTTGGGAATCCTCCATCTGACATAGGTCTTCTGCAATCAGTTCTTAGCTCTCATCTTGACTCAGAAGATCCATAAAACACTGAAAAGTTCTCCTATGCAGACACACCCAGAGCACAAACAGGAAAATTTCTCATTATAGGAGACAAAGGGGAAGAGCACTGATGCCAGGCCGACAGAAGGGGGCTGTATCATTATCTGGGGACACTCTATCTGTTTTGCTGCTTCTGCAGTCCATAGTCAGCTCTGGACTCTGAAAGCACATTTGTGGTCCACTAAAGCCAGGAAATACACACAATGGCACCACATCCCCAAGTTCCTGGATTCTGATGCAAGAGTAGGGAATGGCATAACACAGATAAGTCCAGGATTGTCATAGGCCTATGTGGGATTTGAGGGGTGGACTCATTCCCAGCCTCCAACTCAGAGTTGAACTGGTCCTCTTAGATAAAATAAAAACTTATGAATACATTTCTGAGGAGATAGAGCCAAAGTTGTAGAGGGTCCGGGGACTCATTAGAATTGGGTCCCACTTTAGGAACCAGGCTTACACAGGGATGCTGCATCATTATCTGTGACCCTTTCTCAGGAGTGGGGCTTCTACTGTTCACCTAAGCACTCAGCTTGACTCTAAATGAAGGATAGGTTCCTCTAAGATCAAGGAACTTCTCAAAATGGCACCACATACTCTAAGTCCTGGATGGTGTTACATAAGAGTAGGGTTCATTCCCACAAGTCAACCCATGATAGGCACAGGCACATCAACAAGGTTATAAGTCAAACATTGGTGACTTTATCAGATGTGGCTTGAGCAAGATATTACTGCTTCCCACCTGATTCAGAAAGTGAGTTGGTCCTTTCAATCCTTTATGACTAAAAATGGCTCCAACATAGACAGAGCAACAGACTAAAATCAGTTAAAGACAGGAACATTTATTATTTTGGCTTACAGTTCTTGAGGGGAAGCTTCATAATGGCATGGTAAAGACAGTAGAGCTGGGCATCACCTCCTTGACATCAGGTGGACAACAGAAACAGGAGAGTGAGCCTGACTCTGGCAAGGGGAGTTGCCTATAAAACCTCAAAGCTTGCCTGAACAACATACCTCCATGAGCAAGTTGGCTCCACTTTCCTAATTGCCAGCAGATAGGGGCCAAGGATTCAAAACACGTGAGTTTATAGGGAGCATTTGACTCAAATTACGACATTCTCCTTACAGCATATAAGCCCAAACTTCCTGATCCTGAGCAGCCCTGCTTCTGTGACACCCATCCCCCATGAACTACCATTTTATCCCCCCCATTTGCTTTTTTTGTTTTTATGAGATACGGTCTCGCTCTAGCACAGGCTGACCTGGAATTCACTATGTAGTCTCAGGGTGGCCTCAAACTCACAGTGATCCTCCTACCTCTGCCTTCCAAGTGCTTGGATTAAAGGCATGTGCCACCACACCTGGCATTACACCTTTTCTTTGGCAGAGGGGATGAGGAGATAATACCCTGTTATAGCCAGCTTCATGTTGCAGGCATGACCTTCCAAACCAGTCACAATTCTTGGGAGGAACAGGATTTATTGAAGCTTACAGATCTTGGGAAGTTCCAGAATGGCAGACGAAGCTGTCCCTCTTTCACAGATCCACACAGAGAGAAATACCACCACCACTACCACAAGCAAGCACATAGTAAGAACCCCAGGCAGAACTCAAGTTCTCTGAGTACCTTAGAATGGAATTCAGATCCACCCCAGTAACACCTTAGGGCTAGACCCTAGGATCCACCCACAGTTACACTTCCTCCAACCAGGTAGGTTGCAAGCTTTAAGAAACTCCTGACTCTATTAGGGGACATCCATTCAAACTTTCACACACCCTAAAACCTATCCCAGGGCAGTGAGATTTTAGTCATGGAGGCCCATTAAGACCCCCAAATAATAATATAGGTTATTCCCAATGCTCTTTGTTGCCCACCAGAACTAGGTGATTAAATCCTATTTCTGAAGACAATGCATTGGCTTACTATAGACTAAAAAAAATCACACTGGAGCTGAGTTGGAAGCATTTCACCTTCCACTGTCATATTCCTGGAAACTGTAATTCATGCTAAAGGGAGAGAAAAGTCATCAACATTTCTACTCAGCATTGGAACATGTGAGTTATACAACAGGTCTGTCATACAAATATACCCACATGTGAAATAGTGGAAGGCCTGTTATGGGGGTTACCAATTCCTGACTTATTTGATTTGAAGCCTGCTTTATGGGAAGAAATTCATGCCTGGTACTAAAAACTTAGTCAAAATCCTATGGCTGGGATAGTCATGGGCCTAGTGGGGAAATTAATACTCAATGGAAATGTTGTACCCATAAAACTGCCTTCCAAATATTTATGTTTTTACTCATAGATTATTCATGTTCTCAGTCTTGGTTAGAGAAGGTTCTTTCTGCAGATGGTGCTGACTATAGGGAAAAATTAGAACTTGTCAAAGGGCTGACAATAAGTGACAGATGAGTGTACACTGCTAAATGAGACATTTTCAACACACCTTCAAGATTATATGAACATAGTGAAAAATGTAGCAGAAAGAATGTAAGGGTCAAAGACTATTATAGAAACCTATGGAACTAGTCATCTAGAGATTAAATGGCCATGGTATTTATTACCTAACACTAGAGCTGTCATTGCCTGAACAAGACCCATATAATATTGGTTCTTTTAATATATTAACATGGATGTTGGAGGATGGAAAAAATAAATGACATTATAATAGAATAGGGGTGCTAGAGAGATTGATCAATACCTAAAAGCACTTATTTACAAAGCCTGGCAGCCTGGGTTTGACTCCCCAGTACCTACATAATGCCAGATGCACAAAGTAACACATGCATCTGGAGCTAATTTGCAGTGGAAAGAAGCTCTAGTTTTCTCATTCTTTCTCTCTCTTTTTCTGTCTCTTTCTCTCTAGCTCACAAATAAATATATTTTTAATGAAATAAAAGAATAGGGACAATTTGTGAAGAAGGCATTCAGTGTAAGGATAGGTGAAGGCAAAAAAGAAAGTAATGGAAGGGGATTATGATAAAACTATATATGTACATTGTTGTAGTATGAATATATGGCCCCATAGGCTCAAGCTTGAATTTTGAGTCTCCAGTGGGTCGAGCACTACTAGGGAAGTATTGTCAGTTAGGGTGGATTTTTGATTGCAGCCACAAGATCTGTTTTGGGGTAGATCTGAAGTCAAGCCCCAAGGTGTGAGAGAACAGTGTGAGCTCTGGCTGCTTGTGTTTGTGTGTTGTTGGCTATTTAATGATGTCTCATTGCATGGATTGATGAATGGGAATCAACTTCTCCTGTCAGTGAAAGAACTTCCCCTGAATGCTGTAAGCCTGAAATAAACTCCTTTTCTTCCCATAAGCTATATTGGGTTGGGTATTTCACTCAATAATGTGGAAATTACTACAAAAGTATTTCTGGTAGCAGAGGAGTGGGTGTAGTAGACAGCATCATGTTGCTGAGATGAACTTCCAAAGCAGGCACCGTTTTGAAAGAGGGGATATTTATTGAAGCTTATAGATCCAGGGGAAATTCCATAATGGCAGAAGTTGGCCCCCTCTTAAAGGACCAAGCAGAAGAAAGAAGCCCCAAGTCAAAAAACCCAAAAGCCACACCACAAGCAAGTGCTCTTAGGAATTACCGTCGGGACTCAAGACAGTTTACTTATCTTTAGACTGGAATTCAAAATCATCCACCACACTTTAGGGTTGGATCCTAAGATCCAGCCAGTGACACCTCCTCCATCCAGGTGGCTGGAAGTCCAAGAAGTTTTAATAAAGTCAGGTATCTATTGGGGAGGGGGGTCATTTATTCAAGCTACCACAGTTTGGTTGTTGTTATGGTGCTGAATTTAAGAAGGTTGATGTTTTTTGTTCACTTTTTTGTTTATTCATTTGAGAGCAACAAACAGAGAGAGAAAGGCAGATATATATATAGAGAGAATGGGTGTTCCAGGGCCTCCAGCTTCTGCAAATGAACTCCAGATGATGGTGACCCTTGTGCATCTGGCTAGCATGGGTCCTGGGGAATCAAGCCTCAAAATGGCATTCTTAGACTTCACAAGCAAGCACTTAACCACTAAGCCATCTCTCCAGCCCTGAGAATGTTGATTTTGAAATTTTGGAACTTTTGTGATGAAGGAATATGGAAAGACTTGGTACTTGGGAGTTCAGAAGCCTCACAGTGTGGTAAGCCACGTTTTATGGGCTAGTCTGGTAAGAGTTTGAAAATGCTCAATGCAGAGAGAATTGTGTTTGGAGGGTTCGCTTATGAACTTTCAAAGAGGAAGGAGAGACATCAGAGAACTTTGTTGGAACTTAGCTATTGGAGTAAGGCTGTCTGCAGAGACATTTAGCTTACCCATAACTGTGGGCTAACTCCACAATGCATGACCCGTATACCTCAACAAGGAGGGGCCAAGGGGAGGGGGTAGGTCACGGATGAGCCTAATAATGGTACCAAACTGACTGTATTTGCTGAATACAGAACTGACTAATAATAAATAAATAAATAAATAAATAAATAAATAAATAAATGAACTTCCCCTGGATGCTGTAAACTTTAAATAAACAACTTTCTTCCCATAAGCTGTGTCTGGTTGATGTTTGTCCCAGTAACATGGAACTGACAGCAACATACATGATGAAGACATTCAAAAACAGTTTTTTGTTTGTTTGTTTGTTTTTACAAAAAATAAACTTGGGTAAATCTGAACAGGCCTACAGATGTTGAGGTGAGAGTTAAGGATGTGGTTGTAACTAAACTGGGTGAACAAGACCATAACAATTCTAGAGCTGAGTTTTGAGTGGGATGAATAATGTTGGAGAAAAGCTTTGATTCCTGATATGATACAGAGTAGAGCTTCTATAGGACCAGATATGGGCTACTCTTATTGATGCATTTTGGGGTCCTGGTCCATGAGTAGAATGGTGAGGTTGTGAGAGCTGAGTTTAGAGTTATGGCTGTCTGGAACCAGGAGATCATAGCCTTATGAAGAAAGATTACTACATGTTGGAGGAACTTGGGCCCACTCAGTGCTCATAGTAACTCATGAGATAAATACTGCTTTTATTTTACTCATTTGTTCCATGGCTAACATGGCATTCAATGACTATTTTGTTTGAGACAAGCTCATTTTAAATAGGCCTGGTTTTCCTTGAGTTTTTTTATGCATAACAAGATAGACAGTCCATAATCTCTGGTGATCCACCTGCCTCAACCTCACTGCTTCTGGAATGCATGGCTTTTCAAATTGATGTTCGTAAACTTGAGTGACAACCACTCACAGGTGGCACAACATATGGAGAATCTTGGGGTTTTAAAAACATGACTGTAGGGATGCGGAGGTGGCTTAGCATTTAAAGCACTTGCCTGCAAAGCCAAAGGACCCGGGTTCAATTCCCTATGACCCATGTAAGCCAGATGCACAAGGTAGCACATGCATCTGGAGTTCATTTACAATGGCTGGAGCCCTGATGGACCCATTCTTTCTCTTTCTCTAATCTTTATTTATTTATTTATTTATTTGAGAGAGATATGAAGAAAGAGGCAGATATACATGCATATATATATATATATATATATATATATATATATATATATATATATATGCATGTGTGTGTGTGTGTTTGTGTATAGGTGGGTGGGTGGGTGTGGGTGTGTATATAGAGAATGAGAAATATAAAGACAGAGAGATTGGACAGGCAGGGCCTCCAGCCACTGCAAACAAACTGCAGACACATGTTTATCTGGCTTACATGGGTCCTGGGAAGTCGAACCTGGGTCTTTAGGCTTCATCGACAAGTGTATTAACTCCTAAGCCATCACTGCATCCCCATTCTTTCTTTTCCTCTACCTGCCTTTTTCTTTCAAATAAATAAATAATATTTTTAAAAGAAAGATGATTGTATTATACATGTGGCCTATGCCATTGAGAAAGGAGCTAGACTAGATATCTTCTTGCCTCATGTTGAACTAGGAACAAAAGATAGGGAAAGTACTGGTTACATGAGAAGGGAAAGGATCCCTTCACCCTGGGATCTGGCTGAAACTTCACACTGTCAGATAGTCAATAATTCCACACAGATAACAACTGAATCCCCACCCCTCCCCGCTTTCTACCTCGAATACCATTTGTTCCAAAAATGTGTTTATAGCTGTAACATGAGTGAATGGAATTCAAGATGATTGTTTAGGTGAGTATTTGGCAATGGGCTGCCTGATATGGATATATACATGCAGGGACTGAGAGATGTTCAAGGCACTTTGTGAACTTGGAAGAATAAAAGGAAGCAGAGAGCACTGGAGTATAAGGTCTGGCTGTTATGAAGAAGACACAAGACAGCAGAGGCAAACAAAAGTTTCATCTATAAGAAACTTATCTCATAAAGTACTTGATTCACTGTGTGACACAGGAAAGGATTTCTACCAATGTCAAGTATGACAGGGAACGTGGCCTGTCTTTTCATGCTCTATGAAACTTCACATCAATTCTAGGAAAGTGAGGGAGAATCATATTCTGGATGTGAACCAATTCACTTTATTTCAATGGGTCCCCTGGCATTTCAAGCAGATGTTGCCTTCACAGCCTTCATAGTGGCCCAGGCTTAGCTGTGTCCATCCACTCTTCAGCCAGCTTAAGAGTAGAGTCCAATTGCTCTTCATCTATCAGCACCTTGACACAGGCACCCTGATAATAGAATCCTTAGTATCTATACATGCAGTTTGTGACAGTTGAAGACCAGGGTAAATACATTCTGAGACTAATTCCCTTGTCTTCATGATCCAGAACCTGGTTGCCCTTGCTGGAGAGTGAGAGTATCCTGCCAGATATCAGGATGCTTTTAGCATAGAACATTCTTATGAGTCTTGAAATCCAGTTGTGCAATGTTATCCATGGGGATCCAGCACTGATTGGTAGAAATAATCTTTAATACATAAGGGCTCATTCAAGGATACTTGGAAGCCAAATGAGAGATAGCCTCAAATTCTCCTCTGAGTTCTTCTATAGTTGTGGAAGGGTACCAATTTATCAGTGTGTTCTGTCCCATTTCCACCTAGCTTCTACTTTCTATTGTGGGTATTAATAACTATACTTTTCCTTCAAATCTATTCTCCCATCATTTCCTTGCAATGCCCAATAAAAGTTGCCACAGAAAATGTTTTTTTAATATTTTTATTTATCTATTTACTTATTTGTGAAGAGAGAGAGAGAGAGATTTAAGAGAATGTTTGTAAAATCAGTCTCATGCTTCTCAAAATTAAATGCCCATTGGGTTCTCTTGGTGTTCTTGAATATATAGCTTTTTGTTTAAATATCCCTTTATTTTAGAAATTCTGGCATAGATCAGGGAGTCCACATTTCTAGGCAGATGCCAGGTGATGCCAAGGTAGCTGGTTTGTGCCTAATATTTTGATAACCAAGAGGATGATTACAACATTTATTTCTTCACATTGGAACTCATTATTCATTAATAATCTAAGGATATTATAGGTTACAAATTTGTATAGAACTAATGTTTATGTTGAGGAGAAAATCCTTATTTATGCAAATGTAGAAAATCACTCAATATAAAGGAGACAGCAAGTACTTGCTTTTTTTTCCCAAATTTCAGTATGTGAAGTGTTTTTTAAAATAATTGGTAAAGGGCCTCAGGACATGCCTCAGCAATTATGAGTACTTGTCACTTCAGCCTTAGTGCTTGACAGAGCCTGAGATTGTCCTAGTTAGATTGCCCAGAACCCAAACAAAATTCTGGGTGTGGACATACATTTTTGCAAAGGGGAATCAGAGAATTGTTAGGGATCACTGACTGAAAAATAGCAGCTTTGGCTTGAGGGAAAGACCTTGTCTCAAGAAAATAGATGGAAAAACCATAGACATTGGTGTCCAAATTTTTCCTCTAGCCTTTTCATGCATGAACACAGTGCAGAAGCACTCATGTTTCCATACAGCACACAACACCTAATACACACACACACACACAATTTCATAAAGAGGGATAGAGAGATGACTTTATGGTTAAGGAAATTGTCTATGAACCCTAAGGAGCCAGGTTCAACTACCCAGAACCCATGTAAGCCAGATGCACATGGTGTTACAAGAGTCTGGGGTACATTTGCAGTGGCTAGAGGCCCTGATGTGTCCATTCTCCCCCCACCCATCTCTCTCTCTCTCTCTCTCTCTCTCTCTCTCTCTCTCACACACACACACACGCACACACGCACACATACACACACAAATAAATATATAAATAAATAAAAATATTTTTTTAATTATTTTGAGGCAAGCTCAATATACTGGCCCTTGTTTATGTGTGCACATGAGTGAGAGGGAGGGAGAGTGAGAAAGAATTGATGTGTCAGGGCCTCCAGTCACTGTAACCAAACTCCAGACTCATGTGCCACTAGTATGCATATGTGACCTTGCATGCCTGTGTCATCTTGTGTATGTGGATTACATGGGATCTGGAAAATAAAACATGAGTCCTCAGGCTTGGCAGGTAAGTGCCTTAAACACTAAGCCATCTCTCCAGTCCAATAAAAATATTTTTTAAAATTTTCATAAAGAATAAAACATGGGTTAAATACTACTGAAATAACTGTCCAATTTGAGATTTACACATTCGTTGATTGTAGGAAAACCTAAACCCTGAAGTGGACAAATAATGAGAATTAACAAACATTTTTACAAGGATTTTTTGGTAGAAGTAAATACTATAGGTGTTAAGTCTAAGTGAGAGTATAGAAACATAGTGAGCTGACAGGGTACTTTTATTTATTTATTTTTTATTTATTTATTTTTTATTAGTCAGTTCTGTATTCAGCAAATACAGTCAGTTTGGTACCATTATTAGGCTCATCCGTGACCTACTCCCTCCCCTTGGCCCCTCCTTGTTGAGGTATATGGGTCATGCATTGTGGAGTTAGCCCACAGTTATGGGTAACATAAATCATATCATGACCCAACATGTGACTCTGACATTCTTTCCGCCCCCTCTTCCACAAAATTTCCCTGAGCCATGTTGGGTTCATTTTTGGTCTGCTTCAGTGATGAGGTGTTGGGGGCCTCTGAGGCTCTGGCTCTCTGATTTGGTAGGAGTTGATTTTTCTCTGTGCTGATTTCCTTCCCCCTTGTGCTGGTATCCGGTTCATCAGGAAAACAGCACCCTTGCTTGTTTCGCCAATTTTTCTTAGTTTCAGCCGGGGCCCTTTTGAGGTATGATGGGGTGGCTCTCTCCTTAGGATCTACATCTATCTGAAAAAGAGAAGCAGATTCTCCAATGGAGAGTAAGTTAGCACCAGGACAAATGAGATAACCCTTACTTTTTTTTTATAGAGAATTTAATAGGTGTAGGCCCTCTTGTAGCCCACAATTGATGGTAGCTTGATATTGGAGAGTGGGCTTATGTTTGGATCTGGTTCTGACTTGTTTCCCAGCTCCAGCTATGGGTCCCATACCAGTGAGGGGATCAGTTAGCCAAATTGAGAGCAGTTGGTTCCCCACCATGGTTGTGTGCCACCACTGCACTTGTGTGGGCATCACAACAAGTTATTTGCTGCTAAGTAGGTTAGACCATGAGTTGCTTCGATAGATATTGGCCAATTTCCCCCAGTCGCCCATGTAGCACCTTCTGGCACTAGACGCGCTGACTGACAGGGTACTTTTTAATTACTGTAATGGTGTAGGACACAGAACAAAGCCTTCAATTAAGTGGCCTCATTCCTTTTTAGGTATTATTGTGTCTTGCCGCTAAGTTCATGTCATCTGAATCCTCTGTCTTCTACATTTTATTTTCTGGACCTCTTCCTGTATCTATACAGATGACTATCCTTCACTTCAGAGATCATGTGTCTCTGCTCTCCAGTCTTTGTTCAGGTTAGTGATGCCAATGGCAAGATTAGCTCACCTTAGAAGAGATCATAATTGCTGTCACAGAGAAGATGTGTAAGTGTAAGATGCGCTGTGTGTAATTTATCAGACAGCTGTTTTGCCATAGCTTGAATTCTTCTAAGATTGAATTCTTCCCCACAGGATCAGAGGTGGCATGTGTACCATCTCTAGGAAAACAGAGGAAGTACTCCCAATTATCCTTCATACAGAAGCAGACAGTATTATTAGTTCCCTAATACTGTCATCATAGACAATTCCTACACCCCATTCCTCCCTTCTTTCATCCATTTTATTTTCTGATATTTGATCATGTCCTTTGTGCAGGCCTTGTGTTCATTTTCTTATTGTGGTTATAAAATTTCTGACAGAAATATCATTAAAAGATGACTTTTTAGCAGGGAGTCATATATTTAGAGGGCTCAGCTGATGATCACTTAGCCCTATATATGGACATAATATTGTGGCACTGAAAGTGTGTGGTAGAGGACAATCATTCACTTCAGGGGAAAAGGAAATGGAGAAGGAGAAAGAGTGAAGACCTAGGCAAACTTGTAAGGCATGCTCCCAGTAATCTCCTTCTTTCAACTATGCCCCACCTCCTAAAGTTTCAAACATCTCTCAAAACAGTACTAAACAATGGAAAATATGCCTCTTCCCACATAAACTTATATAGGATATATCAAACTTACACCATAAGAATTTTCCAAGATGGAGAAAACAGGGAAATTGATCACATATCACAGAGAAGTAGAAAGTGTGTAGATCCTGAGGAAAGTCATTGCTTATTATTTTGGGATCTGTGTAGAAATAGATACAACTTCTGACAGGGTATGGTAGGACTGGAGTGGTGGATCCTAGGATGGCAGAAACACAATCCATAATGTTCCATATTTCCCTTATTCACTGAAAATATACAAATCACACAGGTATATATGGAGGGCCGTGTCTGTGAGCTTTGCCAGTCAGCTGATTTTGATTGGATGCCTTGTCCCAGCAATGAGAAAGTAACTACAATATCCTATCTCTTATTTTGTGAATTCCCAAAATTGGTGCCCTTGGTCAAATGATTCAAGCAAATCTCAAGCCTTGAAATAGGTCTCCTCTGTAATATAATCACATTTATAAAACCTAATTTTGAGTTGGAGAGATTACTCAGTGGTTAAGGCATTTGCCTTTGAACCCTAAGGACCTGAGTTTGATTACCCAGTATCCACATAAAGCTAGATGCATGGCACATGCATTTGGAGTCTGTTTGCAGCAGCTGAAGGCCCTGGCAAGCCATTCTCTCTTCTCTCTCATTCTGTTTACAAATAAAAATACATATATTTAAAAATACTAATTTTCTACTTGTGTTGTCCAATATAACATTGTTTGGCATTCAAGTGTGTGGACCTGGGAGGCTGAGAGAGGAAGACTACCAGGAGTGCTACACTATCCTATTCTATACTGTGTGAACCAGGCCAGCCAGGGCTATATAGCATGATAGTATCTCAAAGAAAAAAATGGCTACTGAACCTCAGTTCGTCCAAGGAACAAATGAGGAAAATGGAAACAGTGATCTGCTCATGAGTTACTCTAAACATTGAGTGAACCTGAGTCCAGCTAGCATTCAGTAACCTTCATAATGCTATCATCTTAATATGACCAAACTCAAGGCTGCTCTTCTCTTATGACAAGGTCTCCTCCAGTCATGACAGGTCCAAGGTTGAGCCTATGTGGTAGTTTAAATAGATGCTCCCCAATAGATAATACGTTTATTAAAGCTTATAACATAGATCTCCAGCCACCTTGCTGGAGGAGGTGTCACTATGAGCAGATCCTAGGGTCCAGCCCAAAGGTGTGTTTAGGGGTAGATCTATATTTACAGCCAAATGATATACAGAATGCTTGAGCTTTGCCTGGGGTTGCTAGAATATACTTGCTTGTGGTGTTTGTGGTGGTATCTCTCTCTGCATGGAACAATGAAAGTGGGCCAGCTTCTCCTGCCATTATAGAACTTCCCTTAGATTTGTATGATTCAATAAATTTCTTCTTCCCATAAACTATATCTTGTCTGTAGTTTCATCCAAACAATGTAAAGATGACTACAACAAAATATTTATCAGGAGTGAGGTATTGCTATGTCAAAAATCTAACCATGTAGATTGGTAATTTGAAAGTATTGTTTTGGAAAAATGAACATGGACTTGGTACTTAAAACTAAAGATGGGGCTGGAGAGATGTCTTAGTGGTTAAGGCCTTGCCTGTGAAGCCTAAGGACCCTGGTTCAAGGCTCAGTTCCCCAGGACCCATGTTAGCCAGATGCACAAGGTGGTGCACGCATCTGGAGTTCTTTTGCAGTGGCTGGAGGCCCTGGCACGCCCATTCTCTGTCTCTCAGCCTCTTTCTCTCTCTGTCTGTCTCTCTCAAATAAATAAACAACAACAAAAAAAACCTAAAGATGCCTTCTGTAGCAATAAGCCAAGTTGTTTTGGGCTATTCTGGTGAGAGTTTGAAAATTCTAAGTACACAAAAACAATTGTTCTTAGAGTATTTGCTTATAAACTTTCAAAGGAGAAGGAAAGACTTCAAGATCCTTTGTTAAAACTGTACTAGTGACATAAGATCTGGCTATGTTTTGTTGCCCATGCCCAAACATTTTGATCAAGATTAAATTTGTATTAAACAGATTGCTTGGCTAAAGTTATAAATCTGAAAATTTTTAAATTTAAAGTTAAAAACCTCAAATAAATTTAAATTTACTAGAACTGAGAATGATTGCTAGAGCTGCTTTTGTTACAGAGCTCACGGACAACTTTGTCTGCAAAATCTCTTTTTGGTGATGCTGTCACAGGAGCCCCCAGTATCTCATTTTTCTCAGCAAGCTGATGCCTTTCTTTAGCGGTAAGCTAATGGTTTGATGTGGCTTCCAGTCCTCCACAGCACTGTGCCTTGAAAAGGGCCACCAGAAGTCTTGTGTAGGAGTGCACAAACCTGGATTCCACAGCCTAAGGAAGTTAATGTCTCCACTCTGAGCCTCATTCCCTTCTTGTAATATGAGAGCATAAATCAGTACTGTGTCTGCACTAGGTGTGTGTGTGTGTGTGTGTGTGTGTGTGTGTGTGTGTGTTTGAGTATCCATGGAAAGCCATGGAAAGCAACATGGACACTGAATATGCCCATTGTCTTTCAGATTCTGTCCACCTGCCTGGTCTCTCATCATGGTCTCAGGAGCCTGACCACAGGAAAAGTCACTAACCTGCATCATATCCTGTCATCTTGTGACCTATTCAGACATCTTGTTGGAAGTAGGCTGTCTGAGTACCTCTGTGCCTCTTCCAAAATATATCCAAGTCACTTAGCTATCTTCTTGGGACTCACCCTTTAAAGATTTTGTCTCCAACAACAATATGGGAACACTTTTCACTGCTTTCTTGCATCCATGGCTTATTATCCTTGCAGAGACCTTGCTGATCTCAGAAAACATAGCTCATCATTATGTTGTAGAAGTGGAAACTCAAATACTTAGCAGCGTGAATCAAAAGACTGGTAGTGATTTCAAAATTAGGTGGTTACTGCAGCCCTTTTTTTAAGGAAAGATGGAAAGTATATATGCCAGGTAGATATCCCAGAGCACCTTATCCTATTGGGGCAATAGCTGTCACCACTGTGGGCTCTATAGGGCATCATTGCCAAGAAACCCACTAAATGATACCACAATCAATTCACCATTCAGATTTGTACATAACAGGGCAACTCTGAATTGTCTCATCCATGCAGAGAACAACTCACAAACATCTATGCCCTCACAAAGGGGTGACAGTCAGAGATTTCCTTTGGTTGTGTATCTTTGGAATCATTGACAGAGTCTCGTTACTTTGACCTTTATAGAAAAGGAAAAGCTGCCAGGAAATGACCTTT
Source organism: Dipus sagitta (assembly GCA_036346955.1). NCBI lineage: Eukaryota > Metazoa > Chordata > Mammalia > Rodentia > Dipodidae > Dipus > Dipus sagitta. Next base: position 78,113,506 of record CM070776.1, read on the forward strand.
TATTACAGCTACCTTTGTTCCTGCTGCTCTCTCAGTGGTCCACATCAGTGTGTTCATGGTAACTGTATGCTTTAGGAGATCCCTCATGTGCAATTTCCTGTCTTTATTCAGGCCACACATCATACAATGAATGGAGCAGCAAAGAGGTGGCATTGTGTCAAGTAGAGTACAAAGCATTGACCTTTGATTGAATGTGAGTATCCATTTTTATAGAGGTATCTTCCTCACTGGTTTGCATGTTGATTTTGTTTGCCTGTAGCACCTCTCCAGAAGTTTGATATTGACTTGTGCTCTGCTTGGTCAGTCTGTCTCTCCAAAATTTCTCTTGAATACCCTTTTGGATCAAATCAATCATTAGATGAGGTGCCTCTTTTTAACATTTTCCAAACTGCTGGCTCACCATTGGCTTCATAGTTCTCTTCCACATAGTCATCATGGGCTCCTATTAAATTTGAAGAATTTCTACTGTGTACCACTCATCCCCATCCTACTAATTCCACAGTGCCTTTGGTTTCCATAGGGATACCCAGAGTGCTCTTGAATCTCAGGGGAACAACTATGTGGTTGTTTGATTCAGGTGTCCCCCATAAACTTAGGTGTTCTGGATGCTAGGTTCCCCAGCTGATGGCAATTGGAAATTAAAGCCTCCTGGAGTAGGTGTATTGTTGGAGATGGGCTTATGGGTGTTATAGCCAGCTTCCCCAAGCCAGTGTTTGGCACACTCTCCTGTTGCTATTGTCCACCTTATGTTGGACAGGGGGTGATTTCCACCCTCTACTCATGCCATCATTCTCCCCTGCTATGGTGGAGCTTCCCCTTGAGCCTGTAAGCCAAAAATAAATCTCTTACTCCCCAGAAGCTGCTCTTGGTTGGGTGATTTCTACCAACAATGCAAACCAGACTGCAACAGTAAAGTGGTATCGAGGTGTGGGATTGCTGTTATACACCTGACTGTGTGACTTTGGCCTTTTAGAGCTGATTTTCAAGAGGAATGTGGAAGGACTTGAAACCTTGGCCTAAGAGATGCCTTGCAGTGCTGTAAGTACAGCTTGATTGACTATTCTAGTCACAGCTGCAAGACCTGAATGCAGTAAGAACTATGGACTATGAGGTTTGGCTTATGAGTGTGAAGATGCCTTTCTTTTTTCATGTAGTATTATGACAGTGTCCTGCAGCCACTTGGGAAAGGAAGCAGTAGGCAAGTGTTGGAGGTGATGGGGTGGCTTCCAGCTACTCTACTTAGAAATATGTACTAAAGTATGATGTAATTCCCATAACAGTTATGTGTATATTGACAGAGACACTTGGTAATAGGTCTGTCCTGCATGAGTTGAGAAACAGATAATTTCCCATTTTTCTCCAAGAGATCAATAGGAGGAGGAATTTCTGGTGCCTCCCTCTCTGCTTTGCTTAAGGGCCAGGAACCAGATACCCAAATCTTGGCTACTGTCAAGATTGTTTGTATTAGATGAGCTACTATGTAACTATTCCTTCATTGAACAGTACATTGACCTAGTTTGATACCTGTTAATCTACATACATGCTGTCTTGCATTGGATGCTTCAATTTCTCCTTCTTGTTTGTTGGGGTGGTCATATGTGACCAAATAATAAGTGAGTGCTGCTCACACATGATCAGAATGGTCAGCCTATGGCTGTCATTGAGTATGTCATGATGTGTATATTCTTCTGGTTCCTAGATGTTACTAGAATTTCAAGCATTTTTGAGGGATTAAGTGATCAAATGCCTGAAGGTACTATGAATTTCCAAGTGGAGATCTATTTGTTATAAAAATCTCAAATTTTGGTGGATCACAACAAAATGGGCTTTAGTTTCTATTTCTCTACCAAAGAGGCCATATTCTTGGCCCTGGCCAGGCTAATTTTGAGTCCTGATCTTTAGAGAGTCTACCCTAGGGAAAGTTGTTACTTGTTTATCTCAGTCATTCCAAAGTCTTCACTATGTCTTCTGGCAGTGTCTGGATTCTACACTTTGATTATCTGAGGCCTTGCTCCATCTACCCCAAACATTTCTTCTCTATGAGAAAGTTGTGATGTCAGGCATGGCCCACATTTTAGCAGTTTGTTTGAGGTTACTCCTGCTCATATAGTTATTTCCATGTGTATTCTAAGAAGTATTAATGAATTTTACTTGTGATTTTTCTCAGGGATAGGAAGAAACCTTGAATATGAACACTATCTATAGCCTAGACTTTTTTCTATTTTCCCATCCTGAAGCTGACTTGATTCCAAGTACAAGACTCTTCCAAAGACTGAAGGCCAGGAGGGGAATAGATGGAGAATTAGAATACTGTAGAGTCTCACTCTAGCCAATTGTTTATCCATGGAGATATATGAGGCCTCTTGAAATTCTCATTGACCTCATGAACACTATTAGCCCCTATATGCTCCACTCTCCATATATGATGGAATATTCATAAGACAGCTCTCTTGAGGGTCTTTGGTGGGTGGTCATAGATGATCAGATTTAAGAAAAAAATTCCTTCATCCATACTAGGAGGGATGACCTACATAAAAATGTCTATAGATAAAAGGATACCATATACTTCAGACCTATGATAACTCTGGGATATATGGACCAGGGCTATAGTAGTGAAACACTTCCCAACTGGTCTCCAGGTGTCTCTGAATAGGAGCTAATTTCAGAGGTTCTGGTGACAGAAAAGTCCAAGTGGATTATAGATTAAAAGTGTACTATGGAATCCATACCCCTGAGAAAGGCCTCAGGTAATAGAAGTTGATACACACTTGTTACTTGCTCTGAACCAGTATAGGCTCACTAGTTTCAAAAGGGCCCTGTTCACACTTTCTCATTGTTTGGATTTAAGGGAGTTAAAGTTGTTGTATCAGGTTACTGGAGTTTAGCTGGTAATGCTGCATATCAGGAGTTAAGTGATAATAGTGGACTATAGAGCTCCACTCCAGATGGTGAGGATGGTGCTCAAAGAGTACCTTGTTACCCTTATGTCATCCATCAAAGTATTTTTATAGGTTCAGGATCTCAGGATTCCAGATCACTTTAAAATCAAGATTGGATTTCCAAACTCCAATCTCCAATGGTCAGACTCCAACAATTGAGTTATTACTCTTTAATATTCCTGAGCCAATTGAGTACTGAAATATGGAGATCTCCTCTCCTGATTCTCCATCAGCATCCAGGGACTTTGAGGTTGTAGTGTCGTGTGAGTTCATAGGTCTTAGATGACTTGGCCTGGTTTTCAAAGTCAAAGTGAGAGGTGAAGGGTGACATTAGAAGACCCAGTCAAGGTAGAGGGTCTAAAAATAAGGATGCAGCACCTCTGTGTCAACATGGCACCGAGGTGGGGCCCAATCATCATAAGGAGATCCTTTGCACCTTCCTAACCCACTGTGTCTACATAGGAGCCATTTCCAAGTGTAAAAAATCTGATAGGAATATGTCACTTCCTGAGTCAAGATGAGGGAAGTGATTTGCACAAGACATAGCTTATATAGTCTCCAAAGACTAAGATGTAACACTATTTAAGGCCCTGTGCCAGTTGTGGTCTGATTTTCCTCAATGAGCCCATCCCCACAATTTGTCATCAACATCTGGAGACTTGGGGGATGTAATGACATTTTATGAGGATCCTGGATCTTAGAGGCCCCACTATGTTTCCAGAAGGAAAGGTGAGAGCTGAGGGTGGATTATAGAGGCCCCACATCAGAGTGTCCATAATTATGAAGCATCCCTTAGTAGGACTCAATTGTAATGAGCCTCTTTCCCCTCTGACATGTAGTGTGTAGGCATGTAGAGGGCTCATTTTCAGTAGTTCCAGATCTTAGAGGGACAGGTCACTTTCTCAGTCTAGACTGGAGGAGAAGAACCAAGAAATAAAGGCCCACACCTCCTAGACAGGCCCCAATATTTCAATTTAACATCGATATGGGTACTGTGACATTTAGACTGGTATAAAATGTAGGAATACACCTCTCTCATCCCTTCTACATCCCCATCTGGGAATTGGGGAGTATGGAACCATTTGTGAAGTTTGTCGATTTTAGATACAGCAGCTTGCATTCAGAATCTAGTTGAGTTCAGAGGGTGATTACAGAAGTCCAGTCCAAATAGAGGGAAAAAGATGCAGCACCCACGTCTCACCCTGGAACTAACTGAGGAACATTGTGTGTAAGGAACCCCTGTGGTATCTGGCTTCAGATTTCCTCATAGGAGCCATTTTCAGAGATTCCCAATTTCACAGGGTCAGCTCACTTTGAGAGAAAAGATTGGGAGGTGGTAGTGGGTTGCCCAAGTCCAACCCTACTTTTACTGATCCCAATAATTGAGTAGTAACTTTGTTTATGGCCCTGTGCCAATCAGAAGGTTGAATTTGAGAGTGGCCTTCACCCAAGATTCTGCATCATCATAATCTGGGGATTTATGGGGTCATTTTCTGAGGTTTGTGGATTCTGGAGGACTTCAGTTGTATTCTGAGGCAAAGGTGAGAGTTGAGGGTGGACTATGAAAGTTGTATTACAGAGAGAGGTTCTTGGTATAATGATATAATGTCTCTGTGTTTGTTTGCTAACAAATTGAAGACCAACTGTAATGAGTTCCTTTCCTGTTTGCACACTGGGTGGCTCTGCCTAGGCGCCCTTCTCAGAGGTTCTTGGGTCTGAGAGGAACTGGTTGCTTACTATGTAGAAAGGAGTGCTGGCAGTGATTGTAGAAGGTTCACCTCACAGAGGCATGCCACACTAGTAAATTCAAACCAACTGAGGTTCCTGCAGGAAACATAATACCTTATTGAAATGTGCGCTGTACCCCAAGTAGCATCTGAGTCTTGGGGGTGTAGCATGATTTTGTGAGGTTTATAGAGGATGGAACTTCATGCTGCACTCTCAGATTCAGGGTGATAGCTGAAAGTGGACACTATAGTCCACTGTCTAGGTGAAGAATCACCAAATAATTCACCTTAGTCCTAGTAGTTTTCCCATATGAAATGCGGCCCTATTTGTAACTAGTTCATTGCATGATGTCTTTGTGAACTTTGTGTGTAGTTGCCGTGTTCAGAGATTTTGGTAACAGAAACCTGGTCTTCTGGTTTTCAGTGTGAAAGAAAGACATGTTCATGGACTGAGGAAACACCACTCTAGATGGTTGGTCCCCAAATAATATAGCTTTGTGCCTATAGTCAATCATAGGACCCACTTTCTGAAATGGTCTATCTGGTTCCCAAATAATATAGCTTTGTGCCTATAGTCAATCATAGGACCCACTTTCTGAAATGGTCTGTCTGGCACCACTGTCTCCAGGGACTCTGTGCATATGAGCCATTTTTGTACCCTCCCAGAGATATGAGACTCATGTCTCTTTCTAAGTCTGGAAATGTTCTGAGTTTGTTGTGGGAGCCTCACCCCACATGAACAGTCCCGAATATTGCAGCTTCAATCCTCTTGAATGCTGAGCACAAAAACGGGACTGACCTTGTAGGAATAAGGCCCTTCCTGCCACTTAGAGTGTGCATGCACATCTGGGTACATGGGGAATCTATACATATCTTGTGAGACCTTTGGAGCTTAAGGAGTCCTGCTTAGATCTCAGATTGAAAGTAAGAGGCCAGGCTTTACTCCATAGGCTCCACTCCAGATAGAAGTGCCCTAACTAACGCATGCTTAATTACCTCTCTGGTAAGCTCCATACTGATTGTGGCACAAGTGTTAATGAATCCCCTTGCACAGTCAACCCCTGTGTATCCTGTATGTAGTAATATTTCTGAAGATTCTCAGAAACTTAGATAAGCAAGACTCTTATGGGCCAAAAGGGATACCTCAAGGTGGAATGCAGAAGGCCCAGTAAGATATAGGCTCCCCAAGTAGTACAACAAGAGCCTTACTGATTGTCCAGCACTAAAAGGGCTAAGCTTTCACAATCATATCCTTCTCAGCATTCAGTATTTTTATCCTGGGACTTGGGGAATATAGATCTCTCTTGTGACTTGCCAGCAGCTCAGAGGGAAATGCACTTTCTAAACCAGTGTGATAGAGAAGTGTAGAAAACTGAAGTCCCATTCTAGCCAGAGAACACTTAAATCATGCCACAGAAACCAAAAGTAGTCCAAATTCTGTCACGAACTCCTTGCCACATCTTTCTCAGAATGTTTCTGCATAGGAGTCATTTTCAGAGGTTCCAAGAGCCAGGAATTCAGTGTATATTTCAGAGTAAAAAGAAAACTGGAGAATGGACTACAGAAGCTACTTGAGTTAGATGATCCCAGAATAACACAGGTGAGTTATTTGATGAGGTCTAAACCAGGAGAAGCACATTTGGAGTGATTCTCTTCCAATATTCGTTTTTGGGAACTGTGCATATCGGAAACATTATGGGAGTTTCAGGGTAGATATGGCCAGGTAGCATTCTCAGTCCAGAAAAGAGTGGAGAGTTCATCAGGAACCCCCCACCCCACCCCACCCCAGATACATAAGTTTCAATATTGTCTTCTGGGATTCACCAAGGGTGGGTTGGCATGGAGAGGTCTCCTCAGAATAATTCCCTTGAAGCCTTTGTTGCTACTGACAGTTCATAGCAGGCAGTTGTACGGGTTCCTGATTCTAAAAGTGTAATACCTGACTTCTCCAATCAGGTCTGAGGGAAGTTTAGGTTTGCTTCAAAAAGCACTTCCTCAGCAGAATTAATGATCATGTGGGGAGTTCAGGTGAGAAATGAGATAGGATGGGGAGAACTTGCATTTCACATGAGGGAGGCCTCCAATTCCAGTGAGCTGGAAGGGAGATTTAGCTGAGTCATCACATGAAGTACATTTCCTTTTCAGCCTGTGAGATTTCATGGAGATGTGGATCTAGAAGACTGTGGACACAGTTTTCATGTAGCAAGGTGCCAGAGTTCTTAGTGCAAAGAAAAGAAAAGAAAAATAACCCACAAACAACAGCAATCCTAAAACAAACAAACAAACAATGGAATATATGTAAATACTAGTGACAATCCAGGTTTCATTAAGGAACAATTTGTATCAGGGAATATGCAATTGCCTGCATATATGTGGCCTGAGATTTAATCATGGGCACCCTGGATTTGAATGGTAGGATTGGTCTGTAAATCAGCAGAAGACCTGTGACTAGAATTTGAGAAAACCCAAGACAAAAGTGGATCACTACTATTGCTGCCAGTCTTGAGAAAGCCCATCCAGGTTTTTCCACATGCATTTCACTGACTTTCTGGCTCCCCTCCAGGGGAGGTTAGGCTTTGGAGTGCAGAGAGTCATCAGCACAGAGGAGGGATCCAGGCATGATTAACAGAGGGTAGTGTGCAGAATCTGTTAGCAATCATAGTGAAGAACCCTGGGTAAGACTAAATATATGAAGGAAGCCCAAATCCCACAAACAAGGGACTTCACAACTCCAGCCTTGCCTGTTTCTCAGCACCAGGTGTCCTAGTCGGGGGGGGGGGGCACATATAGCTTGTTTTCTTTTCTAGATACTGACTACAATTAGGAGGTTTCATGGTTTTGAGATTCTTGGTCCTTGGTATAATGTAAGCCTATAAGAAGAAAAAAGAGATCTCAGGTACAGGGGAAATGTCAGGAAGGGAAAGGCAGATGAATAATCATCAGTAGACTTAGGGAGCATTTATATCTATAGCGATGAGTAATGTGGTCATTGCTGGATAACCCATACAGAGGGGATTATGTCACCTTCTCTAATCTCCTGAGGGATACCAGAGTTTTGGGGATATATGAAAACCTTAATGTGTGTGGATGACCTATGTTAGTAGACACAAGTGTTTGGGATATGAGAAGAGAAATATAAAGGCACCAAGGGAAGATTGAAGGTAAACAAGCCCAGAGCACAGACAGGGCCCAACACATAAATGTTCCCTGCAACTCCTGGCACACCCATAGTCCTGGGAATGACTGTCAGTCTGGAATCCCTGTCTCCTTTCTTGGTCATTGGTTGAGAGAGGTATAGACCTGTAATAAGAGGGACCTTGGGCTAGAGAGATGATTCAGCAGTTAAGTCAGTTGCCTACAAAGCCTAAAAACCTGAGTTTGATTCCCATAAAGTCAGATGCACAAGGTGGTACATATATCTGGAGTTGGTTTTCAGTGGCTAAAGGCCCTTTCACACTCATTCTCTCTCTCTCTCTCTCTCTCTCTCTCTCTCTCTCTCTCTTTCACTATCTCTCTTCTATCTTCCTCTGCTTCCAAATAAATAAATAACTAAATAAAAACAGTAACAATGGAACTGTCACTCAGATCATCACAAAAAGGAACACAGGCTTTTGTGGGCTCAAGTTCAGTATGTAAGGAGTCCTATAGGCCACATTTGGGACAAAAAAGTTCACCCCGTCACTTCTGTTGGCTATGGGAAAACTTAAGAACTGTACCTGGATTCTGTCTAATTGCTTATTCTTCCCATAGTGTCATTAAATTAGGGCTTTAGATTAGGATGTATGGGTATATTTTATCACAAAGAACTTTTGGAACATTGCCATTTCTTAATGGAAAGGGATAGGCCATACAGCATTTAGCCACCTGTTTTCATCTTCCTTGGACAAATGTAGGCAGATATAAGATTACCTACCTGATATTTGTCATATCAAAAGGAGGAGAACAAATGTTCCTCATTCCTCAGGCCAACAGAATTGTGGGGTTCCAGATGTAGCCACAGGAAGTTAAGAGGCCAGGATGAGTCCATTGGGGATATTTTATGTTAGTGTGGCAAGATTCCCCAAAACTCAGGAAATCCATCCTTTCAGGAGTAAGCATTGACAAATGACCTCACAATTAACACATATGTGCTTCTGTGCCTGTACTCCAATTGAAGGTGAATTTGTTAATCAAAGACAGTGTCCTCATGGCAAATAGAGAAAATCCAGGAGTGTTCAGCAGTCAAGTTGACATGCATACTCAAAGTATGTGTAAAATATACCATACTAAAACACGAGATGTACCCACAGCAATGCTTGGCCCCACAAACATTCATTCAGCCCCAGATCCTCAGGATACTTGACCTAGTTACACATTGGAGACAAGTCAGTTCCTCCCTCAGGCTCTGAAGGGACAGGCAGGTCAGGAACTCAGTAGCTCTTTGCTCTTACAATTACTCAATACATAACATATATAATTTTACCTCTGTGAGAGCACTCAGAGGAGGGGCTGTCTGTAGCATACATTCATTTTTTATATGTCACTGTGTCTACAGTACCAGTGTCCCAGATGTAAGTAAACATGCCTGGACTTGAGTAGAGTACATCCTCCCTGGAAGAGGAAGACTTTCAATCCCAAAGTGAGACACAGGATCCCATGGGTGTACAGGAGGATATACAGAAGGAGGATTCCTCATCATCTTGTACCTGCTCCTCCTCATCCTGCTTTTCTTCCTTTTCACTCTTGTAGGGATTTTAATGTATGACCCCATAGACCCGGTCATTTTTATTTTATTAAAATTGAGCTTTCAACTAGAATTTCCAGCAGTTGGAACCCTCCTGGGGAAGAACTGACCAAGGGTGGAACATGTAGCCTAGCTCTACCAGGTGTATAGGGAACATACAGAGCTCTAGCTATTTGATGGTGTCTTCATGCTTGAATCTATGGAAGTGAGGCAGCTTGTTTCACCACTGATGGTGTTTCCCTGGGATTACTTAAGCCTGAAATAAACACTTTTTGCCATAAGATACTCTGTCTCTAAGGTGCAGTAGCTGATTTGACATTCCAATCTAAAGATAGGCAAAGTGCTCGAGTTACTCCTGAAGTTCCTGAAATGTACTATGTGCTATTGCTTTTGGCTTTTAGGTTTTCTCTCTCTGCCTGGGACTTCA